>JAOTOM010005080.1:0-337500 GCA_034440615.1 Ashinkailepas kermadecensis | reverse complement strand
CAGGAGCCCCAGGAGCCACCCTGGAGCAGCTGCAGCAGGAGCCACAGGAGCCACCCTGGAGCAGCTGCAGTAGGGCCCCAGGAGCCACCCTGGAGCAGCTGCAACAGGAATTGTGCCAGGTGCAGGAGTTCACAGTCTCTATAAAGCCAGACTAGATGAAGCGCGAGGTGCGTAATCTGCGCCGTCAGGCCGCCATGTGCGTAGAAGGAAGCTGTGTCCTGTAGAAACGTCATAGATGGGAGACGACGAGCAAGGACCCAAAATATAAATGTCATTGAATTTGTATGTGTGTGTAAGGATATGAGTTTACGAAAATAAAGAACCTACGTTCGGCCTAGGCTATTCCAGCACCGATAATTTCGCTGAAATTAGTAACTACAAATTGTCTCGCTTTGCTGGCAGAACACTGGTATAATCTGACGTCACCGAGTTCGGAATTTGATGTGCTTACCTTCGAATCCCCTGGGTAGGAACCCATGTAGGTGGGAGGTGCCACAGAAATATATTGATGCAGAATTGTTCTCGAAATTGTTGATGCAGAATTGTTGTCGACTGCAACTTGTCGAAAATTGTTCTACCAGTAACTGTGTACCCTATAGACTAATTGCGAATGCGACGAGGCAAACATCAAAACGTCTGGACAGAAACTTACTTCTTAATACTCCAAGCTTACAAGGCTCGGCAAGTGCTTTTGCGTAGCCGAGCAGACTCCCGAGTTTTCGGCCTTTCCAATTTGGAGGGGGCCGTCAGAGAGCACCAACGGTGGACAAGTTGGCGAGACAAACGGTCTACAGGTACCCCTCCCGTGGGCAATGCATTCCTGGGCGTCGACCCTCAGCTGCGAAATACACATAACCCCACGTCCAGAGGAGGGGACGACGAGGGAGACGATATGAGATTCTGAGCCGCAACATCCGGTTGGAATGGATCATTCAGATTGAACTTCAAAGGTAGGCAGCCATTGACACTTGTGATTGGCAGGATTGGCATTATCATCCAGGGCGTAGATGGACCTTCAGACGATGGGTAAGCAAAGCCGATGTGCGTTGTACGAGTGAGACCGTCGGAACATGGCATGTGTTTTTTTTTTTTCTGAAGGAATTCTGGCGCCAGACATAAGTAGAGGTCAAACCAAGGCCAAGGATGGCACTCTTACGATCTCCCGGATTTGTTAATCCGACAGACCTCAGCCGAATGATGGTATCGGAGGATTATTGAGTGAAGATTAGTTTGGCGTTCCGTCGTGCGGCCCCCGCCACCTGGGCAGCCCCCTGTCGTGGTTTCAGCGCATAAGCCCAGACATGGCGTCTAACTGAGTAAGGCTAAGCAGGCCGGCCATCAATACCCGAGTCCAGTTGAGAGCCCAGAAGGCAGCAATGGAACTAGCGATTAGTCCAACGTAACCAGAAGTGCCGCACCAAGCGGTCGTGGCTGGGACCTCAGCATGAGCAATTGGCATTTATCTTGGGGGCTCAAAGCCCTGACTAGCGATGTACCTATAAGACAGTACCGACCTGGCTCAATGCTCACGGACCACTGAAGGGGGAGGGGAGGGGAAGTAACTCTTGGAGGAAGCACATCGACTGTCATAATTGTGTAGTGAATATTCGAAATCGAACTGTCGGGAAACCAGTGCTGTCCAAATTTTAACTTCGACCCGGGATTCATGTACAACCTGGCAACTCTGCATCCCTGAGGGGGGGGGGGCGGAGAGAATTCAGTATCATGGAGAGCCCCGTAGCTGGACGTTCGCAGGTGGCGGAGGATATGGATTCGTCATTTACCTGTATCCAGGGGCACAGCCAGGATTTTCTTGAGAGGAGGGAGCACGACCCAAACAAATTTGTAGTGTATCACAGACCTCCTTCGGTGTGCTTCGCGCGCCGAAAATGTCTCGTTTCGAGGGGAGAAAATCTCAAAATGTATTGCTTGGTCTAGTGTATTTTTGGTTGCTCAAGTGGGTGAGCCCGCTTCCCACTTGGGAGCGCCTTTACCTGCATCAGACCCATCCCCAGGCCACCCGTGGTTTTCCCAGCTGCATGCTTGGTCAGATACACTCACAAGTGCCACTCGTGAGTGTATGTACATCGCGTTCGGAACGCGATGAGGTAAACAGGCCGGTCTCTCCCATAAATTCGTGAATATGATGACGGACCGAGGTGCCAGCTCGGCGGCCGCGGAACAAATACCCGGCCAATGGCGACAGGGCCAGAGAGCTGCACGTGATGGTGTGCCCACCAATCCGTAATGCCGAGCGGGGCGCGGTGCGCACGGAAATGACGCTCATCCAGACGCATAGCTCCGGGGGGGGGGGAGAGAAAAACGGAGACCCCATCCCCCCCCTGCCTGTCGTCAAACCCAGCACGGCTGTTTGACAGAATCATCAAGAGTGAGTTGCAGCTGCGACGCTTCCGAAAGTTCCACGTTGAAGCTCTGACGGAGCAGGAGAAACAGAAGCGCATGTGAAGGTCCAATGCCTCACTCCGCCGTTTCCCTAATACGAAGCCGCTGCGACGCGTGTCGTCCTCCGATGAAAGCGTCTTCACCGTAAACCACCGCACCGACAAGCAGAACGACGGAGTTGACGCTCGTCACCCTGCCGCTCGCCGACGCGACGCGAGTTCGAACCGGATCCAAGTCGGCGGCCGCAGACATGGCGGTCCGGCCATGGCTGGCGCCTGTGTAAGCGCATTGCAGGAAAACACACAACGTTCGCCGAATGTGTTGTGCGATTAATACAGCGCAGCCGCCGCGAGGTTTTGCAGAACGGGTACTTCCCCGACATCTGGCGAATGTCTGGAGAACGATGGCTACGGCAGCAGCATAATAGCTCTTCTAACTCATCATTGCCGCCGCTACGGCAGCAGCACATTAGCTCTTGTGACCTCACGTTGCAGCCGCTATGGCATCAGCATAGTAGCTCTTTTAGCTCATCATTGCCGCAGCTATGGCAACAGCATAGTAGCTCTTGTAACTCACCATTACGTTGAATTGATGGCAATGTTGCTGCAGCCATGAGACATGAAGCTAACTTGGCCGGCATGCCCTTTGTTCTGAACGTGTGTGGCGGCTGGTTGACGCGGTGCAACGTTGAAAACCGCACCCGTCATAGCTGTTACATGCTGCCACGGGACTTCACAGACTTGTGTTGCCACGTGCTACCACGGGACTCCACAGACTTGTGCTGTCACGTACTGCCACGTGCTGCTACGGGACTCCACAGACTTGTGCTGTCGCATCAGCTCCAATGGGCATCCAACATCGAGCAGCCGTGGCATTGAGCAACCGTGGCACGTTGTATTGGCTCGCTGCTGACTACGAACGCTGACTAGACTGCAACTTGGAGTAAAATGGCGTCAGCACTGCAGGCGCCAGCACGGGCGTCAGCACTGCCGGCGCCAGCACGGGCGTCAGCACTGCAGGCGCCAGCACGGGCGTCAGCACTGCAGGCGCCAGCACGGGCGTCAGCACTGCAGAGTCGCTCCGCAGCAGCTGTCGCTGGGAAACGACAAATCACAGCGTGTGGAACACCATGGTCTCGCGCCATGGTCTTTCTCTCAGCTTATTTTAATTGCGGTTGTTCACTTACGCCAAGTCCCAGGTTCTGGCTTGTGCGCTAAGTTCATCGTGATGGAGATGCCGTTTTTTTTACTCGGCGAGTTGTCATATTCGCGATAGACGTGGACTGGACATCTTTTCGGGTACTGCTTGCTGGCGTAAACCTTCGATGATTAGGCTCTTACTCAGTCCCTCGCCTTTGTTTCCCTCTCACTAAACTACAGGGATTCATTCCCATTCGTATCGGTTTGTAGAGTAATGTCACATCACATCTTACCATAGCCTGACATTACCACAGCCATGCCATACTACATCATACCATACCATAACCTACCATACCATACGATACCATACCATAACATACCATGGCATACCATACCATACCATATCATACCATGCCATACCATGGCGTACTATACTAATGCCTGACATTACCATATCGTAGCATACCATACTACCACACCACACCATACCATACCATACCATACCATATCATACCATACCATATCATACCATACCATATCATACCATACCATATCATACCATACCATATCATACCATACCATATCATACCATATCCTGACACTGCCATAGCCATACTATGCCATATAATACCATAACCTGACACTGCCATAGCCATACCGCACCATAGGCTACTATAACATAGCCTGACTTTACCATACCATACCATAACAAAGCCTAACGTTACCATACCATACCATACCATAGCCACACCATTCCAAACCATACCATACCATACCGTACCATACCATGGACATACCCTACCATACCTTAGCCTGCCATTACCATTGTCATACCATAACGTAGCCTGACATTACCATTGTCATACCATACCGTAGCCTGACATTACCATTATCATACCATACCGTAGCCTGACATTACCATTGTCGTATCATTCCATATCATACCATACCATAGCCATATCATAGCCATATTATAACATGGGCTGACATTACCATATCCAGTCCAGTACCAGAGAACCGGTTTGAATTACGGTGTGACTCATCTGAAAGTAATGGACAAGTTTCATGTCGGGATAAACCGTATTTTTTTTCAAGTTTCACTACTTATTTTTAATTCTAAAGACGATAGTGGCATGCATTAATTTTTTTTAAAGTCCTTAAAGAGCTTAAATAATCCTAAAATCACTTCAGAATGCCTCACTTTGTGATTGGTCAACACATATGTGACATCACGTATGTCGAGGGTAGCGAAGGTCCACTGCTGGCCATTCGATTTTACGTGTAGGACGCTGCCGAGGTTGGATTAATCGTGACTGTTTTAGCTTAAATGACATCCGACCGTCGGGTGACTTAGATGTCCCGGCAGGTTGTTCGGGCTCTTGTCAAAAGGCACCCATCTCGGTATATCGGTGTGCCTCCACAGCACTTCTATATCGTTGGTCTATTAGCCAATATGATTCAATATGTAAACAGAGGTCAGGCTTGACAACGGAAGATTTAGTGTCTGTGGTACTGATGCGCATAAGATTAGGCATGCCGAGTCACCTGCTCGCCGATCTGTTCGGTGTGAGCACTGGTTGCGTATCCAGGCTGCTGGCTCTTGTGCTATAGCACGACATTTAATTTAATGTCGAATTGGTTGCTTCGCCAGAACAGCAACCGATCCATGATAATCTGTCTCATGCATTTATGACAAATTTTTCGTCCTGTGAAAGCAGTATTGATTGCTTCGAGATCCAAATTGAAAAACCGGCTCACGCGGTCGCGCAGAGAATGTCATGGTCAGAGTAAAAAAAATGTAATAGTGTAAAATATCTCATTTCTGCTACCCCTGACGGGCTGATCAACCTTGTATCGGATGACAAACCAGGGCGCGTCAGTGACATGGACATCGTGTGCAGTTCAGAATACCTGGACTGTCTGCGCAACGGTGCAACAGTTTTAGCAGATAGAGGTTTCAAGGAGTTGGAGAGCGAGGCAGAAAAACGCGGCTGTTCATCAGTCCAGCCAGCAAGCGTTCGAAAGGATGAAACTCTGAGCACCGCTGCCGTTGTGAAGATGCGAACGGTCGTCGGGTTGCGGATACACACCGAGCGCGTCTTCGCACGCTTGCGCGTGTTTAGGATGTCGGCCATGCATTCGTCTATTTCGCTCAGCATGACTGACTTGATGGATGATGTAGTCAAGATTGTGTGCGGTCTAGTCAATCTCCAGGACCGCATTGCGAA
The DNA here is from genome assembly GCA_034440615.1 of Ashinkailepas kermadecensis. Classification (NCBI taxonomy): domain Eukaryota; kingdom Metazoa; phylum Arthropoda; class Thecostraca; family Neolepadidae; genus Ashinkailepas; species Ashinkailepas kermadecensis. The sequence continues at coordinate 331,730 of JAOTOM010005080.1, read as the reverse complement.
AAGCTAAATTTATCTGCGTGTATTCCACGGAGTTGCATAGTCAGGGCACTACGCGTTTTCCGCCATATCGTATGGGGAACCGGTGTGGATTCGTACCGCTTGCCGAATACACGAAATGCTAGATTGTGTACCTACATTTTGTCTCCTTCGGATCCAGCATGTATGAGGTGGGCTTTCAGGGAGCACAACCCTGTAATTTGAAGTCTGAAAGATGAACAATTGCTGGCTGAACGCAGAGGAATACATCGACATGCCGGACACATTACGGCTTTTCTGATCAGCATCGCGGTAAAAATAGCATGGAATATTGTGGAATAAAAATATAAAAGAAATTTGAATGTATAAAGAGCTTCTCTTCCACTGGAGGGGAAGCCTTGGTGTACAGCTAAAGCACATATAATTTATGCGATGGCCCTTCCCATTATTTCACACATTTGACTCAAAAACATTGTACAAGCTTTTGCTGTTTGTTCACACGACACCACAATGCCCTGGATTTGAAAGAGAAAGGTTAGCTGTTGCATTACTACCATAATAAATTATCTACCTTTTCGAGCTTCATATTTTCTTGAGAATCGTTCAGTTTAGTGCCACAAGCACTCACCTTGTCCTCCATGACGTGATTCGGCTGAAAAAACTTGGCGTAGAACTATCAAAGGCTTCTTTCCTGTGTGTAGATATTATAAGTTACATTAGATAATACTAATTCTTTCTTAACATCATTTATTTAGTCTTGTGTCATAGTATTTTTGGTGTTTAATTTTAAGATAGAGTTTAAGACTAAACTAGTGAGCTTTGATTACACTAGTTATATCTTCATATACTGGAGTAATCGTAGAGGTACCTATATAGGCTTTTTGGGATTATATTAGTATTAGTTTCATTTAGTTGGAGTTTGTAGCTGATGGGAGTTGGTATAACTAAGATTATATTTGCTTAGTTTAGCTTGCGAAAGCAGATATTTATTTTGTTGTTTATTCAGTGTGAGTGTTATTCTATTTTCTAGTCTTGTGGTGTAGTCTTTTTGGTGTTTAAGTTTAAGATTTAAGTTTAGATAAAAAAAAAAAAAAAATGCAAGGTGACTGTGGGAAGTGTAAGTGTATGGATGTAATTGGGGACTTGAGTAAGAAAGTAGATATGTTAGCTAGGGAGGTGGAGCGCCTGAAGTGTTTGGTGGCAGGGCCCACCATAGGAAATGTCAGCCAGGCAAGCCAGGTGCAGGAGCCTAGGAGTGATAGGGGTGGAGATAGTATGGACCATGATAGTAGAGAGTGGAAAGTAGCTAGACGCCAGAGTACGAGACTGGCTTTAAGGAAAATGGACAAAGGCATTGAAACTAATAATAGGTTTGAGGTACTGCAAGGAAGAGATAGTAATGCTGCTAAAGAGGAAGGTAGGAATGACCAGGTAGCTGAGGATAGAGAGGGGGAGGTTTTAGTTATAGGGGACTCAAGAGTTAGGTACATGGACCGTACTTTTTGTAGCAGGAACCCCAACAAACGGATTCGTGTTTGCTTCCCAGGGCCCAGGTAAAGGATGTTGGTGATAGGATAGAAGGAGTAATGAAGGGTAGTGGAGAGAGCACAACGGTAATTGTGCAGGTTGGTGTAAATGATGTAGGAAAAGCAAAAACAGAGGAAACAATACAAGAGTATAGGGCTTTGATAGGTAGGCTAGCTGTAAGTAGGAAACGAGGAATGGTAACATCCATCCTCCCTATGGTTAACGCAAGCATAGAGTGGTACTCGAGGGCCATTGGGCTGAATACCAGGGTGGCCAAGATTTGTAAGGAACTTGGCGTGGGGTTCTTGGATTTGTGGGGGGATTTCTGGGGGAAGACTGAAATGTTTGCATTAGATGGGTTACATTTGAGCAAGAGAGGAGTTGAATTGCTCAGCAATAGGTATGAGGAGGCTCTCAATAGGAAACAGGGAAACTAGGCAGGTCATGGGGGGATGTAGCTGATGGAGAGAGAAGTCTTGCAAACAAGGGAAGGAATGGTTTATCATGTTTTTACGTCAATGCCAGAAGTGTTAGGAACAAAATTGGGGAACTGCATGCTTATATGTTGTCTGAAAAGCTAGATTTGGTATGCATAACAGAGGCATGGGTTAATGAAAGCATTTTTGGAGACAACTTGCAAGAATTCGAATTGACAGGCTACAACATGCATGCTTATCAAAGGCAGGCAAGGATAGGAGGAGGTATACTGTTGTATGTCAGACAAGAAATGAAATGTCATTCCATAGAAGATAGTGTACATGATGAAGGCGTAGAATCCTTGTGGTTAGATATCATTCTGAAAAATGGAACACAATTTAGGGTTGGGGCATTCTATAGACCTCCAGACCAGAATGAAAACACGGACAGGTTGATGCAGGAAGAGATAAGTAGGAGAGTAAAGGAGAGAACTGTTTTGTTGGGGGATTTCAACATAACAGGATTGGGAAGCAAAACTATAGGTCTAAACAAATCGGGAAGAAGCTTCATGGATTGTTTTGAGGAGAATTTCTTTTTTCAAATGATACATGAACCTACAAGGGAAAATGAAATATTAGATCTTGTGCTTACTAATGAGGAAAATTTTGTACAAAATGTGAACATAGGAGAGACTTTGGGTAATAGTGATCACAACATTATACGATTCTCATTGTATGTTGGAAATGTAGGAACCAATAAGACATTGATTCCTAATTTTGCTAAAGGGAATTACAATGAGTTCAGGATCTTCCTGAATGAAATTGATTGGGAAGACTTATTGAAAGGCTTAGATGCTTATGAAATGTGGAGAATGATAAAATATAAACTATTTCAAGGTCAGGATAGGTTCATTCCCAATAGGCAAATTAGATTAACCAGGGTTCAGCTCCCTTCATGGCTGACCAGGGAAGTAAAGCATTTACTGGAGTCAAAGAAGCAGGCATTCAAGAAACTAAAATATGCTAACTCTGAGGTAAACCTCAAATCATATCAAATAGCTAGAAATAAAGTTAGGAGGTGTGTTAGGGCATCTAAAAGACTGGCTGAAATCAAATTAGCTCGGGAATGTTCAGCAGGTAATGCTAAGAGATTCTTTAGTTTCTACAAATTTAAGGCTAAAAAGTGTGGTGTAGGACCACTGGAGGTAGATGGGGAATTAGTGGTTGATGATTGTGATATTGTGGAATCCTTAAGCAAGCAATTCTCATCAGTCTTTACTCAGGATAATTCTGGTAGAATAGAAACAACTGAATCATATGCCATGACAGGTGATAGGTTGGAGTATCTTACGATAACTACAGAAGCTGTAGAAAAGCAGTTGCAGAATATAAAGCCTAATAAAGCTTCTGGACCAGATGATATATATGCTAGGGTCTTAGTAGAGTGTGCTAAAGCTTTAGCAGTTCCTCTAGGTATACTTTTCAGGCGGTCTATGGAATACTCTGAAGTGCCTGAAGATTGGAGAAATGCAAATGTAGTTCCAATTTTCAAAAAGGGAAGTATGAAGTGTGTAGGGAACTACAGGCCAGTCAGTTTGACCTCAATAGTTTGCAAGGTACTAGAAAAACTGGTTAAACAGAATGTTCAGATTCATCTTGACAGGCACAATCTTTTAAGGGATACTCAACATGGATTTCGATCTCGAAGGTCTTGTTTAACTAACCTTTTGGAGTTCATGGAGTATGTTACTAAAGAAGTAGACAATCAAAACAGGATGGATGTTGTGTACTTGGACTTTAGCAAAGCTTTTGATAAAGTTCCACATAGGAGGCTAATTCATCAACTACAGCAACATGGGATTGTTGGAAAAGTTCTAGGTTGGATTGAAGCATGGTTGAGGGGAAGGAAACAAAGGGTAATGTTAAATGGATGTAAATCTGATTGGAAGGATGTTCTGAGTGGAGTACCACAGGGCTCTGTTCTAGGGCCACTTCTCTTTATCATCTTTTTAAATAACATTGAGGTAGGGCTGAGGAATAGAGTGTTCAAATTTGCTGATGACATCAAACTGGTAGGAGTGGCAAACAGTTGTGATCAATCTAGTAATATTCAACTAGACTTGGAGGACCTAAAAAAGTGGGCTGATCAATGGCAGATGTCTTTTAACTATGACAAGTGTAAGGTTATGCATCTGGGGTCTGGAGGTGAGACTTTCAGATATACAATGGGAGGGAGGGAACTGGATGTTATTGAAGAGGAAAGGGACTTAGGTGTGTTGGTTTCAAATGACCTTAAAGCAGAGAAACAATGTAGCTCAGCTAGGAACAGGGCACTCAGAATGCTGGGACTCATTAATAGAAGTGTGATGTATAAGAGCAAGGAAGTCATGAAAAAACTGTACTTAGCATATGTGCGACCCCACTTGGAATATTCTGTGCAAGCTTGGAGCCCCTACCTAGAAAAGGATATAGACAAGTTAGAAAGAGTGCAACGCAAAGCAACTAAACTCATCAGTGGACTAGGTAGCTTAGAATATGGAGAAAGGCTTGTGGCATTAGATATGTACTCACTCAAGTATAGGAGATTAAGGGGGGACATGATTGAAATGTACAAAATTGTTAAAGGACTAGATCAGGTCAATTTAAATGGTGCTCTTCAGTTTAAAGTATCACACAGGGGTCACCAACTCAGGTTAGACAAGTTGAGGTGTAGGACAGTTAAGCGACAGCAGGTCTTCAGTCAAAGGGTTGTTGATCAGTGGAATGGGCTGCCTGCTGATGTTGTGGGGAGTTCCTCATTGAATGTATTTAAAAGTAGGGTGGACAAATTTTTTAGGCAGGAAAATCTTGTTTTTGATTTCTAATTTGGATGGAGGGGATAATATTTATGTTAAATGTGCATGGCACAGACCCCTTTAAGCAGGGGCTATGGTAGCACAATGGGTATGATGGGAGGAGCTTGCAATTGTTGAGGGTGTTATGCAATAGCAAGTGGATGATGCTAGATAGGCTGGGATATATAGCTTCCTAGGAACTTGGGATTAGGGATTGATTGGGGTGAGAATATGTACATTTCTAGTACCTTTTCTAGATAGGCTTAACCCAGATGGGCCCCTGTGGCTCTTATTAAGCCTTAACACTTTATGACTTTATGACTTTATCCGATCCAGACTTCACTGCGTGTCTTCGGCCTGGCCGCTTCGAGGCTCGACGTATCTGACGTCATCACTACGGGTAGGTTTTTTAATCGAAGACAACACTTAACTGAAATCATTGAATTGAGTAGGAAATGCACCTCCTATGAGCAAAATACTTCAGTTTTGTATACGAAATATTACATACGTTTTTTCGCAACAAAATACCCATTACGTGAAACTTGTCCATTGCGCCGCGCGGAAGCCGGGACATTCTCAGCCGCGTCGTCACGTCAGCGGCGCCCAAGGCTACAGAAGACCTGGTGGTGGCGCTGCTGCGGCTGATGGCGCGCTGAGCAGCGAGCAGCACAGCCGAGTGGTGATCGCTGCGCAGTCTTATCGGAGGCGTCCGGCCACCAGCCTCGGGTGCCGCGGAGATGTGGCCTGCGACTGTTCTGAGTGCGTGCGGCCTGGCCGTCATCCTGACCACCGCCTCCCCTCAAGGTGAGACTGATCACCGCCTCCCCTCATGGTGAGACTGACCACCGCCTCTCCTCAAGGTGAGACTGACCACCGCCTCCCTCAAGGTGAGACTGACCACCGTGAGGCTAAATATATATTTAGCCTCCGTGGGCGCATAGACCACCGTGGGCGCGTATATATATATATATATATATATATATATATATATATATATATATATATATATATATATATATATATAATATATATATATATATATATATATATATATATATATATATATATATATATATATATATATATATATATATATATATATATATATAAATATATATTCCATCCCACCGTCCACTTCATTCCTCCCTCCGCCGTAGCGTAACAGCGTCACCTGACACCATCCCACCGTCCACTTCATTCCTCCCTCCGCCGTAGCGTAACGGCATCACCCGACACTGTATCACCGTCGACTTGAAGAGCGGCGGAACTCGTTGGGCCTCCCGCTTCCTGAACCGTGTTTTGGCTCGGAGTCGGTTCCGTTCAGTGACGTCATGCGTACTTCCCGACACGTCACGATGCCGCGTTGTATCTATCTTGCGGGGTGTCGTAACCCGGAGCTTGTTCGGAGGCGAGCGCAATGAGGTGATCGTCGCCGGGTGTGTCACGTGATCCGTCACGTGATCCGTCCGACCGGTGCGTTGCAGCCGCTGTCAACCACCGTATCACGTGGTACACTCGGTCTCGTGGAGATGTTCCACCCTACCCTAAGCATGGGTGGCTCACTAGGAACGTAGGCTGTGACGCTGCACACCAAAAAATACTGGTAGGCTGCGCCGTTTCACAGTTATGCGTTGCGTGACAGTCTGCCAGCTTCGCCACCGGCCAGCGTCCGAGCCATAGGAATTCGCGTTTGTGGTCGTCACGCGACCATTTGCCCTGCAGCCATGCAGTGGTAAACACGGGTCTTCCCTGTTGCCGCCTTGCATTCCTCTGTCGGCGAAACAACATTGGCAGTTAAACGAGCAGGTTACTGGACTTCTGTCGATAAGCAACAATTGATAGCTGCGGATTTTTTTACTCCAGCAACACAGAATGAGCAGGAAATGTTGGAAAAAGCTCAGTTGCAAAGATGTAGCGAAAGGAGATGAGAGGTTTATGATGTCAATGAAGTATTCTCTGGCCCCAAAATAATAGTAGAATGTCCAACATTTATACGTTTTAGAAAGGTAGTTCGAACTCTTGCTGGGGTGGCGTTATGAACCAGGATCCAATTGCTAAGAAGAGCTGGTTTCGTGAACCCTGGCAATGATTCCATGACTTACAGTTTTACAGTCTAAATTTGGGAAAGCGCTTCACGTGCCGTCAATACACCGACACGGCGACCCCGGCAGCTCGCTCTCGACCTCATCGTGCCAATTGCCAACTGACCCTCCCAGCCGGGGACTAAAAGAGAGCACGCGAAGCGACGCGAACCCGGCATTGCCAGGACAGCGGAGACGGGTGCACGACAGCGCTCTAGCCAACTAAGCTACCGAGGCGGCAAGTCACAGGGAGGCACTTGCTTGCTTAATTCAGATTCATTGACAAGTCAATTAGTTACTTGATTAAATTGCATCTACTTCATTGAGAATCACATGTTTTAGAGCGCAAGGAATGTGTTGTATGATATCATATTATTTATTGCATATGTTGTGCACTGTACTGCAAGCGACATATTCAGAATTCCGTGGGGATAATGTATTTCTTCACTCAGACACAAGGGCGTCGCCACCGGGGAGGCAGGGGGGGCAGTCGCCTCCCCCCCCCCTGCCGTGAAACTGGGGGAAGCGCCGCCCCCCCCCCTGAAATTTGAGGAGGCCCCCCATCCGCAAATGCACAGCAAAAAGGTGAGCAAGGAGGCCGACGGGACAGAAGATCATACTGTCAATGAGGCCTCAAGACTGACGAGGCCCCCAGGAAATATAATCAGGTCTCTATAAGAGACGTAGAACAGAGATTGGAAGGAGGCCCCCCAGGACGAAAAGGAAGCCCCATGACGAAAAGGAGGCCCCTATGACGAAAAGGAAGCACCCATGATGAAAAGGAGGCCCCAAGACGTAGAACAGATATTAGGAGGAGGCCCCCAGGAAGAAAAGGAGGCCCCCAGGACGAAAAGGAGGCCCCCAGGACGAAAAGGAGGCCCCAATACGTAGAACAGAGGTTGGGAGGAGGCCCCCAGGACGAAAAGGAGGCCCCCAGAACGAAAGGAATGCACCCAAGGACAAAAAGGAGGCCCCAAGATGTAGAACAGAGATTTGGATGAGGTCCCCAGGACGAAAAGGAGGCCCCTAAGACGTAGAACAGAGATTGGAAGGAGGCCCCCAGGACGAAAAGGAGGCCCCATGACGAAAAGTAGGCCCCCAGGACGAAAAGGATGTCCCCAGGACGCAAAGGAGGCACCCAAGACGTAGAACAGAGATTGGGAGGAGGCCCCCATGACTAAAATGAGGCCCCCAGGACGAAAGGAGGCCCCTAGAACGAAAGGGATGCACCCAAGGACAAAAAGGAAGCTCCCAAGACGTAGAACAGAGATTGGGAGGAGGCCCCCAGGACGAAAAGGAGGCCCCAAGACGTAGAACAGAGATTGGGAGGAGGCCCCCAGGACGAAAAGGAGGCCCCAAGACGTAGAACAGAGATTGGGAGGAGGCCCCCAGGACGAAAAGGGGGCCCCCAGGACGACAAGGAGGTCCCCAGGACGAAAAGGAGGCACCCAGGACTAAAAGGAGGCCACCAGGACGAAAAGGATGCCCCCATGACGCAAAGGAGGCCCCCAAGACGTAGAACAGAGATTGGGAGGAGGCCCCCAGGACTAAAAGGAGGCCCCCAGGACGAAAAGGATGCACCCAAGGACGAAAAGGAGGCCCCCAAGACGTAGAACAGAGATTGGGAGGAGGCCCCCAGGACGAAAAGGAGGCCCAAAGACGTAGAACAGAGATTGGGAGGTGGGCCCCAGGACGAAAAGGAGGCCCCCAGGACGAAAAGGAGGCCCCAAGACGTAGAACAGTGATTGGGAGGAGGCCCCCAGGACGAAAAGGGGGCACTCAGGACGAAAAGGATGCCCCCAGGACGAAAAGGAGGCCCCCAGGACGAAAAGGATGCACCCAAGGACGAAAAGGATGCTCTCCAGACGTAGAACAGGGATTGGGATGAGGTCCCCAGGACGAAAAGGAGGCCCCAAGACGTAGAACAGAGATTGTGAGTTGGCCCCCAGGACGAAAAGGAGGCCCCCAGGACGAAAAGGATGCCCCCAGGACGCAAACGAAGCACCCAAGACGTAGAACAGAGATTGGGAGGAGGCCCCCTGGACGAAAAGGAGGCCCCTAAGACGTAGAACAGAAATTGGGAGGTGGCCCCCATGATGAAAAGGAGGCCCCCAGGACGAAAAGGAGGTACCCAGGACGAAAAAGAGGACCCTAAGACGTAGAACAGAGATTGTGAGGTGGCCCCCAGGACAAAAAGGAGGCCCCCAGGACGAAAAGGATGCCCCCAGGACGCAAAGGAAGCACCCAAGACGTAGAACAGAGATTGGGAGGAGGCCCGCAGCACTAAAAGGAGGCCCCAGGACGAAAAAGAGGCCCCAGAACGAAAAGGATGCACCTAAGGACGAAAAGGAGTCCCCTAAGACGTAGAACAGAGATTGGGAGGTAGCCCCCAGGATGAAAAGGAGGCCCCAGGACGAAAAGGAGGCCCCCGTACGAAAAGGAGGCCCTCAGGGCAGAAAGGATGCCACCGATACGGGCAAGAAGCCACCCAGGTTAGACGAAAAGGCTTCCGATGGGTAGCAGGATAGTCTTAATTTGGAAAACGAGGCCCCCAAGACGGAAGAGGATGCCCCTGCAATATCAAATTAAGACAAGATAGGGGAGATTTCTCCGGACGCAATAGGGGCCCCAAGACGGGTAAGAAGGTCTCCGCAGGAATGAGAGAAGGCCACCGAGACCAGCCAGATGAGGCCCATATTTTGGAAGAGGAGGACCCTAGAAGAGAAAATCTAGGACTAGGACGCAAAAGCACCCTGCTAAGAGGATAATGAGGCTCCAAACACAGATAAGGAGGCCCCCATGACGTGAGAGGAGGCCCCTAATTTAAAAAAGGAGTCACCTAGGAGAGGGTAGAAGTCCCCAGAAATCAAGAGAGTGTCAAACATGGCACGGAGGAAACCAGGATTGCAAAGGAGGCCCCAACACCGGAAAGGAGGCCACAGAATATGAGAGGAGGCCCTAAGACGGAAAAGGAAGCCAGTGAATATGAGATGAGGTTTCGGAGACGCAAAAGCAGGCCCCAAACAGGTGAGGTTCCACCGAGATAGAAAAGGACGATCCAGAGACGTGGCAAGAGGCACCTAATTGGGAAGAGAACGACACAAGATTGGAAATGAGACCCCATGATGAACGAGGAGGCCTCTAAAATAGGAGAGAAAGGCCATTGGATAAGAGAAATGGCTCCCAGGCGGAAAAGAAGGCTCGAAGACGGCTAAGAAGGTCCCCGGGAAATAACAAGGCCAATAAGATAGGAAAGGTTGCTAGTAATTTGACAGAGGAGGCGCCTGGAAGAGACGAGGAGTCCACCAGGAGATAAGAGACCACCCCTAAGATGGGTAAAGATCGAATCCACACGCAGAGCAGGAGGCCCCAAGACGTGAGAGGAGGCCCCTAATTTGAAAAAGAAGGCCTCTAGAAGAGAAATGAGGCATCTGCCGGACTCGAGAGGAGTCCCTCAAGAAGGAGTAGGTCTCCAGGACCAAATGAGACCCCGAAAACCGGAAAGAGTTCCCAGGAAATGAGAGGAGGCCCTTAAGATGGGAGTGGTAGCAAGTATGGAAGAGGTGAGGTTGAAGTTCAATTGAAGATCCCTCAAAACAAAATTGAAGATCCCTCAAAACGGGTAAGGCTTTGCCATGATAAAGGAAGAGGCCCACGAGGCGTGGCAGGAGGCCCATAATTTGGCAGAGAATGCCCCTCGAAGATGAGAGGAAGCCCCATGCCTTGTTAAAGGGTCCCCAGAATGCAAGAGGAAGCCCTCCAAGACGGGAGAGGAGGACCATTGAATATGGAGGAGGGTAGGACACACAAGGAGACGTCGAAAACCAGTAAAAAGGCTCTAGGAAATGAAACGAGACCCTTAAGACGCGACAGGAGGCCTATAATTTGCAAGAAGAAACCATTAAGAAATAGTAGGAGTCGTGTCTGGGTACTTTAAAATCACGATATGGGCCCCAAAAGATCCGGCGGGGCCCCCACAAATTATTCTGAGACTGGGGTACCAAAAATTCACGCCCGAACCACCACAATCATGCCAGGGGCACGACAGGTCGTACCGTGCCCCAACAGTCTGATTGGGACCAAAACAAATGAAGCCGGAGCAACGAAAAACAATCCGGACATGGATAATCACTTTGGGGGCCCAACAATGACGCCAAAAGCACCCAAAGCGCATTGGACCCCCAAAAAGTGTCGAGGCCGCTATAGCTCGCGCGAGGGATCCAAGAGAATGACGTCGGGGCCCAAAAGATCACATTGGACTAAAAAAAGTCGAGTCGCAGCCCTTGAAAATCACACTGGAGGCCCAGAAGGTCGCTCCGGGGCCCCGAAAGTTGCAGCTGCCCCAAAAATCAATCCTTAATCGGAATGTCACTATGGGACAAAAAAAAACTCCTTCAGTGGCCGCAGTGCTATATAAAAGGGGCAAATGCCCCCTCCATCCTGAGAGGGATAAGCTCCCAAGAATCGTGCCGGGGCCTCAAAAATCGCGCTGGGACCACCAAAATTCGCGTCGGTCCACCAGAATTCGCGTATGGGTCTCCAAATAAATACGGCGAGCCCCGGAAAACTCGCTCCGAGGCCCGAAAAATTGCAACAGGAACCGCCAAAATCGCGTTGGGGCCACAGCTAAATACAACGCGTCCCACAAACTGGAACCAGGCACCTCAAATATCGCGCTCGGGACCCACAATTCCCATCGGCAGTCCCGTCGAGGCTCTAAAAAATTGGCGTCTTGGGCCACACGTAAGCACAGTGTAACCACAAACACCGGATCGGTATCCGAAAAAATCAAGCTGGAGCCCTCCAAAATAAGGAGGGATTCCAACAACTAAATGCCCAGGTTAAAAAAATGGCTCTGGAGCACCAAACATATTATCAGATGCCTTCACAAATTGCATACGGCACCGAAAAACAAACCGGATCTCGAACAATCGAGGTGGGATACAAAAACATGGCGCCAAGGGCTCGAGAAATCAGGCCGGGATTCGGAATTTTAAAAAATAAGAAAGGCTTCACAAAAATCGTATTGAGCCCAGAAAACTGGGGTTGGGTCTCCGGAACCACGCGCCTAGGCGCGATAAGCCTCTCTGGTACCTAGAAACATCGTACCGGAGCCCCAAAATTGTACTGGGGCCCCACAACTGTGCGTCAGAAGCCCAAAATAGACATATCGGGACCCTAAGAGCACAACGGGGGCCGAAAATACAACTGGCCCTCCAAAGCGCACAGAGTCTCACAAAAAGCGACAGGGCCTTAACACATGCGTTGCAGCCATAAATATACATACCGGGAGGTCTAAAAAATATACCGGAAGCTTTCAAGGCACACAGGGGTCATGATAACGCACAAGGACCTGAAAAAGTGGTTGAGGCCGCAAAAGGCAACATGGTTCCAAAACAAACAAAAAGACCGGGCGCTAAATAAACACATCGGGGTCTTCGAAAACGCCCTGACACGTCAAAAAAACCTCGGTGCGCAAAAATGCAACAAACCATAAAACGAGCAGGGGGTTCGAAAATGTTTTAGGCCCCTAACAAAAATGGATTGGAGCCATAATACACAATCATAGAGCAAGAAAAACGCAATGGGTCCAAAAAAGAATGCTGAGGCAGGGCCTCGGTTCGGTAGCCAATCTGGGAGGATAGCAGCAAAGATATGAAGTGCATCAAACCTCAGCGGGAACCGCATTTCATAACTACCAGAAAATATGGAAAGTAGGAAACTAATGATCGAATTTAATCAATCGACTTTTCGCAGCGAACGCCCATACGAAGCATTCCATCACGTCAAATATGGCGCAATTGTATCATGTGGCAGCAATTAGCAAAACACAGAAGGCCTCGCAGAGGCCGTAGCATCGCACGAAGTGTGGCGAATGCACCGAATACGAAAGATGGGTGTGCACGTGCACTGACGTTGCCGTCGTGGCGACCGGGTGCTATGAACTGGAATGCCTGAAATTGTGAAATTTTGTATTTTAAAGTGGTGGGTAATACATTTTAAATTGAAGTTGTGGGCCTAATACATCTTCGAAACACTGCTCGTTTTAGGGCTTTGTTGCTTTTTTGTGCACCGAGTATGTTTTACGTGGCAGGGCGTTTTCGAAGATCCTGATGTGTTTATTTAGCTCCCGGTCGTTTTGTACGTTTTGGAACCATGTTGTCTTTTGTGGCCCAGCCTCTTTTTCAGGCTCTTGTGCGTTCTCATGGCCCCTGTGCGCCTTGCGAGCTTGCAGTGTATTTTTTTCGAGCTCCCGGCATGTTTATTTAGGGCTGCAACGCATGTTTTAAGGCCCTATCGCTTTTTGGGAGACTCGGTGCGCTTTGGAAGGTTCGTTGTATTTTCGGGCACCGTTGTACTCTTAGGGTCCGGCAAAATATACTCTTGTATATTTTGGGCTTCTGATGCACATTTGTGGGGCCCCAGTACGATTTTGGGGCTTCGGTGTGATTTTTCTGGGTCCCAGCGCGATTTATCGCGCCCAGGCGCGTGGTTCCGGGGACCCAACGCCAGCTTTCTTTGCTCAACGCGATTTTTGTGGATCTTTTCTGGGTTTTTATGTCCGAATCCCGGCCTGATTTTTCGAGCCTCTGGCGCCATGTTTTTGCATCCCACCTCGATTTTTCGAGATCCGGCATGCTTTTCGATGCCATACGCAATTTTCGAAGGCATCTGGAGAAAAATGTTCGGTGCTTCAGAGCCATTTTCCTGATCCGGACATTTATTTGTTGGAATCTCTCCTTTTTTGGAGGGCTCCAGCTTGAATTTTTGGGATACCGATCCGGTTTTGTGGTATAGGTGTAATTTCAGCAGTGTGAGGTAACTTATCAAGGTACCAAAATAAAACCTTAGAACTGGGTGGTGGAGTTAGGGTTGAAATCCGACCAATCAGAAACCATAGTGGTAGATTAGGCCCCTCCACAGGACAATTTAGTTGAGGACTAATTATATTATTTCGAAATGTCCCCTTTGACAAAATAGCGGTCGAAATCCAAGGACTTTTTAATGGGCGTAGGTGCCTCCCCCCTCCCCTGCAAATCCGTTTGCCCCCTCCTGCTTGACGCAAATATAGGCACTCCACTGGTCCCTCAATAATTTTCCGAAACATACGCCCATGGGGCAAAACCAACATTGAGGGGACAAATTACCCCTCACAAGCATACAATACAACATCCATGCCCCATATAAAATGGGATGAATGATGTTTTTAAATGCATTTTCTTCCGACAAACTTCTTTTCTGTTATTACAGCCTGCATGATTAGAGCTTCCCAGCTTCCATACCTTCTCAGTCATTTACAAAACGGTACAGCACAGCGAAAACGATGGGCGTAACGGCGTGGAATTTGAAGGTTTGGATTATGTATGCACTGACATTGTTGCATTGTTGCATTGTCATTTATGCATTGCTGTTCAATGCTTGTTCTTGCCGTGAATGTATTCGCTGAGGATATATTTTTGCTCGTGTGACAGTTGCCTTGCAGCCAGCACCAAATGTTATAAAAATAAACAAATTCCTAAGATGGCGCTGAGAAAACCAATGCAATCCACTTCTCGTTGTCACCTTTGCGAAATTGTCGTCCCATGACTGAGAAATGATCGTTCAAGCTTTGCTTATGACATCAAGCTGGTGGGAATAAATAACAGTAGTGATGAATCTAGCTATATTCAGTTAGACTTGGAGGACTTAAAAGTGGGTTGATCAATGGCAGATATATGTAAGATATGCTTAGCACCAGCCCCGCCAGCTCGCTGCAATCTAGAGGCCAGCGGGAAGATCAAATCATGTTCCCCGTTATCGAACCATAGTAAGAGCCTGAAAACAATATGAGACCCTAACACAATGGAGGCCCCTTTCGGGGAACAGGAGGCCCCCTTCCGACCTTGCCCCCCCTGGAAGAATTTCGTGGCGACGCCACTGCCTCCGTCACATTTGTCACTGTAACCTCAAATTTCGACTTTAGGCGCTGGAATTTCTGTAACTGGAATTTTTTATTCGGATGTTACGATTTTGGATGTTGTGAGGAACGCCCATCACGATTTGTGACATTTAATACGCGCTAGTGTCTATCGATACAAATCGACACCCCTGCTTTGGAGAAAAAAATAGAAACAAAAATTAAGCAATATATATTCTGAAAATTTTCGAAATAGAACAACCGAACGCAACTTACCCGAACCTAATGTCAGCTGCTTTTGAAGGAAAATTTCCGATTTTATTTTATTTTTTAAATGATTGAACAATTTTTCCAAGGTAAACAACTAAACTAGCCTAACCTAGCCAAATCGGTATTATTGTGCTTTAAGGTGGTAACAAGACAAGTTTGTACACACATTTGCCTCCATATAGCAAGCAAATGGGTTAGGTTCGGTTTAGTTAGGTTCATTTAGGTTTTTCAAGTTGGAAAACTTTTTTAAAAAATTCCAAAAACGTTTCCCCAAAAAATTGCAAATCATTTGGTAACCTTGCGGTCTAAGGTGTTCTTTTTTTCCTTTAAAACAAAAAATATTCAGAATACCATGTTTATGAAGGTGACTAAGATGATTGGACCCACTTATTTTCTGTGCTTACTTTTCAGGTTGTGAGCAAAATAATGCCAAAAAGGCTTTGAGTTCGGTAACATAGCATAAACATAAATGTTTTTTTTTAATGCAACAAAACCTAACCTAGCCTACCATAACCTATCTTTTCAGAACAAAAAATTAAACTAAATTAAAATGTCACTTAATTTATTTTCTGAAAATTCTCAACCTTAAAATTTGAAACCTAACCGAGCCTAACCTAACCGAGCCTAACCTAACCTAAGCTGAGTTTGAATAAAAAATTATATTTTTTGTGAACATGGGTGTAAATTTTTTCGGAAACTTTTGGGTATTATTGTGCTTTAAGGTGGGAACAAGAAAAGTTGTATGGGCGCTGTATGACCAACGCAGTCAATGCGGCCGTAAACCAAAATAACCAACCAACCAACCCAGAAAGATGTAAGCTGAATTTCCACAGTGGAGGGAATTCCAGCTATTTTGTTTGTTTTTGCACATAATTTTACATTTTTCAGCAAAAGGTGGAGAGTCAGTCCACTATCTAATCCAAATCTGTTTCTATTGAGTACAAAATGTGCTGGTTAACATCAATGTTCTACGTAGCATGGGGTTTTTCATTTTTCCCTTTAGCTTTCTTATCAGCATAAAATAGCATAGGTTATTGGGGGGGGCCCAAATCAACATCGGGGGGGGGCAAGATCAACATTGGTGGGGCCATATCCCCCACAAAAGGATACAAATCGACGCCCCTGCATACATGGATGAGTTCGCACCTATCAAAATTTAATTTCATCTGCCATTTTTTGGACCACTTCACAAGCTCTTCTAAGTCTTTCTGTAGCATGTACCTAGGTGCCTAGGTACCAGGTAAATATCAAGCTGATAGTGTGATGAGTGGGCTGTTGAGGTTAATTATAGTTTGTATATCCACACTCTCAATGATAACTAATTGTTATTCACGAGGACTGGATTGTATACAAGTTTGACAATGACAATTGGTTTCTGTGCACACCATTTTGAATTTTGTAGCAAAAGGTGGAGAGTCAGTCCACTATCTAACCCAAATCTGTTTTGTTCATTACACAATGCGCTGGTTAACATCAACTACATTTTCTATGTACCTAGCATGGTGTTTTCCTTCTTTTTTCCTTCAACTTTTTTATCAGCATAAAAATAGCATATGTTATTGGGGAGGCCAAAATCAACATGGGGGGGGGCAAGATCAACATTGGTGGGACCCTGGCCCCCACAAAAGGATACAAATCGACGCCCCTGCCATCTAGACATTAGGGGGATGTCCCCATCCTAGCCCCGCCTTCAGCGCCTAAAATATCACACAAACTATAACGTAAAATTCCCTTTACGTAAACGTCCACATGCCTGCACCTTGATCGCAAACACCCACTTTTATAGTCAGACATGTAACGTACTCGCTTCAAAGGTGGCGAAAATGACCTCTGTGGTCCGATACGCCTAAAAAAATCACTCCCCAACCCAGGTGCAGTGAAATTGAAACTTGCCTGATGCTTCCAATTTCTGCAATATACGAATAAAAACCTGTGACGTCATCAAGATCTGAATGCGAACTTTGGTGTACCTTTTAAAATAATGGTATTTTTGCGGCGTTTAATAATGGTGTTTTTGCGGCGTACGAGACATTGGTCTTTTCAAGGCTATTTCTTGTATAGCATTGGTCTTGTACGACTGTAAGGTTTGCTTAAAAGTCATGTGAGCCACAGCTTTCTTTTTTATTCTTTTAGGAATACCAATTATAATGCAGTGGCCATGCAGCTTCTTGCTGACTTTTCTCTGTAATGGTATCATAAGCTGGCAGATTTGCCCACACATGGCTCTCGTTTTCCCCCATATCAATATTTAATGCATGCATTGTCATTGGGCATGTAGGTAGGTACCTAGGTAAATATCAAGCTGATGGTGTGATAGGTGGGCTGCTGAAGATAATTATAGTTTGCATACCCACAATCTCAATGATGATTGTCATTGTTGTTCACTGGACAATGCAAGTTTGACAATGACTGGAAACTAAGAATGGATTTTTTCCTGTTTAAGCTCATATGCATGTGGTTTTGCCATTGCTGGCGTGTACAAACATCAGTATGACAATCCAATTGTTGTTTTGTGGCTTAACATTTTGTAAAAAGACAATCTGGTTTAAAATGCATCATCATCAAATCTAACATTGTATGCTGTAAGTTTTCCTTCCACAGTGGAGGGAAATCTAGCTATTTTGTTTTTTGCACATAATTTTGAATTGTGTAGGAAAAGTTGGATACTCAGTCCACTACCTAATCCAAATCTGTTCTTTTTCAGTACAAAATGTGCTGGTTAACATCAACTAAGTGTTCTATGTACCTAACACAGTGTTTTTCTTCTTTTTTTCCCTTTAGCTTTTTATCAGCATAAAAATAGCATGGGTTATTGGGGGGCCCAAACCAACATTGGGGGGGGGGCAAGATCAGCATTGGGGGGGGCATGGCCCCCGCAAAAGGATACAAATCGACGCCCCTGAGCTATGGGATTTACTTTATTCGAAACACGGGTAGGTAATATACAAATTAGGTTGCGTTTTGCTCAACATTTTAAGTTGTTCCTGGACACTCGCCATCAGAGGCGCAGCCAAGGGGAACCAAGACTGCCCTTACCACCCAAATATGCACTAGATCAAAAGTTAAATTATGAGATAGTTACCACGCAAAGCTAGAAATTTTCGGCGCGCAAAGCGCACCGGTAGCTTTTTCTGTTTCTTCGCATTTTGTATGGGTCGGCCCCTTAAGAAAATCCTAGCTCGCCACTGCTCGCCGCGCAGCTTCGTGAATAACAAATGTGACACACGAAATAACGCTCTTGCAGGGCACACTTTTTTCCTTCAGAACGCGGCGCTTGTTAATCACGGCCTTACGACCGCGTCTGCTATTATGTATGACGCCATATAGGGCTGATTAGATATGGCAAGAAATCCCACCTAGTGAAAGCTCCTTAGACGAGGCCCTGCAGAGGTGGATCCAGAAATGTTCATGGGCTGACCAAATTAACTTCTTCGGAAAGGCACCTTCGGCGAATAAAAGTTGAGAGTGGGGAGAGGTTATACACTTGAGTATCCTGAGCATAACCTTTCGTCAGAAAAAGGTTGCCTTTGGTTGAAAAATTCGTTCGGTGGGAGGGGTGGGGGAGGGAGGTACACTCGAGCCTTCCTGAAGGGGTGCTTTTCCTGGCCGAATGGGAGCCACCATTCTATGGGGAGGGGAATGCACATGTCCCTAGTGCATATGCCCCCACCTCCTGTAGCTGCCTGTGGATAGGCAAGACATCCTGTCTCGTTGAGGGACTTGAGCTCATGGTTGTTGATTTACGCAGGTAGGTTTAAGGGCGGATCCAGCCAGTCGGTTTCGGGTGGGGGTGGGGGTGGGGGCAACTTCCAATCAATAGTCAAATATTCCCCATGAAATTCTTCAAATTATGACCGCTGTGCACATGAAGGCTGGAAAGATGTTGAGAGGGTTCTGGAAGAGTACACTTACCGATCCTATCTCCTGCTTTGTTGAGGGGGAAGGGATGTTAACTTGAGCATGCTGAGGGGCGCCTTTTCCTCTTGAGAGGCGCCTATTTCTCTGAGAGGGGCGCCTTTGGCTGAAAAATCCGCTGAGCGGTGATGAAGGGGTTGAACTCGAGCCCTCCCGGCTGGGCGCCACTTCTCCATGAAGGGTAGTTGGGGCATGCCCCTCAGTGCATCCCCAGCGAGGGGCCATTTTCTGATCGAGAGGGGCAGAAATACGCTCCCGGTGACCCCACTCTGAAGTTGGATACGGATTCGGGTTAGGAGAACGAGAAAGTTCCAGGTCGATTTTTTTTCATGCAACATCATGCATGTAATGCCAAATTTCACAAAGTTTTTGGGAACGTACATCCGTTCCACACCGTGGCGACGCCCATGCATATCGTCCAAAGGCATTCATTTCCGAAAATCATTGAGGGCCAAATACATGTAAGCAATGGGCGGGCCCAAATAATTATGGAGAACCATACAGGGTCCCATGTTAAAATTTGAAGTTATTTGGGTTGGGAAAGTCAATATGGTGGCAAGACCCCATTAAAAGAATGAAAACTGACGCCCATGGTATTGTCTATCTTTCATAGCGATTGTAAATTATGTTTATGCCCGAAAGCAACGATGAAAATAGGCAGCTTCGTAAATTTTGGACAAAAAAGTAGCCGTTTAGTTGCACTATGTTAACACTTGGACAGCCTTTGCCCCAAAATTGAAATGTCAAATGAGCACAAAGTATGTTAATTAATCGGATAAGAGGAAACGCCGTCTAATTTGTGTCCCAGTACAATAATTTAATGGCCTCCACTCTGTTCTCCCACGCTTCTCATCTTGAGGTCCTGTCCTGTGACGCCATTGGGCTCGGCTGTGCAACAGTTGACCGTGGAATGTTGCCCGGGATCGTACCTGCCTGCGCGTGCGCAGGTGTTTCGTCTCGCAGCCTCCCAGTGGAGACGCTCGTGCGGGTTCGTGTTGCGCGGTGTGCCGCGGGTGGTGTGTGATGTGGTGATCATCCAGCTTTTGTTCGTTTTGCGATTGCTCCATTTTAATACTGTCATGGTTTCATTGTAGACTTCAGTTTCTAGCTCCGCAGTGCTTCGATCAAGACGTCAACAAAGGACTCGCATTCCATGGACCATCGATGATATCCGGCGCATGTTGTGGATGAGTAGTGGCGAACAATTCAGATGACGGTTGTGATGTTATTCCCCTGCGATCTGTGATAATCAAGTTGATATTTGGCCATCAGCATGCTGAAGTTTTTTAGTAAGCGTCATAAGGGCCGTGCGGGACAACGCTTGGATGCCAATGGCATAAATGAACAGAATGCAGGGAAATACAACAAGCACGTATTGCCCTGCAAGGTGCAACTTCTGGATGGGACTGATATATCCGTGGAACTTCCAGTAAGTACCTATTATTACCAAGTAGTGCAAATTATACTATTCCTACACAACAGTGTCTAGGTTTGCTTAGGTGCTCAGGTCAATTTGCTCAGTCAGTATGTAGGTAGGTAGGTATGTATGTATGTATGTATGTAGGTACCTAGGTAGGTAGGTACCTACCTACCTACCTACCTAAATGCAAATAATTATCTGTGAATAATTTGTGGAAAATAATGAGAAGGCAACCACATTCAGCTGATTTCTTACCTCAAAATATGCCTAAGTTCTTATTTTGATGACTATTCCTCAGGATTTGGATGTTATCTCAATCTGTAAATGTACTGTAATGTGAAATTGTATTGTGAAATTTACATCCTTTCCTCAATGCATAAAATCACACAGTACACATCTACCTCCATCTAAGCAGCATTCTAGCAGTCTGGATGCTAACTTCCTAACAACCTATCTAGATACCTATCTGCCTGTATCCTATTGTAATCAGGATGTCAACTTGCACATACTGCAAGCCACACTAAGCTTTGATGATATCTCTAGCAGGATTTGGCTCAGATGTGTGGCCATGGACATTGGACATACCTACCTATGTGTGGACACAATGTGTGGCAGACACCAGTCTCAGCCTGCAAAGCCAGGGCATCTATATATGGCAGTCTTGATCTATTCAGTATAATCTGTGTAAGCACTAGATACATATGAATGCTGGTGAAAAATGGACAGGCAAACCATGGATGGATATCTCAGTTATCACCAAACCAGGGATAAGCACATCCTTATTTTCAGAACATGTTTTCAGGTTGAATAGGGAAAATGACAGCATTGGCAGGGTACCAAACCAGGGGATTTCCAGCCATGAGGAAAACTACTCCACCTATGTAGGTGTGAAGATTATTATATATATTATTTCTCATTGTCATTATTTTTGGATGAAACTTAATCTAAATTTTAAGATAATTAGTACAATTGAAGAGCCAACTAAAAAAGCTATTTATAAGGTGTTGTTTTTATCTCATTCTTTTGCATCAGCATGGTTGTTATTATTGCTGTTTTGGGGAACATCAACTGCATAGGTTATACAGTGTCCATGCACCAGCATGGTTGCTGCTTAGCTATTATAGGTGGTATGTTGGCATTCACTAAAGCTCAAATTATAATTATTCATATTTTGGTCTGGTTGACTGGAGAGGTAAATTGTGTTTTTATTAATTGTATTTGAGGAATATTAGGCCTGTTTTGAGCCATTGACCTTACTTCCAGCTGATACCAACAAACAGGCAGATCCAGGATGTCCATGGGGGCACATTTCCTCAGAGGTGTGTGTACAGCAGACATATTTGTTGACTGGGAGGATGGACTCAAGCATGCTGGAGGAGTGCCCTTTCTACTTAAATAGCCTCTGGTAAAAAAAAATCATTGAAGAGGTGTGTGTGTGTGTGCATGCATGTGCATACTTAAGCCTTTCCTGGACAGGGAGCTACCACCTTTACATGGGGGGGGACACATGTGCCCACTGAGGATGAGTGGTCTAGGGCTAAGATGCTCATCTCACAGTCAAAAGATTGTGGGTTCGAGTCTCACCTGTCGCTGCTCCTCGCCAGCGACCAATCAGCGTGAGAGATTGGCAATGCTATATGACTCAACGGTCGACATGTCATAAAACCAATAACCAACCAACCAACATGTGCCCACTGCCTCCTGTATCTTCCCCTGCCAGAGTGAATGCTTTTGTGGCTACAGTAATAGGAGTGTATTTCAGATTTTGAATGGCAAACTCTAGTTGCTTTCAAAATTTGGGTACACTTTGAATATGTTCATTTTTTTGGCATCAGGGTAATATTCAAATGCTAGTATGAATTCACTTCATTATTATTTTTCCACATTCCTTTGGTTTAATCTTGACATTTTTATCACCAAATATGGAAATACATGTGTTTATCAGTCTATCTTTATTTATCCATAGCAGTATATTACTGACACTTTCTTCATGTTTGCTTATTCCTGAACTCTTCAACATGCATAATATGCCACATGTATGCCATGAAATGATATGGGATGCATTAGGGGAACATTCCTTTTTGTGTAATTTGTCCTTTCCAACCCAGTAAAATCTTGTTCTATTTATGCCATTATATATTTTTGCCCATTTTTGGTGTATTTTGAGCATGCTCAAATAAACCTAGATGAAGCCAAACAATGGTAGTAATAGGAAAAATGGTTATCATAAAAGCACTTCACATTATTGTATTTTTTCTGCTTTGGACCCATTGATAATGCAAATTGTCCATGGCCAATGTGGAGACAAATGACAGCCATCTATGAATAGCCAGAGTGAACTCTGATTTTGTTCTGGGTGGAAATGAGTGTATATATTGTTTAATTTTTTATTAAAGTCTCCAGTGTTGTGTAATGCATGATGTGATAAAATATGAACATTTTAATTAGCACAGCTTGCTGAATTCACAAGGAGTGTGGCATTGTTTACCTGTGAAGCACATAAAGCAGAGTATGCACTGCAATCATGTTTTGTGTAGAATAGAAACAAGAGCCTTGGTCCAGCACTGTGGTATCTGAAGAGGGTAGTTTTCCCTTGAAATAAGTTATTGATCCATGGGGAACATGAATGAAAATGTAAAGGGGAAAGCTAATGATGGCATTTTTACAACTTCATCATCATAAACAGTTCACCAATAGTTTCCTCCTAAACTAGCACATGGTGGGGTGGATGTTTTTAAATTCTGTATTTGGAGAGGAACATTTTGGTCATGCCCTTTTTCAGGGGATGTATATGTTTTGTTTCTGGTACCAACATTTCTTTTGACACTTTCCAGTCAGTTGTGAGCATGTTTGTCAAACAGCAATGAGGTTGCAGTTATTCCCAAACAACCCCATTTATCTTTGATAAAAATGAGTGGATAATCTCCCAAACAAAATGTTCTGGATGACCAACATCCTGGACCAGGGGAGATCTAAGGGATGGGGTATGATGAGAGATCAGCTGCCCTGCTTGCTGTCCTCCCTCCTGGCTGTCTGGATCAAGTGGCATTCACAGAAGTGGTGAAGGCCATGTCCCCAAAATGATTTGATCTCGGAATGGAAATTAAAATATATAGTTTTGGTGCATTGGCTTTGGACAACTCTGCATGTTACCACTAAGGTTTCTTGATTTCATGGATGGGTTACACAAGGCCCTTGCTTGGATAAAACCACTAATGCTGCATAGACCATTTATAACACATAACAATAACCTTTTAGGCCACTGTGGATTCATCTGCCAACATAAAAAGTATGGGAGCAAAATTGTTCACCATTCCAATGGCTAAGTGGATACATTACCAGCATGCTCACAATAACTTTGAAAGAGAGATTCAATGTATTACATACAATTGATGTGAAATGTTGTAATGTAATGTTTAAAACCCAGAAATGGCATACAGGCACCCTCCATATTCATGTGAATTCCACTTTGTTTAATGTGCTGGTAGCCGAGTCGTAGTTGTCTAGGGATCAGACCTGGGGATGAAGCCAAATCAGATGGTGGCTTCGAAGCCGAAACCGAAGCCAGCAACGAAAACATGAAACTAAAGCTTTTTTTCTCAAACATCTTAGTGAAAAACATCTAACTTTTTTCCTTTTTGTGAAAAACATCTTTGTTTTCACCCATGCATTTGGTTGAAACCACACCCACCCACGGTATTCCGCATTCGCCATTGTAGCGAATAAGCAGCAATGTTTTGAAAGCGTCGTCGGTCAGCCGACACCTTTCTGGCCTGAATATATTTCCTGCCACACTAAAGGACTGCTCACACCTAGCGTAATATCGACGCAAAAAAGCCAGCGCAATGACGGACTAGGCGTAATCCCGACGCACTGGGAGTAATCATGTTGCAACTTACAAGCTGAAAAAACCGCAGCCGATGTGGCCCCAATCCTCCGAAGATCAGCAAATATGGCGACCGCAGTTTATCCCGAGCAGTCTGTCGACCTTGCGTCAAGGCCGCTGGTGCGCCGAGCGGAAAAAGTTGAGAAAATCCAACTTTGTCCGCTCGGAAATCGCCAGCATTTTGTAGGACTCGGCAGACTGCTGACGCAAGGCCGGCGCAATGGCAGAATCGGCAGACTCATTGGGCCCCATGCTAACTGTCCGCTAGCTTTGCGTCGATTCCGACAGTGCGTCGAGATTACGCCAGGTGTGAACAGTCCATAAATCTGCAGGTGCTGATATAGCTGGCACACACAAATAGTTGTGCTAATTGGAACGTGACCGAAAAAATAACACTCCTGTTTCTGCAAGAACAGTGAAGCTTGGGTAAAAAACAGGTACGCTTGGGACTTAGGCCAATGGGAGAACATTCGTACGCCGCCATATTTGCGGCCTTTCATATTGGCTCCTATGAGCTATATTTTCCCCGTCTCCCACTGAAATCTAAATCGTATAAATTGGAGGACCTCGTGAGATGCCTTGCACGTACGCTCTAAACAAAAAACGCTTGTACTCGAGACTCAAATGTCAGGCTGCGATTGCCAGCCTGACTGGGAGCGCGAGGGAAGGGGGAGGGTCTATAATTCCCACTTTTTTCCCGATGGATGATCTCAGTAATTACGAAGTGGATGTCGGTGAAAGGTGCAGTAATAGACGTCTTTTAATTGATGTAGTGGTTTTGACCTACAACCGTAATGAATATTTTGCTTGAAATGTCTTTAAATCGCCCCAAAATGGCGTTGAGACGCTGTAATCACAATAGAAAATGCCCGGTGGACGATCTCAGTAACTACTGCACCGATTTTCATGAATATTGCTCTAAAATAAACTTGGACATCGATTTTGGGCCCATTGAGTAATTTCCAGCCGATATAATCAGGTAGAAAGCCACGAAATGAGGGATTTAAATTCGAGATTTGCCTGATGGAAAATCTACGAAAGTAAGTTACAGAATTGCGCCAAACACACATTAATCACCGTATTCGATCTATTAGATCTGTGTTTTCACCGTATTAGATCAGTTGAGGCAGTTAAGATAAAAATGAACATATGAAATATGAAATAGACTTAACACGGAAGTCAGTACAACCATGAACCAAGCTTTCAGTCATCCTACAAATAAATCACCCATCTCTAATTGAATTGTGATGTAACCGATTTCTAATTTAATTGTGATGTGATGGATTTCTACATTTCATATGTGAATTGGTCTCTTAACTGCCTCAACTGATCTAATACGGTGAAAAGACATTGAACAGTGTGTATTTGGCGCAATTCTGTGACTTACTTTCGTAGATCGTCCATCGGGTAAATCTCGAATTTCATCCCTCATTTCATGGCTTTCTACCCTATTTATATCTGATGGAAATGACTAAAATGACCCAAAATCGATGTCGAAGTTTATTTTATAGCCATTTTCATGAAAATCCGTGCAGTAGTTACTGATATCGTCCATCGGGCATTTTCTATTGTGATTACAGCGTTTCAACGCCATTTGGGGAAATTTAAAGACATTTGAAGGAAACTATTCATTACGGTTGTAGGTCAAAATCATTACATTAATTAAGACATTTATTACTGCACCTTTCATCGACATCTACTTCGTAATTACTGAGATCGTCCATCGAGCAAAAAAGTGGGCATTATAGACCCTCCCGAGCGCGAGTCCATGGCTGTATCCGCTCTGTGTAACACCGTTGGCGCTGACCAAGGCGTGGACGCCAGACTCGAAAACTTGCATCGCATGCGGGAGCGCGTGCAAACGTCTGTGGGAATGTTTTCGCTGGTTTAGAAGAAATCACGAATTAGAAGTAAATGTTATGATTTATTCCGTTTTATAAACATGGAATGGGTATTTTGCTTCGTCTTCCTGCCTTTTTCACGTAAAAATTGTGAAAATTAAATTATTTGTTTTTTCGATGGATGGCTTCGAAGCCGTAGCCAATCAAAAGCACGAATTCGAAGCCAGGCTTGTACAATTATGCGAAGCCGAAGCAGAAGCCAGAACCTGAAAAACCTGGCTTCACGAAGCTGGAGCCGGAGCCGAAGCTTACTTCATCATCCCCATGTTTGCTGCGAACAATTGGTGTTTCTTTTTCTCAATGCCCGTCGTGACGTCGGAACAATTTGACAAACCTGATGCGAAAAAGTACGGGCAAAATATGATATTAACGCATGAACGCCGCCCATGCTGGCAAGATTGTGATGACACAGATGCGAGGAATGGAGTGTATTAAGAATGTACTATAGTTGTATGTTGTAAAGTTCCATGGAAGTCATTTCAGGAAGTTAAAACTGTCTGCGGGGGTTAAAACAAGCTGTCGTTTTTCGCGTAAGTTTTGGAATTCAAGGACATCCATTCCAATGCATGTTCATGTGCATCCATTACTTCATTAAGTGTGCACTTACCCCTTTGACTTCATTTGGATACTCACATTTTGGTCATAGTCCAGTCATTTAAATTGATCTGAAGCATTTACACCACAATGGAGGGGATAATAGCAATTAGCCTAGACTTGGAGGAGACCGGACCGAATGTCAGCTACAGATTCCAAATAGCCGGTCATCGGCTATGCGTGCTTGGAGCGGGAAGGGGAATTAAAGCGATCATTTAAAATATTGCAACATGCCTGGGGGCATAGAGTTGATGTAAGGGGAGATTGGTAACAGCAGTTAGTCGATAAAATAGTATCGGTGAGGCACTTGTAAAACTTTTTTCTGGAAGTCATCAGATAAGTAATACTTTTTTGTACATTGATACTATGTGTATTCTTCATTTTTAATACTTATTCGCCATCACTTCATTTATTGCATGCATTTCACCCAGTCTGCAAATTCCATACTTTGTTATCACTGATCAGAGTAACAGTTATCACCCTTCTGATGCACATTTGTTTAGGTCGTAACACAAAGTGAAGCACTGGCACAACCCAACCCAGAATGTTAGGTCAACATCCACAGGCCAACGCAACAAGCAACGCTTGGGGACATGGTCACCAGCTTCAAATGTTTGGCATTTTAAAATGAACAGATGTATGCCCATATATAATGAATGCTGGAATTTGTTTCAATGTCCACAAGGCTGGCAACCACATATGGGTGATGTGTGCTGATAATCATCCTTAAGTTTATTGCAAGTGGATTGTTGACTTACCCTTTCTGTTGTAGAATAGCGTTAATGCTAAGAGTGATCCTCAGTAGTTCATATTTGCGATGCAATTTTTCAGATTGTTTGACATTGAAGGCAACTTGATTTTGGGACACTGCTCATAAATGTGCTTTGAGTCAAAGTGTTCAGGGGAGCATCACATCATGTGATCTATTTGCCAATGTGTAAACAATGAAGGACTCGTGATGATGATTCGTGCAAACAGTGGGATGTGTATATCAAGCTGATTGCGCATGCTGCCCGTTTATCCTGTACTGGAAGATCTGCCAGAGCATGTAATTTGTTATGGTTATCATTCTTATCCTATCACGCTGTATATGCTCCATTTGTGGAGGCGTCTGTCCATAGCTTGGGATGCATGACACATTTTTGGCCCAGAGCGTGTATTGTACTCGATTACCTAATGTGGCATTGTCATCGAGCAGGCTTTCAGGCCCTCTGGTGTCTCCACTCATGGTATGAACCGATGCTGGCAGTGTGCAGTGTGATGCAGTGTGGGAACAGATTAGCTACTGCAGCTGCTACTTCTGACTGGCAGTGTGCAGTGTGGGAACAGATTAGCTACTGCAGCTGCTACTTCTGACTGGCAGTGTGCAGTGTGATGCAGTGTGGGAACAGATCAGCTACTGCAGCTGCTACTTCTGACTGGATGTGTGCATGTGATCTGCAGAAGAAGGAGCTGGGAGCTGCCCTCTGTGATCAGGTGTTCTACTCACTGGATCTTATCGAAAAGGACTACTTTGGCCTCCAGTTCACCGATCACAACCATGTGCAGGTATGGGTTTGACTTGTCTTCGGTCGCACCGGTATCTTCTGGGTGGTGACGAGGCGCCGCTGTGCCCGAGGTGCACCGCGCCAATGTCAGTACGACACATTTTAGTCTCATGTCCCCGGCTTGCCCACGAACGGAGACGTCACTTTGGACGTTCCTCTGTCTCGCTTCGGGAAGTATTAGGGGATGAGTCTGACATTGTTCACTCGGGACGACTTTTAAAATTCCTCTTAAACTTAAATTATCCGTGATTTACGCCGGCTACTAACGTGCTGCTGCATACGTGGCTAGTTTTACCCTAGGACAAATGTGACATCGTCACTTATAACCTGTTGCCTGATCTGACGTGTACATGCCTCTATGTCTAATTGACTGAGTTATGGGCGCTAAATGACCAATGCAGTCGATGCGCCCTAAAGCCCCAATAACTAACGACTTGTCTTCGGTCCAGTGGAGCATGAGGCTCCGGCACTGAAGATCGAGCGCCAACTGCTGTTAATGTGGCACCAATTTCAGCTATAGGGATGGCCAAGCCTGGTTTTCGCCGTTCTGCCACACATTGGTGATGATTAGTTTTTGGTACTTGCTTTTATGCATTCCTATTCGTTTTTATGGTGAAATATTCGGTGATTATATATATATATATATCATTTTATATGCTTAATTATTGCATTATATTATTGCTTTTCCTCTGAGTAACCCTGTATATTTCATTGTAATTCATGGTAGGATTAATTTATGCTTTGTTTCATCCAGATAATTGGTGCGTGCATTTTCCATTTATTGTCCAACTGAAAGTTCAAAACGTTCTTCACATCGTTTCCTGCCTTGCATCTCGGAGAACCTTTGTTCAAGCATGTCACCATGCAATCTAGCAGTTGCTAATTTACCCAGAACACGCATTATATGATGCCACGATGCAAGCTTTGATTTCCTCTATCACACCTTCACAACAGTACATCGTTATTTATTATCCTGATTGTTTTTGCTCTGCTGCCAAGCTGCCCTCGGATTTCCGGAAGATGAAGACGTCACGTGAGAAGACGTCGCTTCGGACGCGCTTCACATTCGCTTCACAAGGTGTTGGGGATGTGTCGACCATTGTTGAGTCAGGACAACTCTTTCGTTTCCTCTTAGCAGTGGCGATTTCTGCTATTTCTTTATTTGTACCCGCTTCACCACTGAACGGGGAATTTTAAATTGGCCGTGGTAATCTGGCTGTACGCCGCACTAGTAAGCTAAAACGAATATATGAAAAAGAAAATCTGGCTGGTTGGCACAGGAACAGTTTTCGTACACAAAATACAGTACACGACTATATCATCTGATTGGTCGACTTCAAGTGTCATGTTTAAACGAAGAATCGCGTGATGAAACGATTCCTCTCTAAAGGTTGTTGCCAAAGGCCAAACGCCGTTGCTCGTGAATTCCTCTCATAAGGTTCAACTATATGGGCGCTGCATGACCGACGCAGTCGATGCGCCCCTAAACTCCAATAACTAACTAAGGTTCAACTATTGCTCGAGAGGCTCTGGACCTCTGAAGGAAAACTGTGACCCGACCTTAGTCGTAGGGAACTTTTGTACTAATGCTTCTCTGTTGAAATTGGATGCACATTTTTAATTAAAAAAAATGCTGACAGTGTAACACTGAGACAGGGCATATCAAGATATGGTGCCATTATATGTCACACGGTTATGCGCTTTTGTGAATAATGAGAGTATCTGTGAACCATTAAGAGCATTCTTTTCAAAAGCTGACGGTTTTAGCGCTACTTGAAAACTGAAGCGAGGTCGAAGCTTTCTTGCACGTTACATCGTACTCTATTTCCGCTTTATGTTCCCAGATGTTTGTACGTGATGGCAGATGATCTGATTAGATCATCATCTAATCAGACAGGCAGATCATCATCAGATTGTTATATTTGTAGCCGCTGGAGGCACCCGGCAATGGGCTGGTATTACATAACTCCCTTAGTGTTTTTATTCGTTTCACAGCTCCATGTAAGTATTACGTAGTCAAGGAGTCAAAGTCAAAGTTTTGACGAAATCTCACCAGGTAGAGCGACAATGACATCGGACGGTAACATGTTGAAAAATTTCAGCAATGATTAGCCCTAACCAGTTAAGCCGAACATGATTAGAAGGCGAATCGCGAACCAATCCTTCGGCTGTCCCAGACTGTCTCATCTGAAACGAAATGGCGCAGAATGCAACTTTCTGACAATGATCTGGGAATTCAATCCCAGGGTAGAACTGTACGATTTTCATCCCTTACCAAGTCGTTCCTAATTGACGATGTGTTGGACGTCAAATAACTGATTGTTTGGCATTTTGCCGTCTTGAAATGTTCTATTTCACCCGTTCAAATTGACTTCGCTCAAAAGATAAAACTCAGGATGAAGGCGAGGAGCAGTTTTCGACCGAAGGACTGATGCCCGTGCATTGATTTTCCAGCAAACTGCCACACTTCCAGACAAGAAAATAAACAAAGCAGAACTGTAATGATTAGTTTGTGAAGGAGTGTTATCATAATGCGTTAGGCTACTGATAGTCGCCTCTGTGTGGTGGATACCTATCGTGCAGCGAGCTCTATCTGTTCCCTCAAGACATGGCGTGGCTTGGGGACAATGTTGTCCACTTGATCATACACTAACCGAGCAAATGGCTCATTGGTTTCCGGGATGCACTTGACATTGGTTTCCGGGACGCACTTATGGGCGCAAAATGACCAATGCAGTCAACGCGCCCTAAAGCACAAATCCACCACCACCACCGGGATGCACTTGAATACGTGCTAACACAACTTCCTGGTCACAAGGAGTCCTACAGCCGTCGCCAATGATTGCCAATTACTGTAACGGTGTTTCACTGCCAGCCCGGTGGATGCCTTTGAGGCCACTGTCCACCTTGTCATGCTGTTCCCACATTGCGGTGCGGAACACGGAGCGGTTTTTGGCGCGTCTGACCGACATTCGCACGGTGTGGCGATGGTGCGCCAGTCGGTCTCGTGTGTTGGATGTCGATCGGATCAGGCCTCGCGCGGCAGACCGGAACACTGCGCCACTCTGGATTTGGAGAGAAGGGTGTTGGATCGTCTAAGTCGGAGAATATAATTTTCTTTTCTATTTTGATATCAGCTCCTTTCGAGTGTTTTGCGATCAATTTTGGGCATTTTATCCCAGATAGATCGGACAATTACCTTCCGTTGAGGAAAGGTAAGATGCTTTTCTGGGGAAGATGATGTTCTAGATAGCAAAGTCCAGCACCAGGCTGTATTTCCAGGCCTGCAGCCATTGTTGGACGCGCACATCAGTGGCGTTTCCCTGCGTTCTGGCGGTGGCAACATGGCGGTGGCACCGAGCCGCCTCGGTCGGTGCGCCGGGTGTCTCGTCCGGCGCAGTGAGTTATCGTGGAAACCTGGCCGTGCCGGTCGCGGCCGACCAAGTTGCCGGCTGGCTGACCGGTGGACATTCCTGGCGGTACAGCACACTTTTACGGACGCGGTCGCTCCGCGAATCCGCCGGATCGTCGTCGAGTCGGGCGTCGCGCGGCCGGCCGCAGACCGCCGGCCGGCGCCAGCTGACCGCGTGACGTCACGCCGGGAGCCGGCCCGGCTGGAAATGGCGTGGTCGGTCGGCGCGAGGGTGTGTCGACACGGTGTGCCGGTCTTTTCAGCAGAGCGCTGCGCTGGTCTGTGTCGCTGTGTGCGGGGAAGTGAGGCGTATGTGACCACGTCAGTGGTGGCGATCCTCCTGCCGACCGAAAGGTCGTGGGCTCGAAACGTGGCTGTCTCCCGGGCCAGGGATGGAAGCATGCACAGCGTCAGCATAGCATCGTCAAGAAACACAGCATCGTCCTCTTCAGAAAATAATCCATTCGTTTTTCTCGCTGAAAGATTGAATGGAGTTGTTTGGAAATGACGGCAAGCTTTGTTTGGAAATGACTGCCAGCTTATCGCTGTTTGAGATTATTCCCAGAAACACCGGGAAGTACAAAAAGTAGTTCTTCATGTCAGAAAGAGAACACAAACTATTCTCTCCGGATTTGAGTGCCCTAAAGTTTTCCTCTCCGAATCCAATATTCAAACACATAGCCTGAATTTGCCTAGACTGCCTAAACCCTGCTAGGCACATCTCGCCGATCGCCACTGCCCGATCGGCACACGAGCGGTCGGCTGTATGTAGCTGATGCTCGCACACATCCGAGGGAACTAAACAATAACCGTAACGGTAACTGCCGTAGCAGCAGTCGGAGTGGCGGGCGGACGGCGGCTTTTGACCGGCCGTTCGCCGGCGCAGACAGCAAGACGCGGGTGCCAATTGATCCGATCGTCAGAAGAGGTCTAAGTTCACCAGCCGGATCGCCGATATGGACAATAAGCTTCCCACTCTTAGCTTCGTCAGTGTACAGAACGGGCTCTCAACCCGGTGAGACTTCCCTCGCTGGATATTTGTGAAGTCTGAGGGAAATGAAAGCGTAGGATGGGGTGCGCTTCCTATGCGCAATGTGTGCTGCATGTCGTGTAAGATGGGGGATCGAGATATATCTACCCAGCAAAGAGAAGTTGGGTGAAAATGTGAAGAACTATTGGTCTAGGCCAGTCGTGGTGCCAGGTCACGTGGTGTTGGGTTCGGCCGTGCGGAGGCTCGGAGCATAGCAGAGGCGTCTTCTAATCAGTCACACACATGCAGAAGTTATCAATAAAGTACTCCTATGTAAGCGAAGGCCAAGCTTGCGTCTACTTGCCGGATGTCAAAGCTCTATTGGAAGGAATGTCGATTCAGTATTCGATAAGTGACATTTTCCACCCATTTCCATGAAAACTTTGTCACGGTGACACGCCCATACCCCATATGATCCCACGGAGACGCGCCCATGCCCCATATGATCCCACGGTGACACGCCCATACCCCATATGATCCCACGGAGACGCGCCCATACGGAGACACCATAGGATGCAAGGTTAATTTATCAAAACTTACGTAGAGTATGGGTAGCTGAGTCAACACTTGTGGTGTCTGGCTCAACGGGATATCAATGAACACCTATGTTCATGTTCAAGTCATGCATAAATGTTGACCCGTGATCAGTGTTGGATCTTCACTTCTCGTTCTTGGATTCGGAGTGTATGATCCTTGAGTTCATTCAATTATGGAGTGCATAATACCTGGTAACTATGGGGTGAATACAAATTACTGAGACAAAGAAATAAAGTCTTGTTTTTCCATTCAAGAAGCATACATTACAGGTGTTTCATCCCACACTGCCTAAGTATGCCACCTGATGCTGGATCACATAAAATAGTATTCACTGAGAATACAAACTTCACATAGCAGTCATCTGTGTTGTGGTGCTGGAAAAGTGTTAAATATACTGTCATTGGCAAAAAGTGATGCATTTAATTGTGATTGATTTCCCATGCGAGTTTGAATATATTTCAACTTCAGGTATGTAGGCATATTACTATGATTAAATATATTATTCAAGCTTAGGGTATCCACAAGACACGTCTTACACAGTTTACCTCCATGAAGCAAACAAATTGGTTAGGCTTGGTTATGTTATGATAAGTTGGGCTCTACTCTTAAGTTGGAGAAGTTTTCAAATCCAATTGTTTTTTCTATTCCAAGAATTTGTTTTTCAACAATGAACCAGGCAAGGTTAGGTTACGTTAGGTTATGTTCTTTAATTTGCATTTTTTAGAAGAAAAATGCTGGTTGAAATTTTTCCTTTTTCAAGAGAATTGTTCTTTTTGCATTGAAGGTTAGGGTAGATTATGCCACATTTTTTATTTTGCGAATTAATTTTTACACTATATTACCCAACTCCAAGCCCACTTATTGGTGTTGTTTTGCCTGCCAACTGGAAAGTATGTATTTACAGTGAAAGTGAGTGGTCACACCATGTAAACCACATTTTTAAACATGGCATTGGAAAGAGGAATTTCAATAACCCAAAATTACCCTAAACTGCAAATTTACAAATAGAAACAAAGTGATGATGAACAAGAATTATGCCTTTCACATCAGGAACCACAAAACCTCAATATCCCTTGTGGAAAATGATTGGTCCTGAACCCTGTGCTGATGAAGAATGCCCATGGCATGGTTGGATTTAAAAAAATAATGTATCAGGACTGAAAAAAAATGTTTCCAATAGGAAATTTGAATCCATTCATTCCATGCACCACCATAGGCATTATGTTAAATTTGGAAATCATCATGTCGCATTGGCAACAACAAAAGTGTACAAACTTACACCTGTGATTAGCATGCTCCAACTGTTGCCCATCGAAAGCCAGCATTAATAGCAATTAGCCATATTTGCCGCAATAGCATCGGCAGAAAAAAACCAGAATTCCTACAAGGGGTATGCCAGATAATAGGAGTCACAGAAGATAATAAAGCAGCACCTACCAGTTACTATTCCCACAGCACCCACTCTTTTCCCCGAGGCGCACACCTGAGGAGAACGAAAACAGAAAAATAACAATGGTTTCCTCCCCGGCTTCGTACCTTGGCCGTTGTTTAGACCCTTCCCTCGATAGGTCTTGGGCTGGCCGGGCTGGCCTTAACCTTCATCAGGGCTGGCAGCGACTTGTGTTACATTGTCACAAAAACAATGCAATCGAGATAAGCTGCTCTTTTACCTTTGTCAACAAATATTTCATCCCATTGGCTGAGTTCAAACCAGTAAGCCAATCAGCAGCCTCCGTACAGTCAGCCGGAGTTGACGAAAGACCAGTAAGCGGCTGTTAATCACCCCTCATTTAGCAGTGTATAGAACATGACGGCTAAATTTCCATTTTCCCGGAGTGGGAGAAATTATTTGTCGGAGTGGTATAAACACTATTATTGCCGCCAGTTTGTGATGTATTGAAACAATGTAGGTCATGAAATGCAAGGACACTGAAATTTCTGGTTATATGGTGGTCCATTTGACTGTAAAATGTAACCAGATTTGAAGAACGTTTTGGTACCATTTAGGTCATTTTATTGCGTAAAATCCATCGGATATCTTTTTTGTTTTATTGCTCTGGACTGGTCCAGGATGCAAAACGATCAGTTTTGTTCATGTCAAGTTATGTAGAACATCTCAATCTTCAAGGAAACAAAAAGGAATGCATTATTTATGGCCTTTCTTGGCCGTAGTTTAAAAAGCTCCGACCGGAGTGGGAGCTGGAGAGCCGCGAATCCATCGAATCCAAGAAGCGCCGTTCGGGTCTGGCCAGTCTGGGAATGGTGGTTTCCCTTCATTAGGCGAGCCGAGAATAGAGGTTTCTTGCACTTGGCGAGGAATTTTTATTGTATGCACCGAGTTGCCCACTGCATGGAAAGAGACGAAAGAGGCTCGTTGTAGGCATCGCCAACCTTGGTAGGAACGACCTATGTATCTATTATCAATATCTTCGCCATTGAAATTATTGGCTGGGATAAGCCTCGTGAGTTGCATGATGGGATATAGTCCGATAATTCAGGGACCAGGTAGTGAGACTACTAGTTGATCTCGTGTAGTATCGGCCGACGTAGGAACTGAGGCCCGATTGAGGTTTCTTGAAATTTAATTATTCTTGTTGGTGTAAACTTCAGTATCAAAGCAGAAATATAGCTACCTAGCTAGAATGATGTATGCACAACCAGCTTAATGTTGAGAAGTATGGGTAGCCATAGCAAAATTGTGATTCCTTATATTTTGCAGTGGTGCACATTTGTATCCCTCTGTTGGTGCCCATGCATGCAGTGGCACAACCTAGGACTGGGTTGTTTTATATTCCGGGGGGGGGAGGACAAGTGGACCCTCAATGTTTGCTTTACTTCTCAAATGACTTCAACTTTTAACATGGGACTCTATGGAGTGTGCCCCCAATCTATTTCACCCTGCCCATTGCCTTTCATGTATTTCCCCCTCCCCAATAATTTTCATAAATGAACATCCATGACCTGGAAATAGTATTTTCATAAGTGTGTTCTTAATGTGTTGGATATGGATGGAAGAACCTTTCAGCTTGTTTTGTTTTGTTTTGGAAATAAAGCTTTAATTTTTGTAAGACAATATATTTTCAGGAATAAGGGATTGGTCCCCTTCAGTGCACGGATACAGTAACTCACAAGCATTGTTGTGCTCTAACAAAATGTTTCAGGAAATTGTGAAGTGCACCCCACCTCATACCCCAATAAACTCCATTATTTGGCTTTTTTGTCCCTGCAGCTTCCTGAACATTCCTATGCCATGAGAAATCATAATATATGTCCATAAATATTTTGGGGATGTGATTGCTTTTGTGATTTGCAAGTTGTGTAGGGACTTCCCTAGTTCTCTAGTTCTGTCTAGCCTTGCATACTTCTGAACACTACTGATTCCAGCATTTTCACAAATGAATAATGTACACATGAAGGCGTGGTTGTTTATTAATTCACATGTTTCAGACAATTGCATACGACCTGCACCATTTCATGGAACAAATACATTGGTATTAATGTTGTATGCAGATTGCAGAGTGATCCTTAGGCATCTGCTGTCATCTGTTGCACATGCTAGCAAGCTGGCACTCGTCTAGTCTTGCTTGCATCTAATTTTCTGTTTCACTTCTGCATCCTCTTGGAATGTTGCTGCAGCTCTCATGGTCACCTGAAATAACAAATGTGCATTATCCTCAATGATGTTGCCAAGTTGCTGTGGCAAGGACATAACATGGCTAGACAAGATGAAGAGCACCAAAGCTAGAAGGGTTTTTCATTATCAGCCATTGATTACCATATGTTATAGGCCCTTGGAGCATGCTGCATCCTCTGCTTCATCACAATCCAATAATACTATTGGATTATGACAGCTGGTTGAGATTGCTGTTTAAGCAAGGCTCTTCACGATATATCATGTAATGTTAGGAGTGGATTTTTTTTGGAGTGTATAATTCTTTGGATGACAAAAGTTCCAAAAAGGACCATATTTCCAACACTGCCCGTGATCGGGGCAGAAGGTACGACAGGGGAGAGGACATGAGAAGACCGCGCGTGCTGGCGTCAAGCCACACTTGCCCTGAAATTTGAAGGAAGCTGAACATTAACCCTGCAAACGCCGAACGGTAAATAACGCGCGACGTCGCGATCTATCGCTATCATCGGTACCGCGGTATCGGGTATCTGGCAGTGGCGCAGCCAGGATTTTCTTATGGGGGGCCAGTCCCCAAAAAGTGTGATGGAATAAAGAAAACACCCGGCATGCGAAGCGGGCCGAACATTTATGGTTTTGCGTGGTGAAAATATAAATCTCGGTTGATCTAGTGTATAGTGATCTAGTGATCTAGATCTAGTGTTTTGGATGCTAAGGGGATCCTCCTTGGCTGCGCCTCTGGGCCTGGTCATAACTTTATTTCGGACGGCAAGCGAGTGTTTTCACGATTATTTAGCATATTTTCGCCAGAAGTTTGGTGAGTAGCTTGGTAGAAATGCGTCTCTTCGTGGTGCTGTATTGTGCGGTTTTTATGAACATCGTGTCCATTGTTTTTGCTCCCATCGGGCCGGATAACGTCTTTCCTTTAGAATGTCATCTAACGAGGAAATTGGCGGCGGCCTCTTGCTGCACATTTGCGTGTTGATTTTTCATCGTTGCTTTCGTTTGTATGAAACCTTGCTATAGGCCAGATGTTTTGCAAATGGTGCCTACGTGAATCATGTGTGCTTGAGGTGAGTGCTTCACGTTAGCCGTATCTGATATGCCTGCGCTTCTGTGTCGTTGTCCTGTGTCTGTGATGTATGTGGTGTTTGCATCCCGCGCCAGCAAGCACCCGTATCAGTATAATGGTGTCAAGAGAGCACGGTGGCATAGCGAGGTGCTATGTCGCCTGCCTCATGCTCTTGGGATGAGAGAATGAGGTGCGTAGCTGGAGCAGGAAGCGACTGGGCTGAAGAAGCCAGCGCCACCGGCCTGCGGCGGTGGCGCTGCGAGACCGAGTCTGGTCAGAGCACTGCAGGGCACAGCCAGCCAGCCAGCCGGCACTGTCTCATGGTGTGGCTCCACGTGAGTGCTGCACTGTGCATCTTGGTGTTGACTGGAGGTGGCAAATGGAAGGACCGAAAGCCCGGTCAGCACCGGTGGTTTTCCTATCGGTCTTTGGAATGTGTGTTGGTCTTTTAGCCGGCCTGTCATTTGATTTTGTTTTTTAATCGATGTGAACTTGATAAAATAAACATAATGATGATAATCACGATGCATGTTGCGAGGACCATGACAATATTCCAGTTAACAAGTTAGTCATGTGCATTGAGCAATTTGATGGTCAGTCCATAAATATTTCCAAGATTTCTTGCATTCTAATTGCTGAAAACACTAGATTGTGAATGATGTTGGTTGACAGCTCAAATATTCCATGATTTGTTGCTTCAAAGGTAACACTTGCAACTACAATGGAGCCAAAATGCCGGCTGGTTTCACCAAGTGTCGAAACGTGGAGCATGCTGCTGGGCCACCTTTTCAACATAATGATGAGCATGCGCTTCTTGTGTTTGTTATATGCAATGTCAGTTGGCATTAATATCGATGTTTGCTGCCTTTTCGAGTTCATTGCTGTGCATGGTAATCATCAGTGGTTGCGTGATGCATAGTAAGTCTTAGGATCCAGGTGCAGGCTGAAGACGAACGCGACACAGGAAACACTAATAATGCGGATCACTGATACATTGCTTTTATACTAGATTACCATGAGGTTTCAAGCCTGAATAATATTACGATTTCGATATCTGAATGTCGTAATGTTACTGTATAAATATGAAGTACATGATGCGGCATTTTACAGATTATTGAATACTGAATGAATCAAAGCTTGGTAGATACCTAGTCTTAAATTGCTGCTTCCTTAGATTGAATATGGCAATGGATATTAACCCATGTGTTTTAATAATTGTTGTGTAACCATTATGTTATTGTCATCAATACCTGCCAACACAAAATGGAAGTCTTGATAAAAGGTTTATTTCCAACTCATGTTCTGGGAGTGAACGATAATTTCCGAACTGAATCGTGCTAACCCACACCGGGCGAGAACTAGCGTCTTCAAAATCAGAGTGTTAACCCCCACCGGGCGAGAACTGATATCTTCATAATCAGAATTGTGCTAACTCGACCAAATCGCGGCTGGTGGCATTTCAAAAGTCTGGCGCTGTCAATCAATTAATTTGAATCAATGAATCAGTCAGTGTCAATCTGAATTTACCAGTCCGGTGCAGTCCGGTGCAGTGCAGTTCAACTCGTTGGTTCAGTTGAGTTCAGTTGGCTGCGCTCAGTTAGTGGGAATCTCAGTGGGGCTCTGTGTCGTCCTTCTGCCGTTCCCCCTGTCTTGTCTTTGTGTCGTCCTTCTGCCGTTCCCCCTGTCTTGTCTTTGTGTCGTCCTTCTGCCGTTCCCCCTGTCTTGTCTTTGTGTCGTCCTTCTGTCGTTCCCCCTGTCTTGTCTTTGTGTCGTCCTTCTGTCGTTCCCCCTGTCTTGTCTTTGTGTCGTCCTTCTGTCGTTCCCCCTGTCTTGTCTTTGTGTCGTCCTTCTGTCGTTCCCCCTGTCTTGTCTTTGTGTCGTCCTTCTGTCGTTCCCCCTGTCTTGTCTTTGTGTCGTCCTTCTGCCGTTCCCCCTGTCTTGTCTTTGTGTCGTCCTTCTGTCGTTCCCCCTGTCTTGTCTTTGTGTCGTCCTTCTGTCGTTCCCCCTGTCTTGTCTTTGTGTCGTCCTTCTGCCGTTCCCCCTGTCTTGTCTTTGTGTCGTCCTTCTGCCGTTCCCCCTGTCTTGTCTTTGTGTCGTCCTTCTGCCGTTCCCCCTGTCTTGTCTTTGTGTCGTCCTTCTGCCGTTCCCCCTGTCTTGTCTTTGTGTCGTCCTTCTGCCGTTCCCCCTGTCTTGTCTTTGTGTCGTCCTTCTGCCGTTCCCCCTGTCTTGTCTTTGTGTCGTCCTTCTGTCGTTCCCCCTGTCTTGTCTTTGTGTCGTCCTTCTGTCGTTCCCCCTGTCTTGTCTTTGTGTCGTCCTTCTGCCGTTCCCCCTGTCTTGTCTTTGTGTCGTCCTTCTGCCGTTCCCCCTGTCTTGTCTTTGTGTCGTCCTTCTGCCGTTCCCCCTGTCTTGTCTTTGTGTCGTCCTTCTGCCGTTCCCCCTGTCTTGTCTTTGTGTCGTCCTTCTGCCGTTCCCCCTGTCTTGTCTTTGTGTCGTCCTTCTGCCGTTCCCCCTGTCTTGTCTTTGTGTCGTCCTTCTGCCGTTCCCCCTGTCTTGTCTTTGTGTCGTCCTTCTGTCGTTCCCCCTGTCTTGTCTTTGTGTCGTCCTTCTGCCGTTCCCCCTGTCTTGTCTTTGTGTCGTCCTTCCGCCGTTCCCCCTGTCTTGTCTTTGTGTCGTCCTTCTGTCGTTCCCCCTGTCTTGTCTTTGTGTCGTCCTTCTGCCGTTCCCCCTGTCTTGTCTTTGTGTCGTCCTTCTGTCGTTCCCCCTGTCTTGTCTTTGTGTCGTCCTTCTGTCGTTCCCCCTGTCTTGTCTTTGTGTCGTCCTTCTGTCGTTCCCCCTGTCTTGTCTTTGTGTCGTCCTTCTGTCGTTCCCCCTGTCTTGTCTTTGTGTCGTCCTTCTGCCGTTCCCCCTGTCTTGTCTTTGTGTCGTCCTTCTGCCGTTCCCCCTGTCTTGTCTTTGTGTCGTCCTTCTGTCGTTCCCCCTGTCTT
Organism: Ashinkailepas kermadecensis; assembly: GCA_034440615.1. Taxonomy (NCBI): domain Eukaryota; kingdom Metazoa; phylum Arthropoda; class Thecostraca; family Neolepadidae; genus Ashinkailepas; species Ashinkailepas kermadecensis. The sequence goes on along the minus strand of JAOTOM010005080.1, from coordinate 290,800 downwards.
GAGTGTGTGCAGTAGCAACTTCAAGCATGTTGAGGTATGTTGAAATCAAAGGTTAGTACCCGTCACATCATCTGCTTGATTTGGGCATCTTGATTGCGTGGTATTCCACGCGAACGATTGTCTGTGGTTTTCTACATCACCTGGGTGAACTGGTGGCTTTCCTCATATTGTAATCGTGTAGTACTGCGGCCGATCGGTAATGCCCCGCATGCACCATTTTCGCTGTGCATTCTAGTTTTTTTTTTGGGGGGTGAAAAAGTTCGTTTGATGCGAGGATATGTCTTCCTTGTGCTCTGATGACGTCACTGCAGTGCGTCGACGCAGCTAGGCAGGTCGAGGCCTTTCAAGTATAGCCTCCCTCGCTGACGTCATTGACGCTGTGGTCCGGCGCAGGTCTGACGTCACCTACCCCCTGGCCCGGCGCAGGCATGACGTCACGGACCCCTGGTCTGGCGCAGGCCTGACGTCGCCAACCTCCTGATTCTGCGCCGATATTCACACTGATCCGGTAGAACCTTCCGAAATTCAGGCAGAAGCTGCGTTTGAGATTGTCGTTGGAGCCTCTTCACGCCGAGAGGAATTCGCACAGGAGAGATTGGGACGTGTTGGGGAAAGAGAAACCAAGATGCCAACTGTTGTCTGGCTGGGAGTGGAATCATTATTTGTTTGAGAAGCAGCCGATCGGAGCGGCTGTCGCGGCGACGGCAGCCGCCGCGCCGGTGTACGGCGCACGGCTGACACGTGACTCTTCTCTCTTACAGCACTGGCTCGACCCGACCAAACAAGTGCGGAAGCAAGTCAAAAGTGAGTACGCGACGCGTTGTCGGCGCGCCACCGACCCCTCCCCGGGCGCGATGTGTCCGACGTCGCGGCACCGCCTCGTCTCTCGCCGGCGCCTCGTCAGGATGTGTAGCACGTGCACACGCCGACACGGCCCGGCGCGGCCGGCTCGGCTCGGCTCGGCTCGTTTGTTGCCAATTGCAGCCGGTCTGCACGGTCGAAGGCCGCCCGGTGTGCTGGTCACCGAGGGGTTGGCGGCGCGTGCGACCCATTGCATCACCAGTCGCCTCTCCTGCCATCCCCAGCCATCCCCAGCCATCCCATGCCGGTTCATCGCCGAGCGCAGCGTCGCAGCAGGATGTCTGCCCGTCCGTCCGGCTGTCTTTTGGCTATTTCTTGGACGGTTCGGTTGTTGCCGTTGCTGTCGCCCTAGCTGTACCAGTAACGTGTGCCGCCGTAGCTGTACCAGTAACCTGTACCGACGTAGTTGTACCAGTAACCTGTACCGACGTAGCTGTACCCGTAACCTGTACTTCCGTAGCTGTACTAGCAACCTGTACGGACGTAGCTGTATCAGCAACCTTTACCGCCCTACCTGTACCAATAACCTGTGATGCCGTAACTGCACCAATAATCTGTACCGCCATACCTGTACCAATAACCTGTAACGCCGTAACTGCACAAGTAATCTGTACCGCCATACCTGTACCAATAACCTTTACCTCCGTAACTGTACCAATAATTTGTACCGCAGTAACTGTGCCAATGATGTGTACCTCCGTAACTGTAACAATTATGTGTACCGCTCTAACAGTACCAATAATCCGTGCCGCTGTACCTGTGCCAATAATCTGTACCGTTGTAATTGTACCAATAATTTGTACCGCCATAGCTGTACCAATAAGGTATCCCTGTAAAATAAGAATGTAGTCGATAGTGTTCATATGACACTTTTTGCAATGTATACAGTATATGCACCAAACAACGCGCCAATTTGCTAATCAGTGTCGTGCCAGCGGTACGGCAGCCATGGATTAATTGCTGGGTCGCTTTGGTGGTGCCGTTCAGTCCGTAAAGCATGCTGTGATGCTACAGGAGATACGCGGGCGGTCGGAACAGAAGCACCAACGCTGCTGTTGTGATTCAAAGCCCCGGCAGCAGATCGTTTTCTGTTTCCTGTTTTTCCCTGTAAGGCGGAGCGCTGTTCTGCTGGTGGGCGTTGACGCCGCTCCGCATCGGGTAGCGCAGCGGCGCTCCGCTCCGCTCCTGGACGGTCGTCCTCGCCCATCGGCGGAAATGTGCGTTGCGGGCCGTCCCGCTGAATGACCACTGCAGTCGATGCGCCCCTAAACCCCCCAACCGCGGGCCCGACGTCGCGCTAACGGGTGTCTGCGTGGAGGCGGCTGGAGAGACTCAGCACACAGGTGTGCTGGTGGTGGTGCGACATTGACCCACATGTGTGCCGCGACTCACCAGTGTGCCGTGACTCTGAGTCAGGTGTGCCGTGGCCGATGTTTCCAGTCGTGACGTGACGCCAGCTCACAGGCGTGTGGTGACTCGGACTCCCAGATGTCGTGACTCGGACTCCCAGATGTGTCGACTCGGACTCCCAACTGTGGTGACTTGGACTCCCAGATGTGTCGACTCTGACTCCCAGATGTGTCGACTCTGACTCCCAACTGTGGTGACTCGGACTCCCAACTGTGGTGACTCGGACTCCCAGATGTGTCGACTCTGACTCCCAGATGTGTCGACTCGGACTCCCAACTGTGGTGACTTGGACTCCCAGATGTGTCGACTCTGACTCCCAGATGTGTCGACTCTGACTCCCAACTGTGGTGACTCTGACTCCCAACTGTGGTGACTTGGACTCCCAGATGTGTCGACTCTGACTCCCAGATGTGTCGACTCTGACTCCCAACTGTGGTGACTCGGACTCCCAACTGTGGTGACTCGGACTCCCAACTGTGGTGACTCGGACTCCCAACTGTGGTGACTTGGACTCCCAGATGTGTCGACTCTGACTCCCAGATGTGTCGACTCTGACTCCCAACTGTGGTGACTCGGACTCCCAACTGTGGTGACTCGGACTCCCAACTGTGGTGACTCTGACTCCCAGATGTGTCGACTCTGACTCCCAGATGTGTCGACTCGGACTCCCAACTGTGTTGACTCTGACTCCCAGATGTGTCGACTCGGACTCCCAACTGTGGTGACTTGGACTCCCAGATGTGTCGACTCGGACTCCCAGATGTGTCGACTCTGACTCCCAGATGTGTCGACTCAGACTCCCAGATGTGTCGACTCGGATGTATGGGCGCAAAATGACCGAAGTAGTCGGTGCGCCCTGAAGCACCGCCTCCACATCGAGTCGGACGCGCACATCTGGGTTGATTCGGGCCTTCACATGTGCGGCGACGTATGTTCGGCGGTGGGGCTCACGTGTGATTCGTGTGCGTGTGTTGACCCAGACCGGCGGAGCGTCACTGTTGCGACTCAAATGCGCTGTTGCTAACCCGCGGATATGCGTTGACTCGTGACTCACGGACGCTTCGTCGCTGTTGCAGTCGGGCCGCCCTACACTCTTCGGCTGCGGATAAAGTTCTACTCGTCCGAGCCGAACAACCTGCGGGAGGAGCTCACAAGGTAGGCTGGCGCCGCGCCGTGCCGTGCTGCAGCGCACAGCCGGCTGTTCGCTGTCCGTTCGATGTGCACATGGCCGCCATGTGGGGGCGTTGTCGCTGCCCAGAGGGATGCTGCTGGCGCTGGGGCTCCGCAGTCTGCGCTGATAGTCTGCTGTGGGGCGGGGGCAGGGCACAGCTGCTGTACCCTGTCTGTACAGCAGTCTGTACATATCTGCTGCAGATATGTAGTGCTGCGACGCCGGAAGTTATAGGATGTGTTCGTTGTGCTGGTCGGTATGAGCATGTGACGAATTCACTGGGGTGGCGTGACGTGTGCTGTTAGCGGTGATCTATGCGATCTCCGTTGTGCATCTTTTGATGGGCAATCTTCCGTGATTGTTGTCGTGTTCTGCTTATGCACGTTGTTCGTTCATTTATTTCGTTGTCGGATGCGTTTTATATTCAAATAATATAACATCTGATATTCTGATATAGATGTGCATCCGATTGGAGGGTGGTTGAGAGCCGGCTTCCTCAGCCAGTGCATCTGCGGCCTTGTTCACATTGTAGTTGGGAAATCTTTGCAATTTTTTTCTCCGCAATTGGTACTCGTTGACTTTGCGTGTCAGGAATCGGTTCGCGTGACCCGTCCGTCATGGCACAATCTTAGCGACGTCGCGCCGTAAGTCGTGGTACCAGTGCAGCGATGTGTCGCCGTCCATCGTGGTACCAGTTTGGCGACGTGCCGCCGTCCGTCGTGGTACCATCTTAGCGACGTCTCGCTGTCCGTCGTGGTACCAGTTCAGCGACGTCTCGCTGTCCGTCGTGGTAACACTTGGACGACGTGGCGCCGTCCGTAGTGCGCCGATTTGTGCAGCGCGTGATTGCGTGTTCGCCGGCCGTGGCGGAAATGGCACGTTCCCTCCTCGCGAACGTCGCGCCGCGCGCAATTAATTCCGCCGCTTACACAATGCGCAGTGGTGTGTGGTGCTGCGGGCGTTCGTGCTTCGCGCGAGCATCGGTGGAATCCATTTCCACCCATTCCACAGTGGCGTAATTATGTGTGCCTTCGTGTGGGGGTTTGGAGACCAGTGCTGGCATTTAGCTTTTTGAAATGGAATTCGACATTATTAATGATGGTCGTAGCGTAACGGCTCATACCAGATTCATCCCAACTGGGCCAAAATGTGTTTGCCATTATTTTATGTTCCAGGTTCCACACTGGTATCAGGGCAAAGCTGGTTGTTGGCTGACTTCCTCAGCTGTTTCTAAATGTTCTCTTATCACGACTCGTGGATAAGCGATGGCAACAGTTGAATCCGTCTGAAAAACTTGACTTTGGAGATATTTGGTTGGAACCAGGAAAGCTAATGATCATCTGCTGACGGTCGGCGTTGCGCTCGATTTCTCGGGACGTGCTGTTTCTAGTCAGATTACCATAAATGCATGTGTCTGCTGTTTTGTAATGAACGCGGTTTATTCGTCGCCAAGGTGCCGTCAGCTTGCGCCTTTGATACGGCGGTCACGGTTCGCCGTCGGCCGGCCTTTCGACGACGGCGCCATGCGACCCGTGGCGGCAAAAAGCCAGTCGCTCCTGTCGCCACATTTGTGGACGATTCTGTCGTTTGCCTCTGAGCGTCGTCCACACCGCGTCGCCAACGGCGGCGCAACGTCGACTGCTGTGCGTGCGGAATACTCGCAGGATTGGCGGGTGATCATGAACTATCTCCCTATGGCGGCTCGGTAGCCCCGGTTGGTTCGGCTGCGGTTTGCCGGAGAATGCCCGCATGGTTGGCAGGGTGATCGTGAGACGTCTCCCTATGGCGGCTCGGTAGCCCCGGTAGGTTCGGCTGCGGTGTGCCGGGGATGCCCGCATGGTTGGCAGGGTGATCGTGAGACGTCTTCCTATGGCGGCTCGGTAGCCCCGGTAGGTTCGGCTGCGGTGTGCCGGGGATGCCCGCATGGTTGGCAGGGTGATCGTGAGACGTCTCCCTATGGCGGCTCGGTAGCCCCGGTAGGTTCGGCTGCGGTGTGCCGGGGATGCCCGCATGGTTGGCAGGGTGATCGTGAGACGTCTCCTGGCGGCGGAGCCCCGGTAGGTTCGCGCGGTGTGCCGGGATGCGCATGGTTGGCAGGGTGATCGGAGACGTCTCCATGGTGGCCCGGTAGCCCGGTAGGTTCGGCTGCGTGTGCCGGGATGCCGCATTTGGCAGGGTGATCGGAACTCTTCTATGGCGGCGGTAGCCCGGTAGGTTCGGCGCGGTGTGCCGGGGTGCCGCATGGTTGGCAGGGTGATCGGAGACGTCTCAGGTGGCCGGTAGCCCGGTAGGTTCGGCTGCGGTGTGCCGGGATGCGCATGGTTGGCAGGTGATCGGAGACGTCTTCTACGCGAGCCCGGTAGGTTCGCGGCCGGATGCCAGGTGGCAGGGTGATGAGACGTCCCCAGGGCCGGAGCCCCGGTAGTTCGCGCCGAGCCCGCATGGTTGGCAGGGTGATCGTGAGACGTCTCCCTATGGCGGCTCGGTAGCCCCGGTAGGTTCGGCTGCGGTGTGCCGGGGATGCCCGCATGGTTGGCAGGGTGATCGTGAGACGTCTTCCTATGGCGGCTCGGTAGCCCCGGTAGGTTCGGCTGCGGTGTGCCGGGGATGCCCGCATGGTTGGCAGGGTGATCGTGAGACGTCTCCCTATGGTGGCCCGGTAGCCATGGAAGGCTGATTGAAACCGGCCATTGCATGCCGCGCTATGTTGACGGTTGGTGTGTGTGACTAAGAGTTGGACAGCTGAGGGGAGGGAAAGGTGCACTTGTGGTCAAGATGTTATCACGTGATAGGAACTATGCACCATTTTCCCAGGGATAATGACACCAGTTTTGACATAGTTATCTTCCTCTCCTCCCTTTCTGTTCCTACCCATCCGCAACGACCCGTAGCAGTGTGAACCACTCGGTTCTGGAGATTAATACAAGTGCTCTCAAACGAGCTATTCAAATAGAAGCGTGTAAAATGCATCATTGCAGCGGTTCTCAGTCCATTGAAGAGCGTATTGACGAAGCTGTGGAACAGAGCGATGGGGCTCCGTAAGGTAGTCGCGGAGCTGTGTAACTGAGCAGCGGAGCTCGGTAAGGTAGTCCCGGAGTTGTGCAACTGTGCGGCGGAGCTCCGTAAGGTAGTCGCGGAGCTCTGAAACTGCGCGACAAAGCTCGGTAAGGTAGTCGCGGAGCTGTGTAGCTGAGTGGCGGAGCTCCGTAAGGTAGTCGCGGAGCTCTGAAACGGCGCGACAAAGCTCGGTAAGGTAGTCGCGGAGCTGTGTAGCTGAGTGGCGGAGCTCCGTAAGGTAGTCGCGGAGTTGTGTACCTGAGCGGCGGAGCTCTGTGGCGGCGTCACGGAGCGCACCGACCGCGGTCGGTCGGGCGCCAGCTCGGTGCCGCTGCTGCTGCGCCGCTGTCGTGCCGCTGGCTGGCTGGCGCGGGACCGGAGGGCGCAGAGGTCGCCGCTAATTCGCCGTGATTGCTGAGCGGCTGGCCCAGACATGCCTGATAACGGTGCGCTGACCGCACGCTGGCCGCACGCTGGCGGGCGTGTGCGCCCCGTGGACCCCGCTCGACGCCGCCACTGGGTCACACGCGAGCTAGGCGTAAATCTCTATCGGAACTTTTGCCATCTGGTTCGCCCCGTCGCAGACCATGACGAGGAATGGCCACGTCCTGGCCTGATCTGCCACTGCGTCCGCCTTCTTGCGTGCCGTTCGCCCTCGCTACCCACCCGTTCGATGCGAAGGTTCGCCACAGAACGTGTCCTGCCTCTGTCCCCCATTCTCGCTGTCCCTCCTTCCAGATCATACGGAGGAATGTCACAACCCCATCTTCCCTGTCAACCTTCATGTGCCCCGCCCCCCCGCCAAAAGTGCCGAGGGAAGCGCACCGCTGACTCCCCCCCACACACACATACTCGGCTTCACAGAGGCGGCCGCGGGGTCTCCGAATCCATCCCTCTGCCATTTCCACACCCACCTACCCATGCTCACAGCCGGCACCACCGCCCCACCTGCTGCCGCCGCTCCACGTAGCCCAGTTGGCGACCATTCGGTGGCGTGCGGCGGCGGCGGCCGGAGACGACCCGACACCGGGCCAGGCCGCCGCTCGTGCGGCGGCGGCGGCGGCCGGAGACAACCCGACACCGGGCCAGGCCGCCGCTCGTGCGGCGGCGGCGGCCGGAGACGACCCGACACCGGGCCAGGCCGCCGCTCGTGCGGCGGCGGCGGCCGGAGACGACCCGACACCGGGCCAGGCCGCCGCTCGTGCGCCGCCGCCCGCCGCCCGCCGCCCGCCGCGTGCGTGGGCTGCCCGCCGCCGGGTCGAAATGTCAAGCGGCCGGTGCGGCGCCGTCGTGATGTACGGAGCGGCGCGGCGCCGACGCCGGGGTCGGGGACCGCGCGCGCCGGCCGGCCGACGTTCCGTGTCGCCACGCCGACTGGCGGCGCGCCCTGTAAAGGGCCGGCCGCGGCCGGCCGCCGGCTGCGTCTCATAGTTCGGACGGTGGCACGGGTGCAGCTCCAGGCCTCCCGACTGAGCTTACTTTTGAACAGTACGAGGTTTGCTGCACGCTGTGGAGACCTCGCTGAGGCTGCTGGGAATCACCTTCGAACTGCTGGAGACTTTGGGGCGTCTCGTACCGACTGCAGCAGTCACTGATGTCTCGGTTCCGCCCTGTTTGACGTCGCTCTATTTGTTTACGCATGGGCTGGGGTCCTTCTGTGTGCTGTTAGTAGTTGCTCATTGCGCTGGAGACAGGAGATCGTGCCTCTGACTTACTGGTATTTGACATCGAGCCTGAACCATATGGCAATGCATTTAGATCCTCTTGCAAGTGTCCCACCTCTGCCCCTTGCTCACCCGCCTCTGGAAGTGTTCGTGCGTCTCTGCTCGTGCACGTGTCGGCGTTGTGTTCCGTTAATGCTGTTCTGTGTCGTTTGGAGGGTTGTTCGCCGTGTCTGTGCATCTGACAAGTGTCGGCTGTTCTGGGGGCATGTACGCATGTGACGTGACGACTGTCGCCGTGTTGCAGGTATCTGTTCTTCCTGCAGTTGAAGCAGGACTTGCTGTCGGGCCAGCTGGAATGTCCGCAGGACACGGCCGTCCAGCTGGCCGCGCTCTGCGTCCAGTGTAAGTACAGCCGCCGCTGGCTGGCTCGCGGCCGGTGGACATGTCATTTGGGATCATCCGCGCCGCATCCCGTGAGGCTCGACACCGACAGTCGAAGCACGACAGGAGGTCTCTCTCCCCCTGCTCATACCAAACACGCTCACTCCACGCCCCTCGCTGCAACCATCCGTCAAATGTAGCGTTTTCACACAGCTCGATTGTTGTCGGGGGTTTCATGTGCTACACCAGACCAGTTGTACAAATATGGACACCGGGCTGTGAACTTGCGGCTGCGAGCGGTGCAATTCACGTGATAAAAAGGACGTCTGGCGAGGTATCGCACAGGTGTTCCAGACAGACCTTGGAAGGGCGTTGCTACTGGTAAAGAAGACGCAGCGAAACAGAAGCACACAAGTTGCATACCATTTTACTTATTTAAGGGTTCGGACACAGGTTCCTGACGGCGTTTTTTTTTCTTCCTTTATTTTCGTTTTCGTTTGTGAAGGAGAACGTTGTGATCTTAAACCGGGATGTCATTAAAAAAATTAATGGACTAACATAAAATTGTATGCGCATTAGTTCGGAAGTTGGTTGGTTATTTGGGCTTAGGGGCGCATCGACTGCGTTGGTCATACAGCGCCCATTAGTTCGGAAGTTATTTTCATATCGAATGATGCTTGGTGCCCATTAATTCCACCGTGTAAAGGCCGTTTCACACCGGCGATCAACCAGAAGTTGTCAGCCAACGATGGGCTGCTTAACATGATTGGCCTTAGTTGATGGTCTGCCTTGATGTCATTGCATATATTTCAAGCATCGTATCATTGTTTTCTCCAAAATGGTAGTTTCCGTCCATTGCAATTTCCTTTCACACTATACTATCCAGTTGTCCAGAGTTACATGAGTCTTTTCTCATTCCCATGGAGTCCCATGCTTCCCGACTTCCCAACCCACACACACTTTTATCAAAACGTGTCCGAACTACCGGAGGTATCAGTCCCAACGTAATTTAGTTCAATGTCAGTCTCTCGGAGCCCAGTAACCGAAATCCACCCGAGTCCCGCGAGTTCATCTGACCTGCCAGAATCCACCAAGATCTGGCTCGAACCCTGGCGAGCCCGATCAGATGCGGCACCGAGCCCGTACAGGGTCCGCTCGTAGCCCGCCCGGATCGACCGGAGTCGGCCCGAGTCGGCCCGAGTCGGTCCGGGTCGGCCTGAGTCCGCCCCAGTCCGCCCGGGTCGGCCCGGGTCGTGCGGCGACAATGAGCGGCCCACCTTCCCGACAGTTCAGGTCGCCGATTCAGATCGGCCCGCTGAACACGGCGGCGCGCACGCATTACTGACGCTTGATAATGGCCGAATTGGCGTTTTGACGAGCGGAGAGCGGTGCGCGGCGGACGGGTGGACGACGGTGAGCGGTGCGCGGCGGACGGACGGACGACGGTGAGCGGTGCGCGGCGGACGGACGGACGACGGTGAGCGGTGCGCAGCGGACGGACGGACGACGGTGAGCGGTGCGCGGCGGACGGACGGACGACGGTGAGCGGTGCGCGGCGGACGGCTGGACGTACGGCTCCGGCTGGCCGACTGGATGGTGTGCATGGTCAGGGGCCGTCCCCCCCCCCGCTTGTGTCGGTCATCAGCGGTGAACCATCCGGTCACACGGTCATGGTACCTTCATCGGGTGGTCCTGGGCCGTTCGGCCGCCGCTGTATTGTGCCGGTGAAGAGGTCCACCGAACGTGTCACGCTGCCCCGCCCTCGATGGCCATCGGGCGCCGTACTCTGGTCCCTGCCCCACCTCTGCCCTTGACCCCCGATGAAAGCCTGGATCCGCCTCTGTTGTCGTGGTCGGCGGCCGTGGCGAAATGGCAGCGCTGGCCCTCGGACGGGGACGCGGTCGCGGTCGCGGTAGAGGCCGGCACTTGTCGGATGGGATCGCCCCGACCCGGTCCGCCCGCCCGCCCGCCCGCCCGCCCTCCTGTTGGGGGCGTGTCCGGTATGGTGTGCCGAAATGTCCGCCAGACTGTCCGTCGAACAACTCGGTGACAGTTTGACGGCGTAGACTGTGACGTCACGTTTTGTTTGACGGGGTGCTGGCGGACCCGGCCGGCTGGTACCCGCCCGCTTGCCGTGGACTCAAGACCGTTTACTGTCTGGGATTGCTCGATTCGTGTCCGATGCTGCCGTGACCCGATCATCCGACGGAGTATGAGACGTCTGAGGTCGGATGGCTCGGGAGGAGACTGTGTCCGATACTGCCGTGACCTGGTCGGTCAGGTCACGGCAGAGGTCGGATGGCTCAGGTGCCTAGTGCCTAGTGGACTCTAGATAGGTGCCTCTAGATAGCGCCTAGATAGGAGACGGTGCCTAGTGATGTCGCCCCGTGGACATAGCGGGCGGACACACTCCACCCCACACCCGCGTATATTTCCCAGTTCCCCTGTTCCCCGGCGGACGCGTGCAGTCGCACGCCGTGACGCTCCGGTGGCGTGACGTCACCGCTGCCGACGCGGTGGGATGTGGGCCGGCGGGCGGGCCGGAGTGCAGCGGGAGGGCGCGGCCCGGGCCGGCCCACCGCTGACCCGCTTACCGTGTCTGGCCGGCCGCGGCGCGCGTCGACGGCTGGACACGCCAGCGGCACGGTGGTGGCGCCGTCACCGCCGTCACCGCCATCACGGCCGTCACGGCCGTCATCACCATCACCGTCATCACGGCCGTCATCACCGTCACCGCCGTCACCACCGTCACCGCCATCACTGCCCGCCGACCGGCGCCGACACGGGCTCGTCCGTCCCGGAACTCGGAAGCGATTGTGTGGTCCGTCACTCGGTATGATGAGCGGGTACGCGGACGGAGCCGGCCGGCGAGGGCGCCTCAGTCACGGCAGGCTGAGATGCCGCCCCTGACCGTCACTCGGCGTGATGAGCGGGGACGCGGACGGAGCCGACCGGCGAGGGCGCCTCAGTCACGGCAGGCTGAGATGTCGCCCCTCACCGTCACTCGGCGTGATGAGCGGGGACGCGGACGGAGCCGACCGGCGAGGGCGCCTCAGTCACGGCAGGCTGAGATGTCGCCCCTCACCGTCACTCGGCGTGATGAGCGGGGACGCGGACGGAGCCGGCCGGAGAGGGCGCCTCAGTCGGGGCAGGCTGAGATGTCGCCCCTCACCGTCACTCGGCGTGATGAGCGGGGACGCGGACGGAGCCGACCGGCGAGGGCGCCTCAGTCGGGGCAGGCTGAGGCACAGCGTTCACTGTTGTCAGCGTTCCTCACAGCGTTCACTGTTGGTCAGTTAGTGTTGTCGGCCATTGCCCGATCCAAACCTGCCTTGCAATCGTTCCGTTGCCGGCCGCTGCTTCCGTGCAATAACACCAAACCCCTGCTGCTGTCCGGCTGCCCTCTCCTTCACGCCTGATGGTCGGTCTTGGCTCCCGTTCAATGTTCCACTCTCTACTCTCTGATGGCTGGCACATGCGATCCCGTCACCCTCACCACCAATCCGTTCGGTCCCGGTACGGCCGTCCCTGGCAGCCGTATAGACGGGTAATAGCACGTAATTGCCGCCGATGTGGCTTCCGTAGCTAAACTGATGGGGCATCTGCTAGACTATCCCAGTTGAGATGGGTTGATTGCTCTCATAAGTGTCGGACGGCTGAGAATTTAACAACGGTGTTCCTCGACTGGGGTTGCTCCTGAACGCAGACAGAGCGTTGTAGACTGGCGTTTCAGGCGCCTCCACTCGGTAACTTTATCCGAATACATTTTTATTGGCATGTAAGACAATACGTGTTTCATGATACATGACCAAATAATTAGATGGGAAGATGACCGGTGACCACACTGCTCCTGAGGCTGGACGCTATTGCTGAAGTCGGCTCTGTGAGGTCGGCTAAGTACATACACTTAAAGTCATGAAGTCGTAAAGTGTTCAGACTTAATAATAGCCACAGAGGCCCATCTGGGTTAATCTTGTAAAGGGAAGATACTTTACAAAAGGATACTCAACACCCAGACCAATGCCACATCCTAAATTCCAAAGAAACCATCCACCAGCATCCTACACACCTACCAATGCCTATCTACCCACCTGTCCAGCCCCAGTGATAAATTATTCGTCAAATAGGGTGGAATATACCACTTTCTGGACTCTGAATTGACATCCCTTCCAACGGAGTATCGACATCCCGCTTCATGATAAGTCGTTATGAAGTCTTCATATCTAATTTCCAACAGCATCTTGTTGACAAGTATCATGCTGATACCCACCATTGCAGATTGTGATGCACACGCATCTCTTAGCACAATTCCAGGTACAAGGATTACCTATGATGTGGTCTGTTAAACAATATCAGTTGATAAGGATAGGTATTTTGTATTGCTATCACTAAAATAGTTATCTCTAAATTAGGTATCTCAAAACAAAGGGAAGAGGTGCACATATGAGTATGCGGTTGAATCGGAGTTGTGTTCAAAGAACTTATCATTTCTGTTAAATGACATGGTTTTCATGACGAAATTCGACATCCTACTGTACTCGTTTCGACATCTCACACCTAACGAAAAACCATTATTTTAACACTGTCCAGCCCTGTCCACTCGATCCCCCCTAACTTTCGCGTGGGTCCAGTGCCCCGTCAATAATTGTCAAACTCCATCCATGCCTGCTTAAAGGGACCTGCACCGTGTACTAGCATAAACCTCACCCCATCCACCACTAATTAGAACGTATATACAAGATTCTCCAACCTAAGAAATGTGTGCTCCATATTTTTACATACGTTCAATGAGGGACTCACCACATCAGCAGGCAGCCTGTTCCATTGATCAATCACCTTTGACTGAAAACCTGTTATCGCTTAGCTGTCCTAAACCTTGACTTGTCTAACCTGAATTGACGACCCTTACCACTTACGGCACTTGATCAACTCAATGCCCCGCCCCCTGGCCGTTTTTTTTGTGTGGGGGGGGGGGGGGTAGGACTTGGTGCGGCGTATTTGTGACAATATTTCACTGTGATACAGCATACCCCTTCGTCAGGTCAGGCCAGGTAACGGCAAGTCATGTGGCCTTTGGTGCGGCCCCTGCTACAATGGCGTGCCACAAACACTTCCCTACCCGCCATGTTAGGCCAGGTCAGGCCAGGTTGGCTCTTGACGTTACTCTGTTCCGGTGACGTGTCACACGGAACGTGCAATATATGGATAATGCTACATCAGGTGTACTTCCTCTCGCCACAAGCCTCATTGAGTCATACCGAACTTGTTCGCCATTGTTGTATGTTTTGCGCGGGTGGTGCTGGGCCGGGCGGCTGTTCTGTAGACATTTCACCACCTCCACCTCTGGTGCGGTTGGTGCTGGGCGGCTGTTCTGTAGGCATTTCACCACCGCCACCTCTGTGGTGCGGTTGGTGCTGGGCGGCTGTTCTGTAGGCATTTCACCACCGCCACCTCTGTTTTTCCCAAAATTTTTTTCCCTTGGTGCGGTTGGTGCTGGGCGGCTGTTCTGTAGGCATTTCACCACCGCCACCTCTGTGGTGCGGTTGGTGCTGGGCGGCTGTTCTGTAGGCATTTCACCACCGCCACCTCTGGTGCGGTTGGTGCTGGGCGGCTGTTCTGTAGGCATTTCACCACCGCCACCTCTGTGGTGCGGTTGGTGCTGGGCGGCTGTTCTGTAGGCGTTTCACCACCGCCACCTCTGTGGTGCGGTTGGTGCTGGGCGGCTGTTCTGTAGGCGTTTCACCACCGCCACCTCTGTGGTGCGGTTGGTGCTGGGCGGCTGTTCTGTAGGCATTTCACCACCGCCACCTCTGGTGCGGTTGGTGCTGGGCGGCTGTTCTGTAGGCGTTTCACCACCGCCACCTCTGTGGTGCGGTTGGTGCTAGGCGGCTGTTCTGTAGGCATTTCACCACCGCCACCTCTGTGGTGCGGTTGGCTTGCGTGTCTGCTGTACCGTGGGAGGTCCTTCGTGAAAGTCCGACGTCGCTTCCGACGCCGGCTCCCAGCCTGTAGAGGACAGCGACGGGCGAGCACCCACCGTTCCGCGCGATGAACGCCGCCAAGCCGGCGCCCACGGCTCCGGGTTTGCCGGCGTGGTCGGCCCTTCACCGGACGATCCGTCTCGGCGGCACGACCCCGGAACAAGGCCGCGCTCAGTGTGCTCCGTGCGGCTGAGCAATATTATGTTCGCCTGCACAGGAAACCGCAATAGGCCGCTTCGTGCGTACGAGTACTACTGTGGGGAACCGGCGAGCCAGCGCGTGCTGAGAGGAGCCCCGCGGCGGTGCCGAAAGTTGCCGCCTATGTAACGTGCGTGTAACGTGTGTGATGTGTGTTGTCTGTGGAGGTGATCGGATCAGGGTGAGGGAAGTGGACACCTGGGAGAGGGTGATCCAGAGCTTGCTGGCGACTGACTGTGCGCGCGCTTGCAGCCGAGCTCGGTGACTATGACGAGGAGGAACACTCTGCGGCCACCATCTCCCAGTTCCGGTTTTTGCCCGACCAGACGGAGGAGCTGGAGGACGGCGTGCTGGAGCACTACAAGACACTGACGTGAGTACTCGGAACATGGCGCCGATGTTGGTGCTGAAACACCACTAACGTGTGCACTGAAACACTACTGACGTAGATACTCACCGCCGCTACTCACCGGGTACAGATGGCGTGTGGTGGTGGTGGCGTGTTGTGCCGGTGGTGTGTCGATATGACCTGTCTCAAGTGTTGACGTGGCCAATGAGCGGCCTGTCAGGTGTTGACGTGACCGTGGGCCGAGACAGGCGCGCGGCCGGCGGCGGCCTTGGGGTACGCACACCGCCGCCACGCGCACACAAACATGGCTCCCTAGCAGCAGCACGCGGCGCGGCTGATGACAACGGCCACGGCCCGGCACGTGGTGTACCGAGGGCGTGGCCCGGAGTGACGCCGGGGCTGGGGCCAGGGTTAGGGCCGGGGCGAGGCCGTAACTGAGGCGACCCGGGCAGGGACTGGGTATCAGACCGGGGCTGTGGCTGGGGCCAGAACCGGAGCCGGAACCCGGCAGAGACGTAGCGCGAGCGGTAGCTGGTGCTGGCACCTGGACGGACGCCGGGCCTGCGCCGGCATCCACACTGAAACTGGAACAAGAGTCGGTGGCCGAACCGGGATTGGGATCCGGGTGGCCATGGCCGCGCCGTTTCAACGGGCAGTTTCTCCTCGGGAGATTGAATGTTACGGAATTTGCCACCGATTTGCTGCCGGGGTGATTTCGCCACCGGCGAAATTCGGTGTGACAGATTAACCACGTTGCTGGCATTCGGTTGACTGGGTGCCTAGACGCGGTGTTTCGTCCGTCGACGTGTTCCCGTCACGGTCCACCGCGTTCTGTTCATCCGTTTGTCACAACCTGTTAGAGACGGAACACTGGCCGCAGTCTGTCGGTCGGGTTCGTCATCCTCTGATCTCTGCGTCTTATACTCACATTGCGTCACAATATGTCCAATGAAAAGTGGCTTTTACGGTCTATCCGTCGTGATCATCGACGAAAGCGTTATTTTTAGACGAGCATGGAGGAGTCCAGTGACTGCGGGCGACTCATCGTTTCTGAGGAGGGTTGACGCTGCTGAGATGGCAGAGGTGGGGTCACTGATGTGTTACCACAGATGGCACCGCAGATAGTGCTGGGGTGACTTCACCGGTAGAACGGGGATTCCGTCAGCGATGACGTCATATTTTCTGCTCGGACGTCCCCTGGCCAAATATCGATTGCGTCGTCCGCGTCTGTTGCCGGTTTGCCTCCAGTAGTTGGGTCTGCCGTCTCTTGGGTTGACCCTCGCCCACCTGTCTGACCGTTCACCCACCTCTCTGACCCTCGCCCACCTGTCTGACCCTCACCCACCTCTCTGACCCTCGCCCACCTGTCTGGACCGTCCGCCCACCTGTCTGACCCTCGCCCACTTGTCTGACCCTCTCCACTTGTCTGACCCTCGCCCACCTGTCTGACCGTTCACCCACTTATGTGACCCTCCCCCACCTGTCTGACCGTTCCCCATGGGCCGACTATTGCGTCAACCTCTGGTCGCGGATATGACACCAGCATTGGCCGGTGTCGGCCGGCCTGGCTGATCGTGTTCTTCTCCCGGCGGGGCCGGTAACCGCTCCTGGGCGGCGGCGGCGGCGGCAGGCAGGCAGGCAGGCAGGCAGGCAGGCAGGCAGGCAGGCAGGCAGGCAGGCAGGCAGGCAGGCAGGCAGGCAGGCAGGCAGGCAGGCAGGCAGGCAGGCAGGCAGGCAGGCAGGCAGGCAGGCAGGCAGGCAGGCAGGCAGGCAGGCAGGCAGGCAGGCAGGCAGGCAGGCAGGCAGGCAGGCAGGCAGGCAGGCAGGCAGGCAGGCAGGCAGGCAGGCAGGCAGGCAGGCAGGCAGGCAGGCAGGCAGGCAGGCAGGCAGGCAGGCAGGCAGGCAGGCAGGCAGGCAGGCAGGCAGGCAGGCAGGCAGGCAGGCAGGCAGGCAGGCAGGCAGGCAGGCAGGCAGGCAGGCAGGCAGGCAGGCAGGCAGGCAGGCAGGCAGGCAGGCAGGCAGGCAGGCAGGCAGGCAGGCAGGCAGGCAGGCAGGCAGGCAGGCAGGCAGGCAGGCAGGCAGGCAGGCAGGCAGGCAGGCAGGCAGGCAGGCAGGCAGGCAGGCAGGCAGGCAGGCAGGCAGGCAGGCAGGCAGGCAGGCAGGCAGGCAGGCAGGCAGGCAGGCAGGCAGGCAGGCAGGCAGGCAGGCAGGCAGGCAGGCAGGCAGGCAGGCAGGCAGGCAGGCAGGCAGGCAGGCAGGCAGGCAGGCAGGCAGGCAGGCAGGCAGGCAGGCAGGCAGGCAGGCAGGCAGCGGTGGTGGCTCGAGTGAAGCCGGGCGGGTGGGTCGCTCCACCTCCGTGCAAGCCCGGTCACCGAAACCGACCGGAGCCGGTCGTCTGCGGTCGCTGTCCGCCGTGAGGAGACTGTTGATCGGACGGTGGTGGGGCTGGTGGTGGGGAGACCAGTCCCAGCCCGTCCCGTGTGTGGGGAGATGAGCAGCCCGCAGCCTGGCCGCGGGCGTAGGATTGGTGGGGAGAGCAGCAGCACCAACTGCCTTCCCCAGCTGACCAATGAAAGCTGCTGACGGGGGGGGGGGGGAAGCTGTCGTCTATGGACTGCTAGCTGCATGCTACATGGACTGCTAGCCACAAACTATCCTTGCTGCCACGTGATATTACTGCTGCAGACTGCTCACGACTGCTCTGCTCACGACTGCTCACGAAGCTACCGGTGTTACTTCTACGTGACATCACTTCTTCAGGCAATACTGCTACAGAAACTACTGCTCTGCAACATTGCTCCTACGCGATATCACTGCTACACAGTCTAGTGCTGCACACATTGATATGCGGCATTACTGCTACGTTTCGGCATTACTGCTGCAGGGCCTATTGCTCCTGACCCTCATTGCTGCTCTTGCAGTGGGTACGCGACATTATCCCCAAATGATTTACTGCTCCAGAAACCATTGCTATATTACGTCACTGCTACGCGGTATTACTGCTGCACATCGAATGTGGTTTACTTGGTAGATACCTCTCCGCAGACTTGGGGGGGGGGGGGGTCGACATGACATTTTGTAATTATAATATTTAGAGCACGCCACAGCCCCAATGCTAAATTTGCTTCGAGTAGGCAGAGGAGCGAGAACCATATCTCCCCTCCCCCGCATCCACCTGTCTGCGCCGATGTACATACAACACTAGCGGTAAATTCATAAAACAAGGCTGAGGGCGACAGAAGCACGAGTTCTATTGTACCCATCCAGCGTCCATCCGTACCAAATCTGTTCTGCGTTCAAGTTGACCGAAAATCAACTTCAGAAACTTCTCCACGTTTTCTTCCCTGTGAGCGCCTCAGATTTTAAGAGTTTTACACGCTGAAACACGACGAAGTGTACGAGAGTCAAGTCACCAAATGATTACCGCCTGCTACCTTCCTATGCAATGTGATGCCCGTTGGTTAATTGCTAACTTAATGACTCTGAACTATGAGCAATTATAAAAGGTTGTGGAGTGAAGTGGACGACTCCACCCATAGCGGCATAGTCGTCGCCGGACGACATAGTCGTCCAGACTAGTGGGGCGAGGGTCCACTTATCTCGACCCTCAGTTCATTCCCAGTGATGTGCAATAAATTAACCCCTAACGCAACATACAGGAGACTGATGAAAGCTGAATTAGCCTCCCTAAAGCATACTCTGGATACGCCCTTGTTAAGCCCAGACCTTGCATTTTCGACACAGTGTGAACAAGAGGCCGTGAGGAAAGATCAGAAAAGAAGTTTCAGCTTCTTGGTTCGAACCATTAAAATATGGCGAGCGAAGTACCTCGGGGAGTAAAATCCACCACTACACGGAATTAGGTTACATGCCAGCGGCTACGGTGAGTAACCTTTCATGAAGATGTCTCAAAAACCTCTCGTTACAGCATTGCAATGTCCTCATCAGAAACGTCACAAATCAAGCACCAAGCCGACTGGCATGCCATTTTGTCTTGGCAGCACGTTCAGTGAAATTGCCTGCATGTTTCAATACTGAATGGATGCTGCTTTTTCGGAAGACAAATGCGGAGAAAAGGGAATTACTTATACAACTATTTAAAATATTGCGGCTCGGAGTGACTGTTCATCAAAATAATCGGGGAATCAGGCAGTTTATAATCCCAACACTTCCGCTGGACGCTGGACTTTATCCGTAGAAGGCAATTTTCGAATGCTTCCAGTATGTGCTGTATGCTTGCATCAAGCAGTAGCTCGAGTTTACAGACAGGAGGTTGTAGTCGGCAAGTGAGGTCGGGAGCAGTATAATCTGTGGCAATTATGTTGCGTAGCAGTATTGCCGAAAGCAAGTCTTGTCGGAAGCAGTAACGGCGGTAGTATTGACGTCCCATAACAGCAGTGAAGTCCGCAGCAGCAATACCATTCAGTGGTGATGCACACAAGTAATACCGGAGACATGGCTAGTATCAGCAAGGTCGAGTGGCAATACTGTGTGGAGTTAATATCGAAGGCTAATGCTTTAATATATAGTGCTAACAAGTAGTCGCCAGTATATAGGAGTACTGTCGCGCAGTTGTAACGACGGGAACAATAACGTGTGTAGCTATAATGTGCAGCAGTATTGTCGGGAACAGTACTGTCAGCAGTAATGTCGTGTAGTAGTAATGTCATGACCAGTAATGTCGTGTAGTAGTAATGCCATGACCAGTAATGTCGTGTAGTAGTAATGCCATGACCAGTAATGTCGTGTAGTAGTAATGTCAAGAGCAGTAATGTTGCGCGGAAGTACTGTCAGGAGCAGTAGTGTTGTGTAGCAGTAATGCTGCGTATCAGTAATGCCACGTAGCAGTGGTGTCTAAGCAGCTTTGTCGTTAGCGGTAAATGCAGCAGCGGTATCGACGTGTAACCCCTGCACCGAAGAGAAGAGCTATAAGCCAGAGGCTATAAGCCTAGCTTCTGTGTTTGAGTAGAGGGGGCCCACCAGTCGCCCCGCCCTGTTGTCGGGCTGTTGGAGAGGACACCCCATTCCCCACCACCAATTTGGCCCTGAAGGTTCTACTGGTGGCAAAAAGAGCAACCCCGAGCTCGAGCAGTGCGTGGGGAGTGGAAGCTCGCATCATTCCCGAGTGTGGGACCGGTGGGGGCTGACGAGCAGCCCCGAGCTCCGTAACTGATGTGGAGAGGAGCAGCCCCGAGCTCGGGCAGTGCGTGGAGAGAGGGAGAGCTCGCATCATTCCCGAGTGTGGGACTGGTGGGGGCTGACGAGCAGCCCCGAGCTCCGTAACTGATGTGGAGAGGAGCAGCCCCGAGCTCGGGCAGTGCGTGGAGAGAGGGAGAGCTCGCATCATTCCCGAGTGTGGGACTGGTGGGGGCTGACGAGCAGCCCCGAGCTTGTTAACGGATGTGGAGAGAAGCAGCTCCTGGGCCGGCAGCTGGAATGGTGTGCTGCACTGGCCACCCATGCGGGCGACACGATGGGGGCGTGACTCGCCGCCACTTGCTGGTAGACCGTGGTATTTGCTTGGATGTGGCCGACAAGCGGCCTGAGAGTGGATGAGTATGGTCTGGTCTGGATGCGGCCCGTACGTGCTTGGCATGCCCAGATTTGCTGTATTTTGAATTGCTCTCTGATGCAATCGGAGCGTGTCTCCGATGTAGCTCACGGGTAATCTGTGTTGTTTGGGGTTGAACGTGGGCTGACCTGGGCTTGGAATTGTCTGGACCGAGATCTGATCAGGGTTTGGCCTGCATGTGACTGTTACCCTGGGAGCTAGTTTTGGCCGGGCGTTCTCGGGTCAGCTCTGCGTATTCCCCAGGCTAACCCGATACTCCCTACGATCAGCCCTAGATGTTCTGCAGGGCTGAATGCCGTCTGACAAGAAGGAGGCTGCGCCTCGTGGACCTGCCTTGGCTTCGACCCGGATCTGACCTGTTTCATGTGCTGCCGTCTGCACGGCTCGGCCGCCGGCCGAGCGTGGTCCCACGCCGGCAGAAGTGTGTCCGCCCGCTCGCGAGTCCACCGCCGCCGCCGCCGCCGCTGCGTACGGCGCTGCTCGCTCGCTCGGTATCGCTCGCCAAGAACGCAACGGCGCCGCGGCGTTCCGTGGTTGGCGCGCGCACCGGCGCCGGCTTTGTTGTGACCACCGTTACCAAATTCGGCCTGCGAGCCGGCCGCTGCTTGGTGCTCGGATCCGCTGCCGGTAATCCAGGTGGTGCGCACTGGTCAGGACTGCAGGCTGCGCCAGCCACGCTCATGTGCCTGCCGCAATGGCACGGACGACTGGTGATGCTGCTACATGCCGGGGCTGTCCCGAACGTTCGGACGTTGTTCTGTGACTCGTTTGGCCGACTGGGTGGCGCTGCGTGCGATTCGGTCAATCGCACGCGCTGCAAAATGAATCGTTTTCGCGTGATGATCCCTTCTCACACGTGTGTAGCAAACACAGCGTGCGACTCGTGCGTGCAGCGGCCGGTTCTGTCGCCTGCCAGGGCGCGACCAGCGGCTGCGTGACTGCCCGTGCGGCGGCCGGTTCTGTCGCCTGTCATGGCGCGACCAGCGGCTGCGTGACTATTCGTGTGACCATACGAACTGAGTTGAAGCGCAATCGACACATTGGCGCTGTCTTCTTCGATATTGTGGGCGCGTATGATACTACCTGGCGCCGAGGCATGCCTTTGAAGGTCTTTAATCACGCCGTACGTGGTCACGTGGGCATATTCTTGCAAACCTTTTTAGCTGATCCGTCATTTTGCGTTCAAGTGGGCAACCAGCTCACAGATCGATACCCACAGTTAAATGGGGTACCACAAGGCAACGTCATGAGCATTTCTCTGTTTGGAATAATGATCAACGACGTTGGTGACAAGCTCCAAACTACGATTGGACGGTCCTTGTTTGTGGATGACTTCGCTATTTGGTGTCCACTGTTCAGCTTCCAAGACCTCGTCCATGGGGAGGCAACTACAGGCTGCAGTCACACTACTACATCGATGGAGTGTAGTGAATGGGTTCCGCTTCTCACTTCCAAAACGGTATGTATCCATTTTTGCCGGCGGCGACAGTGTTATCCAGACATGTCACTCAACCTCCACAGAGAAACGATCCCGTATAAGTCGGTGGTTCGCTTCCTTCGAATGCATTTTGACAGGAGATTCACGCACAGATAACATTTTGAGGTCCTGCGTGGACAATGTTTTAGGTCTATACACGTCTTAAATTGTATCTCTCACACTACCTATGGAGCACACAGGAGAATCCTGCTGCTTCTGTACCGATCTCTAATACGATCAAGACTCAATTACGCTAGCTTTGTATACGACTGTGCAAGCGAATCCACTAAGCGTACTCTGGATGTCATACATCATTCGGCTCTGTGCATTGTTCCTGGAGCATCTCGCACCTCACCAACTGCGATCCTCCTGTTTTATTTATTTATTTATTTATTTCACAATACATGCGCTCCACGTATAGTGGCTATTATGGACAGTCTGGGGTCGAGGCAAGCGAACCATCACTTGCCATGCGCCACCAGATGCTTGGCATGCGGTATGCTCTTAAGCTAGCACAGTTCCCCGGTCACCCCACATATCAGGCGTCTTTTCACCCCTCACCTTGCGTTTGTTCCATCACAGTCGGCCTCTGCACTTGAATCCGTTCCGTGTAAAAAAAATCGAAAACTGCTGCAAGAGAGTGAGGTTAAGCTACGTGGTGTCCTCCGAACAGTACCCATCAGAACTCCTCCATGGGAGTTGATCCCGCCAAAAGTTGATCTGTCAGTAGCCAGGACCCACAAACAAAACACTATATACCCCGAATTGCGAATACGAGCCATAGAGAGCATTCAGCGATACGAGGGGCACACAGCCACGTACAGCGATGGCTCCAAAACGGATAAAGGTGTCGGTAGTGCCTTTGTATGCGAAAACTGTGCGAGGTTTGACACTCCCACCACATGCATCCGTTTTTACAGCAGAACTGGTGGCCAGTGCTCTTTTATTTATGTAGGAAACGAGAAGTTACACCTGATCCCGGCAGACTCTCCAAGCATCCCTTTGACCCTGCATTTTTTTTTACCCATCTAACGCATTCGTACAATACATTTGGCTACGCCTTTCTTCCCTTGCGCGAGAGGGTAAAAGTATTGTGTTCTACTGGATCCCAAGCCACGTGGGAATCATTGGTAACGACCCTGTTGATGCAGCAGCCAAGTGTTCAGCAAATGCACAATGCACTTGTCGTCTGCCACTCCGTGTAGGGGATTTATATCCCATTATATCTGCCTATATCTTCCTACAAGTGGCACTATTCATGGGATGCTGATGAACAACAAACTGAAAAATTAAAACCTCGCTTGGGTGTATGGCAGTCGTGCTCGTGACGATCGACGCATGAGGAAGTGATCCTGTGTCGTCTACGTCCAGGACACGCGTACTTTTTACACCGCTACCTCCTTTGCGGAGAAGAGCGACCAGCCTGTCCCCGTTGCGACGATGACCTGTCTGTGGCCAATATTCTCATCGTATGTCGCCATTTCGAAACGGAACGTCGCCGCTTCTTTAGAACCACATCGTGCACCCTTGTCGAATTGCTGCGCGATGGTTCACGCTGCGTTGCTGAACTCTTCCCGTTTTTGTCTGCTGTTCGTTTTGATGTGGTGTAGGGCGCTACATGGCCAATGAAGTCAATGCGCCCTAAAGCCCTTAATGTGTACTTAATGTGGTGTACTCCCGCCGACAACTAACTTAATGTGGTGTACTCCCGCCGACAAGTGTACCATATGGATATCAGTCACCTGGCTGTGCAAAATGTCGAGACCATGAAATGCCATGGCATGCTATGATGCGTACTATCGCCTCTTATTTAACAACGATGCGTTGATACCTGGCTCGACTGACGCAGTTTTGGGCGCCGTATAACCCATGCAGTTGTTGCGCCCCTAAATCCCAATAACAACGACCCCCCGTGTGGCGGACTGTTCTGTCGCCTGCCAGGGCGCGACCAGCGGCTGCGTGACTCTCCGGCGTCTGTCGACTCACTCCGCCGCGCACGAACACCGTGACCGTACGCCGCCGTCGTGACCCGAGTTGGGCGTGAGTTCGGCGTCGGCGCCGACGCGCCGCGCGCTCCTCGTTCGGCGTGCGAACCCGTCGAGTGGGTTGGGGGTCGCGGTTGCTCAGTCGGCGAGGCGTTCTGCTCTTGGTCGCAAGATCGGTGGTTCGAATCGCACAGCCGGCCGGATTGCCGAGTCCCCTCGCGGCTGATCGCCGCGACGCTGCACGGCCTAGCAGTCGAATGCGGCGCAAAGTAATCCCAGGCATTGGATTGGATTCGGTCCGTCCGCCGACGGCCCTCCCGACGCCGTATCCCCGCCGATGGCCTTACCGCCGCTGTGTGCGCAGGCCCGCCGACCGACGCCAGGCACTGCCCCGGCTCGACCGTCACGCCGGGCTGTCGGGGAGGTGAGGTGCCCGCCCACGTGGACGTGCTCACCAACGGTGTCCGTGCTGGCGACACGGGCACAGATGATAGCTAGGACCGCAGGTGTGTAGTGCTCCCACAGTCTATGGCTACAGTTGGACTGCGGGTAAGCAGTACTCCCACAGTCTATAGCTACAGTTGGACTGCGGGTATGCAGTACTCCCACAGTCTATGGCTACAGTTCGACTGCGGGTGCGCAGTGCTCCCACAGCCGCCTCACGAACGGCGGCGGCGGCCTGGCGTCTGCGCGCACCGGTCTCCATCAGAATGCATGGCTAATTGGATTTTCCAGGCCGTACGACTGCTCCGCCGCTGCCGCCGACAAAAACTGATCACGAGCGAGAGCGGTGCCGGCTCGCCACCGCGGGGTACCGGTCACAACAGGCGGCGCCGGCCAGTGGTCAGCCGGGTCACAGCAGGGTGGTCAGCCAGGTCACAGCAGGGTGGTCAGCCAGGTCACAGCTGGGTGGTCAGTCGGGCCACAGCAGGGTGGTCAGTCGGGGTCACAGCAGGGTGGTCAGTCGGGTCACAGCAGGGTGATCAGTCGGGGTCACAGCAGGGTGGTCAGCCGGGTCACAGCAGGGTGGTCAGCCAGGTCACAGCAGGGTGGTCAGCCAGGTCACAGCAGGGTGGTCAGTCGGGTCACAACCAGGTCACAGCAGGGTGGTCAGCCGGGTCACAGCAGGGTGGTCAGCCAGGTCACAGCAGGGTGGTCAGCCAGGTCACAGCTGGGTGGTCAGTCGGGCCACAGCAGGGTGGTCAGTCGGGGTCACAGCAGGGTGGTCAGCCGGGTCACAGCAGGGTGGTCAGCCGGGTCACAGCAGGGTGGTCAGTCGGGTCACAGCGGGGTGGTCAGTCGGGTCACAGCGGGGTGGTCAGCCGGGTCACAGCAGGGTGGTCAGTCGGGTCACAGCCGGGTGGTCAGCCGGGTCACAGCAGGGTGGTCAGCCGGGTCACATCGGTGTGGTCAGTCGGGTCACAGCGGGGTGGTCAGTCGGGTCACATCGGTGTGGTCAGTCGGGTCACAGCAGGGTGGTCAGCCGGGTCACAGCAGGGTGGTCAGTCGGGTCACAGCAGGGTGGTCAGTCGGGTCATAGTCACAGCCGGGTCACAGCAGGGTGGTCAGCCGGGTCACAGCCGGGTGGTCAGCCGGGTCACAACAGGGTGGTCAGCCGGGTCACATCGGTGTGGTCAGTCGGGTCACAGCGGGGTGGTCAGTCGGGTCACAGCAGGGTGGTCAGCCGGGTCACATCGGTGTGGTCAGTCGGGTCACAGCAGGGTGGTCAGCCGGGTCACAGCAGGGTGGTCAGTCGGGTCACAGCCGGGTCACAGCAGGGTGGTCAGCCAGGTCACAGCAGGGTGGTCAGCCAGGTCACAGCAGGGTGGTCAGTCGGGTCACAGCCAGGTCACAGCAGGGTGGTCAGCCGGGTCACAGCAGGGTGGTCAGCCAGGTCACAGCAGGGTGGTCAGCCAGGTCACAGCTGGGTGGTCAGTCGGGCCACAGCAGGGTGGTCAGCCGGGTCACAGCCGGGTGGTCAGTCGGGTCACAGCCGGGTGGTCAGCCGGGTCACATCGGTGTGGTCAGTCGGGTCACAGCAGGGTGGTCAGTCGGGTCACATCGGTGTGGTCAGTCGGGTCACAGCCGGGTGGTCAGCTGGGTCACATCGGTGTGGTCAGTCGGGTCACAGCAGGGTGGTCAGTCGGGTCACATCGGTGTGGTCAGTCGGGTCACAGCCGGGTGGTCAGCCGGGTCACATCGGTGTGGTCAGTCGGGTCACAGCCGGGTGGTCAGCCGGGTCACATCGGTGTGGTCAGTCGGGTCACAGCGGGGTGGTCAGTCGAGTCACAGCAGGGTGGTCAGTCGGGTCACAGCCGGGTGGTCAGCCGGGTCACAGCAGGGTGGTCAGCCGGGTCACATCGGTGTGGTCAGTCGGGTCACAGCGGGGTGGTCAGTCGGGTCACATCGGTGTGGTCAGTCGGGTCACAGCAGGGTGGTCAGTCGGGTCACAGCAGGGTGGTCAGCCGGGTCACAGCAGGGTGGTCAGTCGGGTCACAGCAGGGTGGTCAGTCGGGTCATAGTCACAGCCGGGTCACAGCAGGGTGGTCAGCCGGGTGGTCAGCCGGGTCACAACAGGGTGGTCAGCCGGGTCACATCGGTGTGGTCAGTCGGGTCACAGCGGGGTGGTCAGTCGGGTCACAGCAGGGTGGTCAGCCGGGTCACATCGGTGTGGTCAGTCGGGTCACAGCAGGGTGGTCAGCCGGGTCACAGCAGGGTGGTCAGTCGGGTCACAGCAGGGTGGTCAGCCGGGTCACAGCAGGGTGGTCAGCCGGGTCACAGCAGGGTGGGGTGGTCAGCCAGGTCACAGCAGGGTGGTCAGCCAGGTCACAGCAGGGTGGTCAGTCGGGTCACAGCCAGGTCACAGCAGGGTGGTCAGCCGGGTCACAGCAGGGTGGTCAGCCAGGTCACAGCAGGGTGGTCAGCCAGGTCACAGCTGGGTGGTCAGTCGGGCCACAGCAGGGTGGTCAGCCGGGTCACAGCCGGGTGGTCAGTCGGGTCACAGCCGGGTGGTCAGCCGGGTCACATCGGTGTGGTCAGTCGGGTCACAGCAGGGTGGTCAGTCGGGTCACATCGGTGTGGTCAGTCGGGTCACAGCCGGGTGGTCAGCTGGGTCACATCGGTGTGGTCAGTCGGGTCACAGCAGGGTGGTCAGTCGGGTCACATCGGTGTGGTCAGTCGGGTCACAGCCGGGTGGTCAGCCGGGTCACATCGGTGTGGTCAGTCGGGTCACAGCCGGGTGGTCAGCCGGGTCACATCGGTGTGGTCAGTCGGGTCACAGCGGGGTGGTCAGTCGGGTCACAGCAGGGTGGTCAGTCGGGTCACAGCCGGGTGGTCAGTTGGGATCACTACATGCTGATCAGTCCACGTTAGAGCGGCTCTTGTTGCAGCCAGCTGGTGACAGCGCGGCCTCTCCGGCATGGCCTCGGAAGATCGAGCATTGCTGTGGCTGAGTCTGTCTCGGTGTCTGGCCTGTCCGCTTTCACTGGTGGTGTCAGTCGTATTGCGATTTCATTTGTTGCTATCCTTTCTTCTCCCTCCATACCTCACCCACCTGTTGGTTGTCTTTCATCCACGTACAATGCAAACTTCGTCTGTTTTGTCCTGAAATTCCAAACGTTAAGCGAAATTGACACCTGATTGAAACCTGTTTTGAACTTGATGACCCTGGCAGTCGGCGCGCCACTAAGCTCCAATTCCACCTTATGGCATTGGTGTTTGCCTACTGAATTGGATTTGGGAATTATGATGAAGTAGCATAACAGTGCTCAACATTTGACTGTCATGGCATTCCTTTTCGACGCTTCAACAGCATTTTAGCATTTCATCGCCATCGTATGGTTGTCGTTTTGTCGACCGTTATGACGTCATTGCGGGTATGACGTTCTCATCCAACAGCCTCTATCCCATGGCGAAGGAATTTCAACACACAGTCTCTTTCTTTATTCTGTTTCTTTATGATAATGTTTCTTTGTTGATGTCGTCCAATGGTCTCTATCCCATGAGGAATTGACTTCAGGGCACAGTTTATTTCCTTTTTCGCTCCGCTTGGTCCTTATCCGCGCTTTGCCCCTCATTTTCCCGCATGCCATATGCGTTCCCTCCATTATCCAGTTCCACGACAGTCTTTTCTTACCATCGTTTTCCGAGTTCCCTCGGTGCTTTCAACTCTCCCATTGATCGCGAGTCCATTCATCCTGGTCGTGTTATATTCTTCCGGCCATTATTCATTTTCCTTTCCCTTCATCTCCATATCCTTTTAATGACCCTTCTCCTCTCAACCTTTCCCCAGTTATTCTTTCCACACCCATGCTTGCCACTCATGTTGTGGTGCTCCCTGTTGGTATTCCCTCTGGGGTTTTTCTGTCTCTCGGCGACCGTGCCTGGCAGCGATGTCGTCTTATCTGGCCGGCATGGAGCATGCGCTGACTGGCGTCGATCCGGCCCGCTTGTTGACCCAGTCGGGTCGTGGCCGTCGTCTCCCGTGTCGTTGCGCCGTCAGCTCCCGTATCGTGCCGTCGGCTCCCGTATCGTGCGGTCGGCTCCCGTATCGTGCCGTCGGCTCCCGTATCGTGCCGTCGGCTCCCGTGTCGTGCCGTCGGCTCCCGTATCGTGCCGTCGGCTCCCGTGTCGTGCCGTCGGCTCCCGTATCGTGCCGTCGGCTCCCGTATCGTGCGGTCGGCTCCCGTATCGTGCCGTCGGCTCCCGTGTCGTGCCGTCGGCTCCCGTATCGTGCCGTCGGCTCCCGTATCGTGCCGTCGGCTCCCGTATCGGGCCGTCGGCTCCCGTATCGGGCCGTCGGCTCCCGTATCGTGCGGTCGGCTCCCGTGTCGTGCCGTCGGCTCCCGTATCGTGCCGTCGGCTCCCGTATCGTGCCGTCGGCTCCCGTATCGTGCCGTCGGCTCCCGTATCGTGCCGTCGGCTCCCGTATCGTGCGGTCGGCTCCCGTATCGTGCCGTCGGCTCCCGTATCGTGCCGTCGGCTTCCGTATCGTGCCGTCGGCTCCCGTGTCGTGCCGTCGGCTCCCGTGTCGTCTGCCGTTGCCGGGCATGCTGGCGTGTGTGGCCGTGAACACGCCGGACACAACGGCTGTCGGAAGCCCGGGTTGGGATGTGGTGCGAATGGTACGGCGCGACTGTGGCTCCCGTACCGACACCGGTACCGATACCGACACCGGTACCGATACCGACACCGGTACCAACACCGGTACCGATACCGACACCGGTACCAGGACAGGTAGCAGGACAGATGCCAGGGCAGATGTATCACATGGCCTAATGTGGTGTCTGATCGGGTAGTGTTTTGTGGTCCCTTGTTGAGATCCCTGTCGTCGCTTCGGAAGAGACCACGTTGTTATGGGTGGCGGTTCGATCGTGTGTTCAGCGACTGGCGTGGGTTCAGAACTCGGCTACGTTTGGAGTAATTTCGGCGAGAGGGCGTCAGCCGACAGGCAAACTGAATACACTTATGAAGATCAGCGGTGCAGTTGCCGCTGTTGAACCCGAAGCCCCCACCCCACACCTGCCCCCATCGCCACTTGTCGGCGGGCCGGATCGATGAGTTTGTTTTCTATGTGGGCCGCCACGTGCAGGTGTCTGACGCCCGTCTACACTGACGTCCGCCCGCCGTCTTGACGGTGGGCGGACGTGCGTGTGTACGCCGCGACTGGCGTGAACGCGTCTGCAGGTGGCCGTCAGTCTGGACGCCGCGCCAGTGGCCGCACGTGTGCCGAGCCGGCGGCCGTGATTTCCGATAATGGTAGCCGTCGGTCGGTGTGGCGCGGCGCACCGACCGGCTGACCCGACCGCGGCCGTCACTGCACCGCGCCGCCGCCGCCGCCGCCGCCGCCGGCATGACCCACTGTCTGACTGACGGACGGTGCTGGACCGGTCCGCCGCCCCGCCGGCTGACTGTGCCGGCCGCACCACCTCACCACCTCACCACCGCGCCACCCAGCCGTCTCACGGCCTGTCCGCGCCACTCGGCAGACTGTCCGGTCCGTGTCCACACCACCACCCAGCCGACTGTCCGGCCGTGTCCTACGACGTGACCTACAGTGGTGATGCAGGCCGTGCCCGAAGTCAGCGCCGCCTGGCGGCCTTCACCACCGACGGCGACTGAACACCGTTGTCCGCTGCAGAACACTGTTGGCCAGCGCACTGCGCTGCTGGCCGCTACATCGCTCCGTCAGTCGCTATATGGGTTGCTACATGGGTCGCTGTATGTCCCTGTTGGTCGCTACGTGGCACCGTCGGTCGCTAACATGGCATCGTCCGTTGCGAACATAGCGTCGTTGGTCGTTACATGGATTGGTACGTGGCGTCGTTGGTCGTTTTATGGGTCGCTGCATAGCGTCGTTGGTCGTTTCATGGGTCGCTACTTGGCGCCGTCGGTCGTTTTATGGGTCGCTACATAGCTTCGTTGGTCGTTTTATGGGTCGCCACATAGCGTCGTTGGTCGTTGCATGGGTCACTACATGGGGCTGTCGGTCGTGTTATGGGTCGCTAGTCAGTGCGCGACTACGTCCTCCACCGGAAGTACCAGATTCACCAGCCGTGCCAGTAGATAGCAGCAGCAGAAGCCCAGCGCAAGTTAGCCAAACGTTTCGTTTTAGACAAAAACAGTCGAAAGGTATGCCGTCCTCGCTTCATGCTCTTTTTGAATCCCGGGTTGAAGGACAATTTTATTTAATTTGAGAGCGACATGTTAGTTAGGTTTTTGTATGAATCCGTTAAGTCATTGGAAAGGTATGTTCTGATTTTGGCATATAGCGGACAATAGAAGATTAATAAGTATCAGTTTCATTCCGGTTTCGACACGCCCCATCTGCAGTGGTGATTTCGTGTTTTAAATTGCACCTTATGTGGAATTTTGTCATCCCTAATCTGAGTCTGGTGCGGATGGGTTTTCCTTTTTTCGATAGAAACTAAAGGGTAGTACATGGATGGGCGACCGATGCCAAGTGGCTCTGCCAGGGTTCGTCTGAAGGCAAGAGAAACCGTCATAGACTACATCATAGTAGTCATGAAAAGGTCTTACTGATGTAGTATATATGGCGCTAATTGTTTGTCAACATAAAAGCCTTGCTGTTGGATATATTGGACTAATGGCTCTGTTCATTTTGAAGATTGTTTCGTTCATATGATCGTGAAACTTGAAATCCGCTAACAAAGAACACTCAAGATGTTTGCGCTGTTATGTGCTTGATATGGATTCACGATTAAACGTAAATTTGAGAGGGCACTGCAGACATTTGGCAGATGATATTTGTTCGCATTGTTGCATTGGCAGTGTCGATCACTACCAGAATCTTGCAGTGGCTTTGCGCCGTTTTTAAGTATTGTATAATTGCTGTAACGAGCCTACCAAAAGTGAGTTTTGGTTAGTGCGTCCTAGACCCTGTTAACTGGCCGTAGCACATCTGGAGCCATGACCCGTTAACCTAGATCACTGTAGGCAACTGTGGACGATCGTCGGTCACTGATGGTCAGTGAAGGTCATTGTCATCTGCTGTGGGTCACTGAAGGTCACTGCGGACCACTGTGGGTCACTGAAGGTCATTTTCATCTGCTGTGGGTCACTGACGTCACTGCGGCTCACTGTGGGTCAGTGAAGGTCATTGTCATCTGCTGTGGGCCACTAAAGGTCACTGCGGGTGGCTCACTGTGGAAGATGGCCGGATGAGCGGTGTGTGGCGGTCGTCGCTGTCGTCGCTGTCGTCGCCGTGCTGACGCGTGTGAAGCCTCGCTCGGGCCGCCATGTCGGCAGACGGCGCCTCCACTGGCGACGCATGCGCCACTGCAGCGCCGTTTTGCGGCCTGCCGCGGCCGTCACACGTGGGAACGTGCGACTGCCGGCCGGCCGGGGTCCGCCGCCGGTCGGTGGGAGACCGTGACGGTGCCGCCGCCAGTCCGCCACCGCCCCGCGTAATCGGGAGCTGCTGACCGCCTCCAACCACACACACATGCACACACATGTACACACATACAAACACGCACACATATGCACATAAATACACACACATGCACACACATACACACATGCACACACACACGCACCTACCCACTTACACGCACACCTGCACCTACTGCTGTCCGCTGATTGGTTGTGCGTTGGGTGACTTGCTGTGATCATGGCTGTGCCGATATCCGCTGGTATGCATGTGCGCACAGTGGTGCCGATTGCTATTCCCCGATGTCCACCGATTGCCACCGACTGGCTCCAATTCCCACTGGTATGGTCACAAAGTGCGCGCGCAGCTATCCAACGTCATGACCATGCCATTTTTCAGGCAGGCAGGTTGCGACCCCATCCACCGTCATCACCATGCCATTTTTAAGGCAGGTGGCGACACTATCCACCTTCATCGCCGTGCCATTTCTAAGGCAGGTGGCGACCCTATCCACCTTCATCACCATGCCATTTCTAAGGCAGGTGGTGACCCTATCCACCGTCATCACCATGCCATTTTTAAGGCAGGTGGCGACACTATCCACCTTCATCGCCGTGCCATTTCTAAGGCAGGTGGTGACCCTATCCATCGTCATCACCATGCCATTTCTAAGGCAGGTGGTGACCCTATCCACCGTCATCACCATGCCATTTCTAAGGTAGGTGGTGACACTATCCACCGTCAAAACCATGCCATTTCTAAGGCAGGTGGCGACCCTATCCATCGTCATCACCATGCCATTTCTAAGGCAGGTGGTGACACTATCCACCGTCATCACCATGCCATTTCTAAGGCAGGTGGTGACACTATCCACCGTCATCACCATGCCATTTCTAAGGCAGGTGGTGACACTATCCACCGTCATCACCATGCCATTTCTAAGGCAGGTGGTGACCCTATCCACCGTCATCACCATGCCATTTATAAGGCAGGTGGTGACCCTATCCATCGTCATCACCATGCCATTTCTAAGGCAGGTGGTGACCCTATCCACCGTCATCACCGCCGCATCACTAGCGCGTATTCAGTAGCGAATCGATGTCTCCCCTCGGGCGCCTGGTCCGTGTTCGCAGGGCGCATTTTCTTGGAATTACGTGAAATGGAATAGCCGCGATCCGTTTCGCACGATCCACTCCCAACACAGGATAGCAGTCTACGATACCGTGCACAGCCGACTGGATAGCGCAACTCACTGCGTTGGTAAGTTTCAAGGTCTGCCCACTGAGTGGGCAGACCTTGTAACCCTATGCGTTTATCGGGCGGGTCCATGGTGCTGGCCGACACCCGTGTGGCGTAGTTTGCGGGGCGTGTCCTTCCGCCGTACTAGAGTCGCTCTGGAATAAGACAATAGCGCCCGGAATAGCTGATCCGGATTTGTTTGCTACGCGCAGTGGAGTTGGTGATCCGGTGTGGTGCGATTCTGCGGTGATGCACTCCACGTGTGGCTGTCAAGTGCAGTTGTGGGCTGGGAGGCAGCCTTTGGTTCTTTGTGACGCATTGAACAGTTGCGGTAGTTTGGCGTCGCCAATCATCACACAGACCAGTCGCGGGAGGCGAGATTACCCGAGAGGTACCCGAAACTTGGGCGTTCGGTCCACAGCCGATGAGGCCGCTGCTCCGCTGGTGTGGTTACTTGCTTGGGAATGCGGCTCCGGCGTGAGACTTTAGAGAAGTGGAATTTTGAAGTGCGGTTTTTGAGAGATGGACTGTACGTGTGCCTGTCGGCGTGAGACTGTCAGATGGAAGCGGTGGGTGCGGATATGTGCACGTGTTGGCGCGGGGCTGTGCAGATGGAAGCGATGGGTGCGGATATGTCCACAGCAGGGTCGGACAAATGGCACCTTTCTGGACTTTTGTCGTATCCGCTCCCAAACCTTATCCCCTCATTTTTATCGCTGAAAGGTTGAATGCTGTTTGTCAATTCTTACAAATTGACTGCTCTTGGACGAAATGCCTAAAACTCACTGAAGAATACAAAATGGAATGTCTGATGTCACCAGCAAAAAGAAAATATTCCTCTCCGAATTCGATGACACAAAGTTTTCCCTCTCCAAATCCAGAATTTCAAGATTGGTCATTCCAGTCTTGGTCCACAGTGATGCTGGTCAGCCGGTGACCCGTCTGTGTTGCCGTGTATCATGCTGGGAGCAACGAGCCGTTGTGTGCGGCATCTCCACACCGACCGACTGCCGCTCCGCAGCCACCGACTACCGCTACCCGGGCCGGCGGTGACGCGCCATAAACGCCGCTAATTGGCTGGTAATCGGGCGGTGCTGGGGCGATTTTCCCGTCCGGCTCGTGATCGCAGCCGATCGGTCACGGAAATCGCGGCCGATGCGATGGCTGCCGGCCGGGTCTCGTCTGCGGCGGGCCGACCGGCGGCTCCGTATCGCACGGATCTGGGGGGGGTTGCCAGTCGGTCGGCCGGCGGCATCTCGGCCCCACCGGCCGGCAGAAGCTGCCGACCAGACGCTCAGGTAGGGGGCCGATTAGTCTAAGGGTAAGTTGCCCGTCTCACAATCGAAAGACTGGGTTCGAGTCTCACCTGTCGCTACTCTTCGCCTGCGGCCAATCGGCATGAGAGATTGCCGACGCTACACCGTAAAACCAATAACCAACCAACCGACGCTCAGGTGGTGACGTGACGTGACGCTCCCGCCGCCGGGGCGGAGGCGGAGGTGAGGCGGTGGCGTGTTGACGCGAGGCGCGGCCGCGGCCGCCGCCGGCCGGGTTCGTCACCAGCTCTATCTGGGCGGGTGGACCGCCGAGCGGAGCAGTCGCTCGGCCGGTGAGACGTGCAGCAGGCCGGCCGGCCTTATTTGGCGGCGGGCCGGCGTGCCCAAGTGTGCCGGGCGCGGCACGCGCCCGGTGTTGCCGCGCCCCGCCCTGCCGCCCCGTCACGGCCGCTCTCGTGACGGCCGCCGCGCCGCCAGACCCCACCGGCGCCGGGCACGGCTGCGCTGCGGCGCGGCGGGCGGCGCTTCGACGGCCGGACAGTCTGAGACCCGGATCGTCGCTGGTCGGTCCCGGTCCCGGTCCCGCCGCCGCCGCCGCCGCCGCCGCCGCCGCCGCCGCCGCCGCCGCCAGGGCCGCTCACAGCCGACAGTCGTCCACGACGGCGAGCCGAGCGGAGACGGGCGCCGATGGCAGTCAGTTTGCCGGTCGGGTGGCCGCGGACGTACCCAGCCGGACGTGTTGCGCCGCGGCGCGCGACGGCAGCGCCGCCGCTCGGCCGCCGCCGCAGCGCGGGCGCTTCTCATTTCGAGGCCGGTCGGCCGGCCGGCAGTCAGCTGACGGCGCGGTGACCCCCGGCGACCCGTAACTGTACCTGCCGCCGCCCCGGCGGCCGGCCGGCTGCAACCCGACTCGGACGCCGGCCTCGTTTCGACTCTGCGCCACTGTCGCCCTCCCTGTGACCGTCGACCGCTGCGTCGGCCTCGGTTTGACCCGCTCTGCCGGTGGCCGTTTTGACCGCTCTCCTTGTCGGCTTGAAGGCGTTGCCGCCGCCATCGTTCCGATTCGGCGCCGGCGTCGTTCCCGTTTCGATCTGATGCCTTGCTGTACTCGGTATGGGTTAGTGATGGACCTCGTTCTGGTCCGACTTTGACCCTCGCTCCCACCCGGATATTTCGACCCTGACTTGGTACCCGCCCGCGTTCTAATCCGGCTGCTCCAACCTGGTAGCCGGCCTCGTTCTGATCCGACGGCCACTCTCGCGCCATAATCCAGCTGCTCCGACCCGGCAGCTGTACCCTTCCCCACCTAGCCGCGTATCAGCGGGCTGAATCAGAGCAACCATTCGCTGTGAAGATAACGGTCGCCTTGGCCTGCCGGCCGGTCCGGCTTCGTTTTCTGTGTGGATGGCCGCCTGGCACGGTGAGCTGTGCGCTACCGACGTAAACAGCGAGGGTGCTCGTGTGGTCAAGAACGTGATCCTGTGGGCGATACTAATACCCTGGGTCAGGTCTCCACTGCGATCGGGTCGCCATTGCACGGTGTCAGGTCCGCACACTACAGCCTGTGGGTCCAAGGATCAGGCCCCACACTACAGCCTGTGGTCCTCAGGATCAGGTCCACACACTACAGCCGGTGGGTCTACTGGATCGGGCCCTACACTACGTCCTGTGGGCCCACAGGATCAGGTTCTTGCATTGCAGTGTGCGGGTAAGGTGCGCACACTGCAGTCTGCGGGTCAGGTCCCAACACGACAGCCGGCGCATCCTCAGGGTCAGACCCCACACTGTATCCGGCAGTTCGGCGCGCCACTGCGGTGACAGAGCGTCAGCGAACGCCCAGTGTTGTGGCCACCGGCAACATGATCGGACGCGGCTCCGCCCCCTCCCTGTGACTGGTGCAGGTGGGGCGGGGCACGGGTGGTAGCGTCCTGTGCTGGCTGCGGCTGTCACCAGGTGAGAGACGCGCTGTCCCCAGCGATGGACAGGCGGAGTGCTGTCGACGGACCTAGGACCTAGGGCAAATACGACCGGCGCACCGCCATCGTCTGCACTGCGGTGTGGTCCCGACCACACCAGAGTTGTGATGGTCGGCGTGATCCGACCTCGCACCAGAGCCGGCGACGGTCGGCGTGACCTGACCTCACACCAGAGCCGGTGACAGTCGGTGTAACCAGACCTCGCACCAGAGCCGGCGACGGTCGGTGTAACCAGACCTCGCACCAGAGCCGGTGACGGTCGGCGTGACCTGACCTCACACCAGAGCCGGTGACAGTCGGTGTAACCAGACCTCGCACCAGAGCCGGTGACGGTCGGTGTAACCAGACCTCACACCAGAGCCGGTGACAGTCGGTGTAACCAGGCCTCGCACTAGAGCCGGTGACGGTCGGTGTAACCAGACCTCACACCAGAGCCGGTGACAGTCGGTGTAACCAGGCCTCGCACCAGAGCCGGCGACGGTCGGTGTAACCAGACCTCGCACCAGAGCCGGTGACGGTCGGCGTGACCTGACCTCACACCAGAGCCGGTGACGGTCGGTGTAACCAGACCTCGCACCAGAGCCGGTGACGGTCGGTGTAACCAGACCTCACACCAGAGCCGGTGACAGTCGGTGTAACCAGACCTCGCACCAGAGCCGGTGACGGTCGGTGTAACCAGACCTCACACCAGAGCCGGTGACAGTCGGTGTAACCAGACCTCGCACCAGAGCCGGTGACGGTCGGTGTAACCAGACCTCGCACCAGAGCCGGTGACAGTCGGTGTAACCAGGCCTCGCACTAGAGCCGGTGACAGTCGGTGTAACCAGACCTCGCACCAGAGCCGGCCGTCACCATTACAGCGCCAGATGCCGTCGTCACGACGTCTCGTGTTGCGGTGTCGTCTGGGCGCCTCCAGTCTCGCAGTTGACGGGTCCCACGTGAACGGCGGCTGAATGTCGGCCGGGATTTTAAAACGGCGTCTCTGTGGCGCCTGCAGTGGATGTCCTCTTGCTTAAGAGGTGCAGTGATTGCGCTCAGGAGAGATGGCACCTTTGTGTGTCGTTCATTTCAGCGGTGGATTTAGAAGTGGCGGGTGCACGATTTATTGCACCCGAAGGTGGCACAGGCGTGCTGTGCGGCTGTTGCGGTGGTTCGATTGTGTCCGCTTGAAGCATCTCCGGTGGGGTGTCGCTCCCGCTCCATCCGCTGGTCAGACGCGACCTGGTGTGAGACGGCCGGCTACATAGCACTCAGACCTGATGACCGAGTGTTTTCATCGCCGCCACGAACACGTTCACTCTTGCCAGGACGAGTGGCGCGCTGCTGGTGCGTCTGGACAGACGGAACACGCATGGCTGCCGAAACGGGCACTTTGGTTTTGCTGGAGGGGGTGTCGTTGCTGGCGAGATAGGCACTCCGGGTAAATGTCGCACCTGTTGGCACTGGCGGTACCAGTGACAGTGACAGTACCAGTGACAGTGGCGGTACCAGTGACAGTGACGGTACCAGTGAGTGACAGTGGCGGTACCAGTGACAGTGACAGTGGCGGTATCAGTGACAGTAACAGTGGCAGTGCCCGTACCAGTGACTGTGACAGTGGCAGTGGTGAACAGGAATGGCAATGTCACTGGTGAATGACGGTGACAGTGGCACTGTCGGAGCGGTGAACAATCGCCCTCACGGCCAATTTTCTCCTTTTGTCCAGTCATTATGTCGGTCTCTCTTCGTGCTCTCGGTCACCCTTTGTCTGGATGTCTCGTCGTCGCACAATACACATGTTATTGCATGGGTGAAGGAAGGCGGGGGAAAAGATGGGGCAGAGGCAACGCACATTTACGGTTTTTTTAGTTCGTGAAACGCCATGCCGTTGATGGTTAAATTTACCTCCGTATACTTCCCTCGTCCCTACTTCTCCTGTCACTTGCACTACTGTACTGGATCGTCCCGACTCCTGTCTGTTCCTGGTTGGCCACAATTACTAGCTATCTATTTTGTGAGTAAATGTCTCTTCAAGTAATCCGAGTAACCGCGGACGGAACGATGGACTGGCCGCTCAGGCCAGCTGACGCCTGATTTGTCCGAGATGCGTAAAAACCTTGGCGCGATCAATCCGAGCAGCATCTCCGTGCGGCCGGGGACTCGGCATCGTCACCCGACCGTCCGGCTCAGTTACGACCAATCCCGTGCTCTGCTCGAACGGCAAGGTCTCTGGTTCAAAGCTGGTCAGCTCATGCTCTGTTTGATGGACGTCCGACCAAGCAGCGTGCAAGTCGACTGACCACGCTGCAAGGCCACAGCAGTTGAATGCTGCGAGCAGTCTAACATCCTGGTACATTTAACCTCCAGCGGTTGTTTTGCGACATGGTGTTCCGGGCAGTGTGCGTGTGCCCCCCCCTCCGACCGACGCACGTGACGGGGGCCGGCCGCCCGCGTGGGTGGGCCGATCGGCAAGATCGGTGCCGGTGTGTTTGTGAGCACGCGTCGCGCCCACGTCGTGGGGCGGCTGGGGCGACAGGTCGTTAGCTGTGGACGCCGGGATGGGTGCTGTGGTGCCGGCACTGACGTCGTCGTCCACCGCAGCTGCTTGACACTGCAGTCGATGCGGCCCTACCCGCACCACCACCACCACCACCACCACCCGCTGCTGCAGACTGGTCTTTATTAGTGATGTTTATTATTGTAATGTTATTAGCACACCTCGCACTACTGATGTGTTCTGGACCGCTTGCTATTCCTTATCCAATTAGTGTTACATTGTCCAAAAATAAATATGCATCTCAAGGTCTAGATATACAAGACGGTCTTTTTGATGGCAAAACTAAACAAAATTATCACCTCAAAATTTTATAGCGCGAAGGTTATCGTCTCCAAATCCGGGATTCCGAAATACAAGTCCAGCCCTGACTATGTCTCCGCCGACGCTCTGTGGCGATGGTGGCCGCCGCGCCTTCCCCAGCGCTGGGCGGCTGCGCGGGCGTGACGTCAGCCGGTGGTGGTGACGTCACGTCTGGGCTGGGTGCGCCGCGTCGGCCGGTGGCCAGCGGCGGCGGTGCGTGGCTGAGCTGATGCTGCAGCGGTGATCGGCTCTCGTGTGAGGTTAATCCGGCAGGACTTGCTCTGTGGGCGGGGTGTTGGGATGTGCTCTGTGCATGGGGGATGTTGGGACGCGTTCTGTGCACGGGGGATGTTGGGACGCGTTCTGTGGGCGGGGTGTTGGGACGTGCTCTGTGGGGGACGTGTTCTGTGGGCGGGGTGTTGGGACGCGTTCTGTGGGCGGGGTGTTGGGACATCCTCTGCGGACGGGTGTTGAGGAGCGAGGCTCACTGCATCCCAGATCGGTTCTTTCGTGGGTGATCCGGCAGACACCCACTGGGAAGGAAAGGGTCATCGATGCACGTGGTGCATCGTTGCATCAGGCACATGCTTAATTAATAGCTCATCTCCTGAGGAGGCGCGATCAAAGCCGATTGTTCCACCGGCATGCCTCCTCAGCCCACCCCATCCAGGCCGTCAGCGAAGTTAATTATGGAGACTAGTCCATGAAGCATTGCAGTTATGAATCGTGAGATTCACGTAGGAATGTCGAATCTGTGTGAGGAAAAAATGAAGGTTTGTTCCAAGTTTGAAATGCCTTCACTTCACATCGAAAATGTTTGAACAAAGAGGATATTTATATTTTCCTTTGCTGAGATAGATTGTGGAAGTTGGGTATGAGAGTGGCAATTAACTGAAAATAATTAACGGTCCATAAGTTGGTCCAACAGGGCGCAAGAAAGGAAATTGTTTTTTCTTCTCATGTTTGCAGTGATAGCCACAGAGACAGCCAGAACTAGATGCGGATAGATGTTGGATTAAGTATTGATGGGTGGTGAGTGGGGACATTTCTAGGCGCGGCCGACCAAAAGGAATGTTCCCTGGTTTTCAGCCTAAGCAAAAGAAGAGATGGTTTTGGAATTATTCGGTCCTGCCAGAGTAGACGAGCAAGGAGAGGGCGAGAGTCAGTATGTGTGAGGGGTCGGGGAGTGACGTCACACGGCAGCTGGCAGATCGCCATGGATGACGCAGCCAGAGGCCAAGCAGTTCTGCCACTCGAACATTTTCAGGTTGCGTTTATTCTTAATCAGGTCTGTCGCGGAGTTCTCGTGCTGCTGAACTTTGACGTCTTGCGTGTCACCTCAGGTGGCCACCAGCTGCTGGGCCAGCCGCACCTGCCGGCCTCGTACAGCAGCTCTCGTTTTCTTGCGTGAAGTCTTCTTGTAAGAACTCGGTTCTTCGCTCGTCCCGGTGCGGTGGTTTTGCGTCCTTGAGGCCCTTGCGCTTCCATTTGACCGCCTCCATTTTCATGTAGCTGGTGAAATTGTCTACCAGGGGGCGGGGAGGGGAGGCTGTGTGGTCCGACCCCGGCTGGGTGGTAATGCAATATGCACCCGGTTCCGTAGGCGTTATCAATGTCCGCTTTTCGTTCTCCAGCTGCACGGCCACCATCTTTCCCAGGTCAGGAGCAAGCTGAATACGATTTTCGTCTTGGTTCTCACGAGGACTGGTGAAGTTAAAGCAATTTCGGCTTGAATTTTGTTCCAAGTTTGTGTCATTCCCTGCTACTGTTCTTGGTAACACGGTGAGGGTCGGCGCAGGCTCGCCTCCCTCCCCAGAGAAGTGAGGTGTGATGTTTGTGTCGGCCAGTGAGGGTCGGCGCAGGTCCACCTCCCTCCCAGGGGCAGCGAGGTGTGGTGTTTGTGTCAGCCTGTGAGGTGATGGCAGCGAGACGTGGTGTTTGTGTCAGCCTGTGAGGTGATGGCAGCGAGACGTGGTGTTTGTGTCAGCCTGTGAGGTGATGGCAGCGAGACGTGGTGTTTGTGTCAGCCTGTGAGGTGATGGCAGCGAGACGTGGTGTTTGTGTCAGCCTGTGGGGTGATGGCAGCGAGACGTGGTGTTTGTGTCAGCCTGTGAGGTGATGGAAGCGAGGTGTGGTGTTTGTGTCAGCCTGTGAGGTGATGGCAGCGAGACGTGGTGTTTGTGTCAGCCTGTGGGGTGATGGCAGCGAGACGTGGTGTTTGTGTCAGCCTGTGGGGTGATGGCAGCGAGACGTGGTGTTTGTGTCAGCCTGTGAGGTGATGGCAGCGAGACGTGGTGTTTGTGTCAGCCTGTGAGGTGATGGCAGCGAGACGTGGTGTTTGTGTCAGCCTGTGAGGTGATGGCAGCGAGACGTGGTGTTTGTGTCAGCCTGTGAGGTGATGGAAGCGAGGTGTGGTGTTTGTGTCAGCCTGTGAGGTGATGGCAGCGAGACGTGGTGTTTGTGTCAGCCTGTGAGCTGATGGCAGCGGGCTGTGGCGTTTGTGTCAGCCTGTCAGGTGGTGGCAGTGAACCGTGGCGTTTGTGTCAGCATGTGAGGTGGTGGCAGCGGGCTGTGACGTTTGTGTCAGCTTGTGAGGTGGTGGCAGCGAGCTGTGGCGTTTGTGTCCGCCTGTGAGGTGGTGGCAGTGGGCTGTGACGTTTGTGTCCGCCTGTGAGGTGGTGGCAGTGTGCCGTGGCGTTTGTGTCAGCCTGTGAGGTGATGGCAGCGGGCTGTGACGTTTGTGTCAGCCTGTGAGGTGGTGGCAGTGAGCCGTGGCGTTTGTGTCAGCCTGTTAGGCGAAGTCACAGTACCGGGCCGGGCCACTGTCGCGTGACCGCCGGTGATCAGTGTTGCGGGAGCTGCAGGCGATCGCCGCCAGGGTGGGCGGCTGCTGGCTGGAGGCGCCGGATGGCTGTGGCTCCCCTGTCGTTCGGAGGTGTCCCAATAGTGCTGACGCCCACTTTGTCCTCTGGGGGTCTGGGTGGCTCCGGCCTCTCTCCGCAGTCAGCTGGAGCGTTTGGCGGCTCTGTCCGTCTGCCCTGGGGTGTGGGCGTGGACCCGCTGTCAGCCTGGTGCCGGTACTGAGTACCCGGATGACCGACGGGGCGTCGTCCCGACGATCGGGCACCCTGACCTGTGACAGGCAGGCAGAGACCGGAATTCCCCATGCACTGGGATCGGCCGAGAGCAGGCTGGAGGATGTTGACTTTCGGTGCCGGCGAAACAGGCTTGAGGTGGTTCAACTGCTTCTTGATCGCGAGATGCTGTTTTTGCACGTTTGCATCCCAGGGTCAGATCGTCATCGGCACACCCTGATTCCGTACCAGCTCCATCGCATTGATCCCCCCCCCCCCCCTCCTTCAGACCTGGCCTATGCTCACTGGGTCCCGTCGCATCTGTCCAGTTCGGTGGTGTGCCATCACTGCCTTCAGACATGGCCAGTAATGTCTCGTCTCGTCATTACTGGCTCGTCTCATGTCTCGTCACGCCCCTACAGATCGCCCGCGCCGCGTGACAATCCTCAGCCGTGGTCGGTGGCCGGCACACCGTCACACTCCTCCCGCTCGTGCAGTGACTGCACTTGCGCGCGCGCGGTCGTCCGGATGGATGAGCCGGGCGCGCGCGCGCCCGCCACGGCCGCGGAGCGCGCGCCGCCGGCTGACGACCCGGCGACGGTCGTTGCCAAGGTTACACGGCCGACGCTTGGCCGGCGAGCCGCGGCGGCGGCGGGCGTGCTGCCGCTGCCGCTGCCGACACGGCCGTGTCAGACGGGGATGGGGTGGGTCGGCCGCGGCGGCCGACACGAGCCGAGCGGACGTGACGGGGCCAGCCGCTCGCCCTTGCCGCGCATCGTCACCGCCCTGCACATCCGCCTGTGCCGTACCGTACCGTACCGTACCGTACCGTACCGTACCGTACCGTACCGTACCGTACCGTACCGTACCGTACCGTACCGTACCGTACCGTACCGTACCGTGCCGTGCCGCCCCGTGCCGCCCCGTGCCATGCCATGCCGTGTCGTGTCGTGCCTGCTATGCTGTCTGGGCTCCTTGCTGCGACAGCTTACCTCCCCGTGGCGCGGCGGTGGCCCCGCTGCGCTGACGTCTTCCCTGCCGCCTGGTCCTCTCGCCGACCCTCTCACCCTCTCGCCGCTGTGTGTCTGTGTGTGTGTGTGTGATCCCTGCTGTACCGGCTGCGTCACTGAGCGCAATCCGAATTGGATATCCGCACGGATGTCTGTTGGGTGCCGATACCGGAGCTGACCAGATGAGTGGGCACAATTGGCACGGAGAAATAAAATGTAATACTATATATATATATTTTTTTAATTGTAATATGTAATATATTCCCACAATTGGATACGGAGTTGGTGACGCATTGACACTCCAGTTTTGCCGTGGAAACGAAAATGTGCAAAAATAACATTTCCCCTTATGCAAAGCGCCTTGTATAGTATTGATTATTTAGTTTGGGTCAAGGGCGCCTGAACTGTTAATTGTTATACAATGCTAATGCTTTTGTCTCCTTTCATTCCTAGTACCTAGTAGTCCTGTTACCTGAATCTGTTGTGCATTGCCTACAAGCTACCTTAGACCAGACAACTGCACCTTTGACCTGAAGTGGAATTGTGTGCTTCCAAAAGCACTGTGCTGCCGATTAAAAGTGCGTAATTAACCGAAGTGTAGTTTTATTTTCCCACTCATCGTATAGGATCAATATTGCATATTCTTCACACCCGTAGTTATATTCATTTGTGCAAATGGCCAGCATTTGGCTATATTACATTTTTGGAAACAGGCCGGTATCTGATGAAAATTAATGCGGTACCGATTGTTTTTGGACAGATCGGATTGGCACGTACGAATTGGATCGGATTTGGAAATTTCCATCAGTGTTAGCTCTGCCGCGCGCCGCCTCGCCGTCTGCGGCTCCTCCTGTGCCGTCTCTGCGCGGCCGTCTCTGCTGCACGCCGCCGCGCCGTCTGCTACTCCTGTGCCGTCTCTGCGCGCGGCCAGGACGTCGACGCCGGCCGGGCCGGGCCGGGTCGCTTTTTGGCGCGCCTTGTTTGTCGACAATGGCGCGGCGGCCGCTCCGAATTGGCCGGCCGTTCTCACGCGCCGGCCGCCGGCGGTGGAGCTGGGCCGAGCCCGCCGGGAGCGCGCGCCGTGACATTGGAGGCGCGCCGCGCGACACATTTGGCGCGCCGACGGCTCTGGGTCGAGGACGGCGACCGTCGTCTCCGGCAGACGTGATCTGGCGCGTGTGGGGCGAAAAGTGGCGCACCGGAGCCGCCCCCGCCGGCAGCGCGCCGCCAAGTTTGGCCGCGTGCCCGGTGGCTGGGTTGGTCAATTCCAATTGTGTGTTGACGTCTCGTCTTTGTAGTTCTGACTGATGACTGTCGTATGTGGTTGTGTGTGAGCTGTCTACAGGTATTGGAGGTGTCCTTCTACAGACATGTGCTCTTGCTTCGCCTTGCCATGCGTGAACTGTTTAGAATTCCATTCAATGTTGCCATTCAAAATCACTGACTCAGTGGCCGGATTACCCCACAGGTAGTCGAGTATGCAATCTAGCTATCGGTTGTGTTGCCTTTCAGCCTC
The DNA here is from genome assembly GCA_034440615.1 of Ashinkailepas kermadecensis. Taxonomy (NCBI): domain Eukaryota; kingdom Metazoa; phylum Arthropoda; class Thecostraca; family Neolepadidae; genus Ashinkailepas; species Ashinkailepas kermadecensis. The sequence continues at coordinate 245,875 of JAOTOM010005080.1, read as the reverse complement.
CCAACCTGGTACGCTGTCTTTCACGGCCGAGTCTGCATCTTCTTGATTCCACAGTGTGATGAAAGCTGTGAAGAACTCTGCTGCCTTGAATGCATGGACAAGCACATAAACTAACCTTGCCAGAGCACCGTTTGTAACCAATGCAGGTTTGTGTTTATTCGTACCCTGAGCCTTTGTACAGAGCTGCCGTGCTCTGTAGAGCATTCTGCCGTGGTGTTGCAGCATGCCTGACCTGGTGCTGCCTTGCGTTTCCAGAGGCCAGACTCCGGCACAGGCGGAGACGAATTTCCTGAACATGGTCAAGTGGCTGGAGATGTACGGTGTCGACATGCACACTGTCCTGGTGAGACTTCGGCGCAGTCCGACCATCTGGTCAGATGGTCAGGTGGCCATCCCCGTCAGGTGGCGCCGGCCATCCCCGTCAGGTGGCGCCGGCCATCCCCGTCAGGTGGCGCCGGCCATCCCCGTCAGGTGGCGCCGGCCATCCCCGTCAGGTGGCGCCGGCCATCCCCGTCAGGTGGCGCCGGCCATCCCCGTCAGGTGGCGCCGGCCATCCCCGTCAGGTGGCGCCGGCCATCCCCGTCAGGTGGCGCCGGCCATCCCCGTCAGGTGGCGCCGGCCATCCCCGTCAGGTGGCGCCGGCCATCCCCGTCAGGTGGCGCCGGCCATCCCCGTCAGGAGGCGCCGGCCATCCCCGTCAGGTGGCGCCGGCCATCCCCGTCAGGTGGCGCCGGCCATCCCCGTCAGGTGGCGCCGGCCATCCCCGTCAGGTGGCGCCGGCCATCCCCGTCAGGTGGCGCCGGCCATCCCCGTCAGGTGGCGCCGGCCATCCCCGTCAGGTGGCGCCGGCCATCCCCGTCAGGTGGCGCCGGCCATCCCCGTCAGGTTGCGCCGGCCATCCCCGTCAGGTGGCGCCGGCCATCCCCGTCAGGTGGCGCCGGCCATCCCCGTCAGGTGGCGCCGGCCATCCCCGTCAGGTGGCGCCGGCCATCCCCGTCAGGAGGCGCCGGCCATCCCCGTCAGGTGGCGCCGGCCATCCCCGTCAGGTGGCGCCGGCCATCCCCGTCAGGTGGCGCCGGTCACCGCCCGTCAGGTGGTGCTGGCCACCTTCCGTCGGCTGGTGCTGGCCACCTCCCATTAGGTGGTGCTGGTTACCTCCGTCAGATGGTGCTGGCTTTCGCTAGGTTTTGTTGTCTCGTGTTTAATTATCGACTGTTCTCCGGCCGCTGGTTGAGTGCTGAGTGTTATTTGATTACCCGGCATACATGAGCAGTCTCTGGGAGCGAGAGGGTTCACTAGGAGTGATGCGCAAAAAACGCATCCGACCTCGCATTATGCATGAACGAAGGAGCACCCCAACTTCTGGCGCAATCGCAGGTATTGCAAATATAATATAATTGCATATATAATATATACATATATAATATATATAGTATAATATATATATAACATGTATAATATGATATATACATATACAATATATAATTTAATTGCACCAGGATATGAATCTTCATCTACTCAAAGTAACAATTAAGATTGAGTAAATGGGGAAGGAAGGCACCTAAAAATTGTGTAAATATAATGATAATATATCTGCCATATACCTAACAAGTTTGTTCCTGAGTATGATGTCATCTATTCTGTCATATTTTCGTATGGAAAAAAGCCGTCGCGCTTCAGAAAAGAACGCATGATTCTCCATCGGCGGCGAATGTGTTCCCGAAATGAGACTGCGTGGTCTCCATGGCTTTATTTTCCGTCAGCGTCGGCTATTTTTGGTGAAGCTCACCTCTGAGCGGACTTCTCCGACTACCGTCGAATTTGTCGCGAGACATTCGGGAAATGTAAACTTGTTTTTCTGTTTTGTTCATATATGTTCACCACTACACTCTGCTGGTAGTGGTGACTCGCAATTTGACGACTCACACAACTGTTCGTAGCCCTCGCCAGGGTCATGCATATGTGTCAGCACGTGGCTGCTCCGGACATGCCGCCGCAACTTGTTCCTACATGACTAATCTCCAGCATTGTCGCCTCTTCTTCCCGTATACATTGTCTTCTCACGACTTCAGAATAAACTTCAGGTAAATTATGACTGATTAATTACAAATGCCACGACGTCGACGGCTTGCCTTCGCCTGTGCAGCCTCCAATTTCGTCACGCATTTCGCGCGGTCGTCGTGAGTCGGCGCCGCCCAGCAGCTAGTTTGTCATTTTCGCCCAGGTCTTGTAGGCGTTGCCGTGTGCCATTATTCAGTGTCCTGCATTTCGCGAGTGCGTGTTCGGCATCAGTAACTTTATCACATTTATTGCGAGTGCGTGTTCGGCATCAGTAACTTTATCACATTTATTGCGAGTGCGTGTTCGGCATCAGTAACTTTATCACATTTATTGCGAGTGCGTGTTCGGCATCAGTAACTTTATCACATTTATTGCGAGTGCGTGTTCGACATCAGTAACTTTATCACATTTATTTTGTTCTTGCTCTATTTTTCTTCGCATGCTGTCCAGGTCGGATTTTCGACGATGATCGAAATTTCCAACTTGCTTAATACATATTTCCGTCTAGCTAAGAGGTTTTAACCAGCGAAGTACCGTAGCATGAGCCTGGTTTTGGGTTTCCTAAGCATGGTTAAGTGGGAAGCTTCTCTACTCATGTTTACGAGGATGGGCGCCAAATGATCGTGTAGCCGGCGTGCCCTTAAGCCCAAATAATCAATCAATGTATACGAGGTGGATAGCCTGCGTTCGCCACCTTTCGCGCGGTGTTTGCTAGTGCTGAACATTACCATGGGCTGCTGGGTGGTGAATGTTTGTTTGTGTATGATGAATATGTGTAATTTTGCGGTTGTGGAGTGCCGTCAAGCGCTGGTGCTGCATTCATGAAACCTATGCGCCAACGCTGCACCATGGCCTGCCGGCGACCGACCAGTCATGTCTGGCACCACCACAACTATCAGTCAAAAGCCATGTCTGGCACAATAATTGTGAGACCAGAGTCACGTCTGGCACCATAATTATGGGACCAAAGCAACGTCTGGTACAACAATTATGAGACCAAAGTCATGTCTGGTGCCATAATTGAGACATTTGCGCCGGGACGTGGGAGTTGTTGAGTTTGTGCTCTGAGTTACGAGTGACGGGCGTGAGTTACACCACCGGAGTGTGTGGTGCGTGCTCCCAGAGGCGTTCGTCCGGCGTGCGCTTTCCCGCCATTTACCGTGTGACCTCGTTATATTCTGTCGGTCTACGCCCAACTACCAATCAACACTGGAGACCTGTCGCTGCGATAGGTTAAATGCACCTATGGTCGGAAATGTTCCGATTGCGTCCAGTGTTCGGGCCTCACGTGGTACAGGCTCTGACAGTGGTGCCGGTACGGTGACTGTGGGTGTGTGTGTTCGATAGGGCAAGGACATGTCGGAGTACTCGCTCGGCCTCACGCCCACCGGTATCCTGGTGTTCGAAGGGCAGCAGAAGATCGGCCTCTTCTTCTGGTGAGGGCGGCGGTGACGGCGGTGGTCGACGGGCGCCACAGCAGATGAGAGCGTGCGTGCCTGTGTGTGGGCGGCAGGATGGACGGCTGGGTGGATTGACTCGACTGGAGCTGGCGCACAAGGCCGATGCGCCTGTAGTTGAGTTGGGAGTGGAGTGGCTGGAGAGGGAGCGGAGCAGTCTGGCAGATACGGGTGCGGTTCCGTGGGGACAGATGGGAACGGACAGCTAAATGATCAAATCTGGTCGATGTGCCCTAAGACTCAAATGGGCACGGACTGCTGGGTAGAAGACAATTAGGTTCTGGGAAGGTAAGAACGTGGCTGGGGTGGCTGGATGTAGAAACTGATGGGAAGGGGCATGGAATTCTGGGAGGCAACGACGTTGTGATGAAGGGAAAGCGTTTTTGTGAATTGCCATGAGGGTCGGACATGGCATCGGCACCAACAGCAAGGTACCGATGTTACCGGAAGAGACTGATGTCACCGGATAGGCGCGACCGAGCTCGATGGGCACCGGCGTATCTGGCAATGGAAGAACATAGCTGGGTGTGGGCGGAAATGGAGATGGAGATGGATGCGCAGGAGACGAGGATGAGGACGAAGAAGACGGTAACGAATGCTGGGCGCGAAATGGCCCTGTAGTCGGCGCGCCCTTAAACCCAAATAATCGATCAATCGGTAGCGAATGATGATAGGGAGTTGGGGATTCCATTGGGAAAATGGTTGCTGAGAATGTGCGGTCGTATCCTAGGGGTACAGCGGAACAGAAGCGGCAACGATGGGCAGAGGGGACATAAGCTGGAGAGGTGCTGTTGTCGTATAGGGTGGATGGATGGTGCTGTGAAGGCAAATTTGCGACCAGGAAGGGCGCAAAGTAGCTGGGGAGGGAAGGTTGAGCGCGGCATGAGACTGTATGTTGCTGGGGAGGGAAGGTTGAGTGCGACGTGAGACTATGTGCTGGGTACGTAGGAATGCCATCATGTAGGGGATGTAGCTAGGGGAGGTTGTAGTTTGTCGAGAGACGTGACTGCGGGGTAAGGACGTAGTCCTAGGGGAGATGGATGTAGCCGAGAGGGAGCTGTAGTTTGTCGAGAGACGTGACTGCGGGGGTAAGGACGTAGTCCTAGGGGAGATGGATGTAGCCGAGAGGGAGCTGTAGTTTGTCGAGAGACGTGACTGCGGGGGTAAGGACGTAGTCCTAGGGGAGATGGATGTAGCCGAGAGGGAGCTGTAGTTTGTCGAGAGACGTGACTGCGGGGGTAAGGACGTAGTCCGGGGGAGATGGATGTAGCTGGGCAGGGGTTGTGGTTTGTCGAAAGACGCGACTTTGCGTGGGTAAGGACGTAGTCCTAGGTGAGATGGATGTAGCCGAGAGGGAGCTGTAGTTTGTCGAGAGACGTGACTGCGGGGGTAAGGATGTAGTCCGGGGGAGATGGATGTAGCTGGGCAGGGGTTGTGGTTTGTCGAAAGACGCGACTTTGCGGGGGTAAGGATGTAGTCCGGTGGAGATGGATGTAGCTGAGAAGGAGCTGCAGTTTGTCGAGAGATGCGACTTTGCGGGGTAGATACATACCCTGGGTAGATGGATGTAGCTGAGAGGGAGCTTTGTCGAAAGACTACTTTGCGGGGCGAAGGACATAGTCTGGGGAGGTGGATGTAGCTGGGCGGGGGTCGTAGTTTGTTGAGAGACGCGACTTTGTGGTGGTAGGGACGTAGTCCTGGATAGATGGATGTAGCTGGTCGGGGGTTGTAGTTTATTGAGAGACGCGACATTGAGAGGGTAAGGACGTAGTCGGAGGGAGATGGATGTAGCTGGGGGGAGGTTGTAGTTTGTCGAGATACGCGACTTTGCGGGGGTAAGGACGTAGTCCAGGGAGATGGATGTAGCTGAGAGGGAGCTTTAGTTTTCGAGAGACGTGACGTTGAAGGGTAAGGACATGGTTGGGTAGAGATGCATGTATGATGATGAGATGCATGATGAGGAATTAGGAGAGAGGCTGGTGACAAGCATAGCTAGACGGGGAGATTATTTCAGCCGATGAGTTTACAGTGAAGTAGCACTAGTGTGGGAAGATGCGGCTGAGACTCTCGGGGTATAAACGTTCGCATAAACACCATTCCTCAGGGATGTGTGCCCAATGGCCGACTGCTGAGAAGCGACTGACAGTGACTGGCTGTTTTCTGTTGACAATGGGGCACGTATTTCATCTCACGAGTTCTCGAGAGGTGCGCGTCGCTCGCATGTCTCCTGCACAACATGCCGTACCCAGTTGAGGCCGCAATGTAACCGAGGCAGCTGAAGCGCCCAACAATATCAACCGCTCACACGGTTAGGAACATGTCAACCGGTGTGAAAGGGGTTGGTTAATGAGGATCTGCCATCCGGCTTTTCCTTACCGAATGTGTTTGGGTTCGCTTATGATGCACATTATCTACTGATCATTTCGATAGCGTTGCAAATAGAGGGATTTGTAAGTTAGACAGAAACGTTCCTGTGGCAAGTTGTTCTTGTTCTTAAATATTCAGGGAAACGTAGCAAACACCTCGGAGGAAATCTTGTTTGGTAATTACAGTCAGTCGGACGTTGAAGGAAGACTGTTAATAGTTTAGTTACATCTCCCTACTTTTTATCTTGTTTGAACTGTATCTCCTATTCTGGGAACGAAGCAGAGCAGCTGCCCTCACTCCTGCTGTTGGAATTGCGCAAAAAGGTATCAGCTGGATGGACGGGGAGAATCAACCAGTCCTTGAAGCGCTTGAGGTCACCCTTCCAGCTTGTTGTTTGTTCTTGGTGCTCCTTATTACATTTTCCTCCTAACCTTCGACATATTCGATCGAAATTTGGTGCCCTTTTCTTAACGCTGCGCCGATGTCTTCCAATATAAGGAACTTCTAAATAATTGTATATTTCTGATAGGTTGGAACGTCATCTATAATTTTTTTTAACCAACAATTAGCTCCGCATCCAGAAAAGCAAGTGAACGCAGTCCTGACGCAGCCTTGACAGAATTTCGAATATCAGTAATTTTGTTGTAGCCTTCGGCAAGTCCAACAAACTGAGCTCTCCAGACCTACTAGGTGCGATGGAAAAACGGCCATCGACGGTCACTCCTGAGATGTCTCTTCAATTGCACATTTACTCGAAGCTTCGAAATCGATGACGCGCGTTCGCGGCGCGATATTCTGACTTACATTTTTCGGTATTTCCAAGTCTGTTCTAAGCTGCGGTTGATTTAGCTGTGGTTGATATATATATGGGAGGAGTGCAGGCATTCCTCAGGGAGAAAAGGTTACCCGATTGACCACCGATAACAACATGAATTGCGTGGAGTTATAAAAACCGGGAGGGACAAATTTGTAATGTTTCGTTCAACATCCAAGCATCGTTTCGTTCGAGCTCGTCTAGCGTAAAGCCGGACGCAAGAGCATCCTTCCATCACCAATTTCCACATTGTCTTCGTCTGGTTCCTCTTCGTAAAGTAAAAAATCGTTTAATTCTCCGTGTTTAGTGGGGCAAAATTTGTCCGGGATTTTTATGCTTGCACGATTGTGTGGCTCAGACTGATAACCCACTTCTAAAAGTTTCCTGTTTCTAACCATTTTTTCTGACAGCGCCTTTCGCTTCATGGTCAGTGATTGCGCTCCCTGATTAATGTTGATTTCGCTGATAATTCGTCTCTGAGCATCGTTCGAAGTTTCAGCTGCTTCCATCAGGCAATTAATTGCGGTTGGAGTTTCGATTCAGATCGGGCCTGGAGGATGATCGTGATGTTTCTCAATAACTGTCCCACATTTAGCGATTTTGGCAGCAGTAGGTGCTGATCGGTTGCAACTTTTAATTTCGCATCTCGAACTCGGCGTATGATGTTGGTTGTATTTTGCCCTGAAAAATATCCATGATGCACTATTTTTCTTTTTATTACTTTCTTTTATTATTTCCATACCTACCATCATACCCAAAAAGTTAGGTGTGACGTAAAATTGTATGAGGTGTGATCTCAAGCCTTTGTAACGTAAAATTTTAAGTCATAGATAGGTGTTCACTTGCTTGAAATTTACTGATGGTTATGCTCTTTTTTCACTTCTGTACGGCGCCTTTAAAATGGTATCAAGAGAACTTTTTAAATGAATGGACATTATTGGCCGAATTTTCCAACGTTCTTTGTGTTTGCATTAGCTGAACTATCCTGAACTCAGCTCTTTGTGCCAGCTCCATTGTGCCGCTAGCTATTTGTGCACGAGCTTTTATGTCGCTAGTAGTTTTGTGGCACTAGTCAAAAGCTTACTAGTCCCCAAATGTTTCAAACAGCACTAGCTGTTTTGATGCTGGCTGTGCTGGAACGCGACGCCAACAAGATGACGTTTGGTGTACCATGCTGCCCTCATGTGCACACCTGCCTGGCCACTACTCCAGCTTGGTGGTGTGGGAAGGGTGCCAGTGCCAGGGTGCGTATCGCTGCCAGTGCGCTCAGCTATCGGCGACTGGCCGTGTTTACTGTCGGTACACGCGTGGCCCAGTGAGGATGTTTTCCGACGGCCGGGTGTAACCTGACCCCGCCTGAGTCACGGGCAGGCTGACCCCACCTGAGTGGCCTGTCGCGGGCAGGGCGAGTGCTCTGTGGGATTTGGAGGCGCGTGACGCAGCGTTAATGGCGACCGCTCAGGATCTGGACGGTGCAATGGGCGGTACGCTCCGATTCGTTCGGGGAGTGCTCTAGTCCAGCAGCCGACCAGACTGTAACGGGGAGCTTGCGAAGATGTGGGGTGGGTGAATGACACTGGGCGACTCTGTTCCGAGTGGAGCTTGCGAAGATGTGGGGCGGGTGAAGGACACTGGGCGACTGCCATTGGCTACGTGGAGTTGCGTCCCCACAACAGTTCACGGACTTGACTGACGGACTCCGCAGGACTAAGGCGGTGCATGGACAGAAATATCCCAAAATGTACAACCCTCGCTGTGTACAACAAGCTGGAATGCCCGGGCCAACCGTCCGTGGAGCGTGGGCAATGCGGGGCTGGGTGCAGGACCATAGCGTCATGGGAGGGCGTGGTCCGTTCGGGCAGTGCTACAGCCATTTTCCGGCGACGCCTCTCGGTGTGCTGCTGCGCTCCTATCGGCGTCGTGTGGCGTCCAGGTGTTTGTGGCGCCGCACAGTGCATGTGAGACCTTCCATGTAAGGCCTAACATACGCGATACAAGACCCGATTGAGTGCATGACCCTGTGCCAGTCTCAGTCCCTGCTGAGTTACCGGGTTGACTGAAAATCCGCCCGCCGCAGGCCCAAGATAAATCGACTCGACTTCAAGAAGAAGAAGCTGACTCTGGTCGTGGTGGAGGACGATGATGAGGGGCGGGAGCAGGAGCACACATTCGTGTTCAGGTGAGCACCGGTGGCCATCTGCGACCAGATCACGGTGGTGTCGGCAGGTCGGCATCGGCAGATCGGCCTAGTTGATCCCTATCTTCCAATAGGCGGCTGCAGTTAGTTGCTGAGTCATTTCACGATGGATCGGCTGGGTGATGAGGTTAGCAAATATCGGGTCATAGTCTCGGATCCTCCCGATAGATTATCTGGGGTACGATAAGCAACTCTCAACCTTCACCGAAGTAATCCTATGCGTGCGTAAGTTTGACTCGTAGAATGCCGAAACGATTTTGTCTTGCTTCCTCTATCGGTCTTGTAGCCATTCGGCCATCACCTAAGGTCACACACACTGTTTTGATATTGGTAAAAGGTCAGACGGTGGTTGTCTGAATTCCGTTTTATAGATGCAAGTTGCACGTGTCGCGTTTCGTACTGTTAAGGTGAGTGTGTGAGGTAACCAGCGTTCACGCCTTTGCCGGCGTATATCGGTGCAACATGCACTTCCTTGCCGCAACCCACATGTGGGTTTCTGTTGGGAGGTGTGAAGCAACCACCGACGTGTTGCTCGACTTCCCGCGCAAGCTAAACTTGGTGCACGTTGCTCACCAGGTGAGATTCAGCCTGCGTCATTTGTCTACATAAATAACATTCACATTGCTGTCAACGTAATTTGTTAACCACGAAAATGCTGCACTCAGTTTGAAGAAGTGCTGGCCAACTGAATTAATTATGACGTGTCCTGGAGCATACGTGAAGTTAAAGTCTGCCGTGGACGAGACCAGTCTGAGTAACGGCGTTGCAGACCCTCGTAGCAGGTGTAGAAAAGTGAACATGTGAATGAGGAAAATGGGTAAGGCATCCGAGTACGTGAGGAGCTCGGATGCTTCTGAGCAAGGGAATTTCAATTTAGCATGGTTGTCCTCGCCTCCGAACTTTGATCCGTATGGCCGGTCTCCGAGAAGGAAGCCACGGTATTAACAGTTTGAGCCCATGCAATACCTTGCGGTGGTCTGTTTTTTTCGTGACGTTATTTGCACTAGCCATGTCGCAATTGAGCGCTGCTTCTGCAACCCAAAAGCGTGCTCCAGGTGAGGCTCGAACTCACAACCCCGGCATTACTCAGTACTGTCATATAAGTACCGTGCGCTAACCGATTGCGCCACTGGAGCCGCACGGGCCGGCGGCGAGCTACGGGGTCCACCAGGTGGCTAGCTTCCGACGGCGCAGGCCCGGCAACCGGACGTCGGCGGTGTGACTCGAGGCGGACGTCGGCGGTATGTGACTCGAGACGGGCGTCGGCGGTATGCGACTCAAGGCGGACGTCAGAGGTATGCGACTCGAAACGCACGGATAAACGCACGGACCGCCAAATGCAGTGACTTTAGCTGACACGTTGAGAACTAAAGCGGTCCTAGTAAGAACCAATGTGACGCCGAATGAAGGACTCTACGCCGTCGGGTGCGGAACCGCCGACGGCTTACAAAGTGCTGCTTGTCGTTCGTGGGGAGCTCCTGGCTGGAGAAACTGACTGCCTGATAAATGGTGTCTGGCCGCCTGATGGAGAGCACTTCATGACCATTAGGACAAGAGCTGCTGACCATCACGCAAACAGCTCCTGACCATCAATTGAAGAGATTCACTAATAGATGGAGAGCTCACCACTGAACAGTGTCCGGAAATTTCTAAATTTACGTGAAAACGACACCTAACAGGGATTTTTTACTTGCGGCCAGAGTTCTGACTTCCTGAACTGATTTCCATCAAGTTTAACTGCATACAATTGTAGTAACTGTTGCTTCTTCACCATGCTCGATTTTTGGTGTCGGTGACATTAGGATCTTGACAGCAGGTGCGGTGTGTATGTACAAATACCATCTTTTGCCCTCACTTTTTCCTATCATATTGCTCAACTGTTTCGACGTCAACAAGGGTTTTGACGTCTTCATCTGCTACCCTCCACCTTACGAAAAATACACTCCAGGGCACTGCGGCCGTATGAAGTTCTAACCTCTGGATGAGGTTCTCGTGACTGTGTGACATAGGCCGTCTAGCCTGTCGCTGCACTGTTCACCCGCCTGTTTACTCTGCCCACGTCATACACCGGGGTGAGACGGTTCCGCGGATACATTCCGGTGGGGTGACCAGGCTGTGAAGTCCGAGCCGGCCGATCCGCACGTGTTGACTAACCGCAGACGTTTGTGCGCCGGTACTGCGGCCGGCTTCCCTACCGAGAAGACGAAGGGCAAGGCTGGGCTCCTGAGAGTAGCAGGCTCTGAGTATTTAGGTGATGGTATCAGGGGCTCCACTCACTCATTTATTTCCATGCCATTTGTTTATTTATTCCATTTATTTGTATATTTATTCCATTTATTTCCATTTTCCGGCCCGTGATCCTTCAGGCCGAAAAACGTTCTGCGCGCCCAATGATTGTATTTGTATGTAACAAGTATCGATCCGTTCGGCACTAGGCAGTCGCCGGAGTGCAAATATGAACAGCACCGCGATCGACAACCACCAGTCTCGCTTCTCTGCAGTACCGGGAGCGTTTGGGATGTTCTACTGTGACTATTTGCGCGAATCTACCGCTTAGTATTGGTTCGGGGACCAAAAGGCTGTTTCATCACCATGAAGGGCAAGTATCGGTGATGGTGGTGGGGGGGGGTAGCCCCGTCGCTGCCCGCACAGCACGCTCAGCCGTGTTACCCACATAATGCGGCGAGACGGGTGGGTGGTCTACACGACTCGACCAGTCGCCTCATGTACAGCCCTCACCTGTTTACTGCGCAACAGTGGCAGTGCTGCGCCCACATTGAGCTGTTTCGGCGGCGTGCCGCTGGTGGCGCTAGTGGCGCTTTGATGTGTGGCACCCGCTGAGTCGAGCTGAAGTCTGTGTGGCTCCGTTTTGTGGAGTCATTTGTCCACACACCTCGCCTGCCGCGACCTTGAGCGCGGGAAGCCAGTGTGCGGTCTGTTATGGCATGACGGACCATGCATGCTGCTCCTGCAAATGGCCTAGCATCGAAGCGGTCGAGTGTTCCTCCATGAAAAAGGGCACAGTCACTGGCAAATGGAGACATAGCAATCCAGCATCATTGATCCGATAATTGAACATGGCTGTGTGTTCTGGTCTTCTATTTTCGAACAAATGCAAGGGGATGGAAGTTCGAAGGATGCTCTGGAGCTACTGGCATGTGATCTTGGGGAGTCAGAGGTGGACTTTTGGCGTCTTATTGGCCGATGCACAGTGTGGAGAACGGAGAAGAGAAGTATGTTTAAGGAGCAAGATTTGGATGCCATCAGGTGATGAATATCAATATAATACGGTACTACCCCGTTTGGTTCGGAGTGCTCCGACTTTTCCTCCAGAACGTTGCACCAGTGCACCTGTATTGCACCATGTGTGTACCTGTATCGCACCATGTGTGTACCCGTATCGCACCATGCATGTACATGTATCGTAACATGTGTGTACCTGCATTGCACCATGAGTGTACCTGTATCGCACCATGAGTGTACCTGTATCGCACCATGTGAGTACCTGTATCGCACCATGTGTGTACCCGTATCGCACCATGTGTGTACCTGTATCGTACAATGTGTGCATCTGTATTGCACCATGAATTTCCCCGACGAGCAGTTCGCACACCGCCTGACCCAATCCACCGCCTGACACAGACTGTACAACAAGAAGGCAGCCAAACACCTGTGGAAGTGCGCCATTGAACACCACGCCTTCTTCCGGCTCAAGGCGTCCGCCAAGGCGCCCAACGCGCGCCAAAACTTCTTCCGCATGGGCTCCAGGTTCCGATACAGGTGGGTCTTCCGGTGGTCGGTTGGTTGGTGTAAACGAGAGGTGATCTGGAGTGATGTTGGCATGATCTCGGGCCGTTCCTGGGCCATTCCCGTGGCACTGTGCCTTACTACGGTCCATGACATGAGCCACCGTACATTACATGTATAAAACTTTTGTGCAGCTCATGTCCTTGTCTATCACACGCCAGTTGGTATTGCTGTTCAAGTCAAGACATTGGAATGCTGGAAGCAAAATGTTATTTTCGGGCATTTTTCATGTGGCGTTTAAATATGAGTGTCTCGTCCAAAAAGGTAACCTAATGACCATTTTCTAATAATAATCTAGACAGTAATTTGAATGGTCTTAATTTAGGTTCTGGTATGTATCTTTGCAACAAATCATAAAATTAAATGTCGAATTGCGGTTCTCATGTGGGCCGACGGTGTCAATCATACTTATCCCACGTGACGTGTATTTTGATTTTTTGTTTTTGTTTTGTTGTGACAGTTTACCATAATCATGCAAAAGTTCAGCACATATCCCAAAGACTGGCCAAACGATCCACTGTTCTTGAACAGGCTCTGCCGTGCTTTCGGTCCGGATGTTTTTGTTCACGTCTGACCACGACCGGTGCTGCCCCCAGCGGCCGGACAGAGTACCAGACCACCTACCAGGGCCGCGCGCGGCGGACGGTGCAGTTCGAGCGGCGGCCCAGCAAGCGGTACAGCGTGCGCGAGTCGCACGTCATCCGGCAGCGGCTCAAACACGACTCGGGCAAGCCGGACGTGGTGTCGGCGGCGGCCGGCAGCGCGAGCGGTGCCGCCCCGCAGGCGGTGGCGCTGTCCAAGCAGGGAAGCGGCGGCTCGACGGCCGGCCCGCAGAAGAGCGCCGCCAGCGCCGGCGGCGGCACGCTGCCGAAACAGCTCAACACCGCCGACGCCGCCGCGCAGAGGACCGGTGAGGCCGCAGAGCGTGAAGTGGACAGGGACGGGCCGCGCCGCTGGATGTGTTGTGTAGGCAGGGACCGGGTCACGTGACTGGCTGTCGTGTGGGCACGGGAAGGGTCACGTGACTGGCTGTCGTGTGGGCATGGGCGGGACGATACCGCCGTGTCGTGTAGACAGGGACGGACCACGCGACTGGTTATGTTGTGTAGACAGGGACGGACCACGCGACTGGTTATGTTGTGTAGACAGGGACGGACCACGCGACTGGTTATGTTGTATAGATAGGGACGGACCACGCGACTGGTTATGTTGTGTAGACAGGGACGGACCACGCGACTGGTTATGTTGTATAGATAGGGACGGACCACGCGACTGGTTATGTTGTATAGATAGGGACGGGCCACGTGACTGGCTGTCGTGTGGGCACGGGCAGGGTCACGCGGCAGGTTATGCCACGTAGGCATATTGTAGTCGGGTCACGCGGAATGCTACGCGATGTCGTCAAGGAGAGGGGCGTGCACCAGAGTGTCACGTGACAGATTGCGTCATATGAATGGCGACGGGAACCTGACAGCACGAGTGGTCGTGAGTTGCTATTGGAGTTGGCCAGTTTCCACCCCATATCTGGTATTTTTATTAGCTGGCACGAGGTGCTCAGTATGATGCAGTTGTCTTTGGAACGGCGTGTCTGATCGCCGCACGCTTTCGCATTTCAGTTCTACCTTTTTATTTGTTTTCTTCAACGTTTTACCCCTTTCCAGCTATTGGTCTGTGGACATGGTAGGTATTCAATTCACCAACATGCCATTTTGACTATCTGCTATACAAGTGGCTTCAATGGCTCGGATTGCGACCCGGTGCGTTTTGACACGCTTCTTGGCTGGAGGGGGATTAGTCTGGACCCAGCATATGGCTGTTCAGTAGTCCGGTCCTGGCAGCTCTGTTCACCTGATCAGGTTGATTTTCTTCATCAACTCCCAAACCGTATGTGATGTTGTTACCCTGACTGGCACCGATGCGTGCCTACTCCCTTGACTGGCGTGGTCGTGTGACGCCTGTGACCGATGGCCCCTGTGATCGGTGACCCCTGTGACCGATGGCCCCTGTAATCGGTGACCCCTGTGACCGATGACCTGACTGGCAGGCGGCTCTGAGGCGCATCAGCCGACGGCGACCGAGACAAGTCAGCTGGACGCTCTCATCAGCAGTCTGCAGAGGGACGGGGAGGCAGGTCATGCGGCCGCAGACGCCGCCGACGCCCCACCGGCTGGCACCGCAGCTGCCGGTCAGTACCGGGGTCGGGTCAGGGGGTCACCGGCTGCGGGCCGGGTCAGGTTAGGTCACCACTACCCAGCCTGCCGGTCAGTGCCGGGTCGCAGGTCAGCGTGAGTGAGCGGCTGTGTTGTTCCGTGTCTGCCAGCACTTCTGTCCCGTATTCGCCAGAGATCAATTATTGTGTCCGACCCCATTCCCATGCCTGCCCGGTTCTTGTTCCTGTCTGTGTGTCTCATCGTTGTCTCATGTTCATGTCCATGTCTGTCATGCCCATGCCTCAACCCATCGTCGAAGCGTACGCCAGAAGCTGAGTCACGTGATGCTGATGTTTGTGTCTGTCTGAGGTGTGTAGTTGCCTGCAAGAGCAATGGCCTGGAGCATCTTCCTCATTTTGGCCCCACATTTAGCTGGCCATGTCTCCGTCGTTATGGCCGCGTCGTCTGATCCCCCCCCTCCATCTGACGCAGATTCTAGGTATGCTACTGCCTTTAATCAGTGCTCTTAAATTCTGCAATCGGAGTGGAGACCCACACTTAATGCCACTTGTTTTTGACATCACTTTCTTTTTGACATCATTAAGTGCCACTTTTGCTTTTTTGCTACAATCTGTGGTGATAATTGCATCTTTAAAAGCAGTTATGGTTTCCGGTAGCAATACTGCTGACTGGTAAAGGCAGCAGATACACTACTGACATCACCACGATCATGAAATAGTCAACAAGGGTCATAGAAAGTAATTCATCAATAGATAATAACCATATACATTTGTGCATTTTTAAAGCATCAGATGGCTTTGGCATCACCCTCCTCCCCCTCCACTCTACAAAAAAAAATCAATTTCAGATCTCCGTGGTAACCGTGTCCCTTGGCAGACGCTGCGACGCTTGCCAGCAAGGTAAAGGCGCTCGAGTCGCCGCAAGCCGGCTTCAGGTCTGCCGCACGCTGCGTCAATGTCAACGTGCTGCCCAACAACCAGAACCCCAAGTTGGCGATGGGAGGCGCCGCCAAACCCATCCCGCCGGACAAGTTCAAGTCAAATATACTGAAGGGTACGTGCTGGGAAGCAGTGAGACAGGGGCCCGCCAATCGAATGGGCTCGCCACCATACGTTAGGGTGGTGTGTTGGGGCTGAGTAGAAGAGCTTGCGGGTGCTGGTTGATTGGATGGTTCAGTTCGCTATTTGCTCTGCCTCACAATAATGATTTGGCGTTGCTTCTGCGTGGATTGGTATCGGGAAACCATTGACTGTTACCACAGTATATGTGTGCAAAGTAGTGGTGGAATATTTTGCATGCTTCCATCTCGGTGTGTGTATTTGCTCGGTATGTATTGCATGTTGTACCCTCCTGACAGCCACTGCAGCTATGCACCTCTGTGATTGAGTAAAACAACCATGAGCGGGGTGTTGATATGAGGGATTCGAAAGGACAGGGCAATGGTAGAATGTGAAGACGCTCGGCGCCCTCGACCACCGCCGTGTGTTCGGATGAGTGATGCTGTCTCGACGAGGAACACAGTAGTCTGCGTCTGTTGTGCTATATTTTTACGAACGGAATAGTCTCCGTGAATGGTGTTGTTCTCGCAGGTTTATTGGTCGCAATGGTTGGTTTTTTCGTAATGTTTCCTAGCGGGAAGACGGGTTGCCGATTTGACTAATCCTCTTTCGCAAGGAAGGTGTGTCCTGTTTGATGATACTTCGCCATGTATGGGATGCTCTGACCTGCTGGTGACTGGCGGTCTTCCATGGGATGGAGCAACTGGCATACTTGTGGTATTCTATATAAGGGATAGTCTGGTGCGATGATGACTGGTGCTGCTCCCCGCAGCTCGTGCAGAGGAGACGGCGCTGCTGGTGGACCTGTCGTCACCCGCCGACAAGGTATCCAAGTCTCCACTCGTCAACGGGTAAGCTCGTCCAAATGGATCATGTCTCCTGCGCTACTTCCGTCGTTTTTTCTACCTGCCTGCCTTTTAACAGCAGACATATGCTTTGGCTATTTTCGTGTCTCGTTTCTAACAGTGCCGTGTTTGAAGTATCATGCACATTCTCACTATTACCGATAGTGGTACGCGTACATCTGGTAATACAATTCCAGGTAATGTGATACGCCGGTCCCTACGAAAATTATGTTATGTTGTGTTTTAAAAATATGATTTGGGTTGCTAATGTACTGGTATCGTTACTACAAGAAGCAACGGAAATATACAGTTATCGTTCTGAGTGCCCTATTGTTCGGTCTGTTTGATGGAACTAATTGACATTTTAAAGTGTCATGATATACATCCTGTCACATCCTTTCTGACATCGCACACCGTACGAATAATTATTATTATAACACTGCGTTGGTGAGTTGGTCAGTGGGCTTCGTTGGTATTGCGACTCCAGTAACGCTGTGTTGCGCCCGTATCTGAGGACTTTTTTCGGATCCGGTGTTAGTGGGACGCCGGCGGGCACAGCGACGGCCAATGTACGTTCTATCCTGGTTGTGCCGCTCTCTGCGGTGTGGTGACTGCTTGTCCCCATGTTGTCATGATTCTTTCTGAAGTGTTGTGAGATTGTACTGCTCTGTGGTGTTGTGGGATTGTACTGCTCTGTGTGGTCATACGAGATTGTACTGTTCTGTGGTGTTTTGGGATTGTACTGCTCTGTGTGATGTGAGATTGTACTGCTCTGTGTGGTGTTGTTTGATTGTACGGCTATGTGTGGTGTTGGGAGATTGTACTGCTCTGTGTGGTGCTGTTGAATTGTACTGCTCTGTGTGGTGTTGTTGGATTGTACTGCTCTGTGTGGTGTTGTGAGATTGTACTGCTCTGTGTGATGTGAGATTGTACTGCTCTGGGTGGTGTTGTGAGATTGTACTGCTCTGTGTGGTGTTGTGTGATTGTGCTGCTCTGTGTGGTGTTGTGGGATTGTACTGCTCTGTGTGTTGTGAGATTGTACTGCTCTGTGTGATGTGAGATTATACTGCTCTGTGTGGTGTTGTTAGGTTATACTGCTCTGTGTGGTGTTGAGATAGTACTGCTCTTTGTGGTGTTGTGAAATTGTACTGCTCTGTGTGGTGTTGTGAGATTGTACTGTTCTGTGTGGTGATGTGAGATTGTACTGTTCTGTGTGGTGTTGTGGGATTATACTGCTCTGTGTGGTGTTGTGAAATTGTACTGCTCTGTGTGGTGTTGTGGGATGGTACTGCTCTGTGTGGTGTTGTGGGATTATACTGCTCTGTGTTGTGTTGTGAGATTGTACTGCTCTGTGTGGTGTTGTGGGATTATACTGATCTGTGTTATGTTGTGAGATTGTACTGCACTGTGTGATGTGAAATTGTACTGCTCTGAGTGGTGCTCTGAGATTGTACTGCTCTGTGTGATGTTATTGTACTGCTTTGTGTGGTGTTGAGATTGTACAGCTCTGGGTAGTGATGCAAGATTGTACTGCTGCGATGTGAGATTGTACTGCTCTGTGTGGTGCTGTTAGATTGTACTGCTCTGTGTGGTGCTGTGAGATTGTACTGATCTGGGTGATGATGTGAGATTGTACTGCTCTGGGTGATGATGTGAGATTGCACTGATCGGTGTGGTGATGTGAGATTGTGCTTCTCGGTGTGGTGATGTGAGATTGCACTGCTCTGTGTGGTGTTGTGAGATTGTACTGTTCTGTGTGGTGATGTGAGATTGTACTGTTCTGTGTGGTGATGTGAGATTGTACAGTTCTGGGTGGTGATGTGAGATTGTCCTGCTCTGGGTAGTGTTGGGAAACTGTACTGCTCTGCGTGTGTTTGTGAGATTGTACTGCTCTGTGTGGTGCTGTGAGATTGTACTGCTCTATGTGGTGTTGTGGGATTATACTGCTCTGTGTGGTGTTGTGGGATTATACTGCTCTGTGTTGTGTTGTGAGATTGTACTGGTCTGTGTGGTGTTGTGAGATTGTACTGCTCTGTGTTGTGTTGTGTGATTGTACTGCTCTGTGTGGTGTTGTGAGATTGTACTTATCTGTGTGGTGTTGTGAGGTTGTACTGCTCTGAGTGGTGCTCTGATATTGTACTGCTCTGTGTGATGCTATTGTACTGCTTTGTGTGGTGTTGAGATTGTACAGCTCTGGGTGGTGATGCAAGATTGTACTGCTGTGTGATGTGAGACCGTACTGCTCTGTGTGATGTGAGATTGTACTGTTCTGTGTGGTGATGTGAGATTGTGCAGTTCTGGGTGGTGATGTGAGATTGTACTGCTCTGCGTGTGTTGTGAGATTGTACTGCTCTGTGATGTTGTGAGATTGTACTGCTCTGGGTAGTGTTGGGAGATTGTACTGCTCTGTATGGTGTGAGATTGTACTGCTCTGTGTGGTGCTGTGAGATTGTACTGCTCTGTGTGGTGTTGTGGGATGGTACTGCTCTGTGTGGTATTGTGGGATTATACTGCTCTGTGTTGTGTTGTGAGATTGTACTGCTCTGTGTGGTGTTGTGGGATTATACTGCTCTGTGTTGTGTTGTGAGATTGTACTGCACTGTGTGACAATCTGCTCTGTGTGGTGTTGTGGGATTGTACAGCTCTGTGTTGTGTTGTGAGATTGTACTGCTATGTGTGGTGTTGTGAGATTGCACTGTTCTGTGTGGTGATGTGAGATTGTACTGATCTGGGTAGCGTTGGGAGATTGTACTGCTCTGCGTATGTTGTGAGATTGTACTGCTCTGTGGTGTTGAGATTGTACTGATCCGAGTGGTGTTGTGAGATTGTACTGATCTGTGTGGTGCTGTGAGATTGCACTGTTCTGTGTGGTGATGTGAGATTGTACTGATCTGGGTGGCGTTGGAGATTGTACTGCTCTGCGTGTGTTGTGAGATTGTACTGCTCTGTGGTGTTGTGAGATTGTACTGCTCTGTGTGTGTTGTGAGATTGTACTGCTCTGTGTGATGATGTGAGGTTGTACTGCTCTGTGTGGTGTTGTGGGATTGTACTGCTCTGTGTGGTGATGTGAGATTGTACTGCTCTGTGCAGACTTGTGCTGGACTCAAATTTTTTGAGTCGACTCGCATTTGACTCATAGATCTTGAGATCCGATTCAACTCATGATTCAGAGCAGGTCAAAATTATTTGATTCGACTCAGATCTGACTCAATGGTATCAGACTCATAAGCCATATGATTTGGTGTGCAATGCGCACACACCATATATATATATATATATATATATATATATATATATATATATATATATATATATATATATATATATATATATATATATATATATATATATATATATATATATATATATATATATATATATATATATATATATATATATATATATATATATATATATATATATATATATATATATATATATATATATTATAATAAAATATAATATATATAATATAAAATATATATATATATATATATATAAATATATATATATACATATAAATATAATATATATGATATAATAATATATATATATATATGTATATATTATATAGGGGAAGAAGGGGGGTCCTGAACACTAGGCATTATGCAAGAAATAGTTCTACTGCTGCTTCTGTATGGCTGAACCAGTAGTTGTACTGTGTTTACTGAAAACAAAAATGAACAAGCTATCCGTATTCAAACAGTTCCTTTCAATTGACGCACCCTAAAACCCCAATAATCAATGAAAATCCTCTAACCACTTGCAAAGAGCAACTTTAAAACAGATGATTATTTTATAGTGGTGTGCCGTATCCTGAACATGAAAATGTTGTTGTTCAGGATTACCTCACTCTAGCTGTTGTGGTACAAGCTATAGTAGCCACTAAAAAATGCTGGTGTAATTTTTAAAAAAATTGGAAGTCACTTCCTTATGGTTTCCTAAAGCCAACTGCTCTTCGAAGCCTACAATGGTTCCTGTGAACTTCGCAACCTCTGTACACAAAGTATAGGTAGAATTATGTGATCAGACTTTCATGTTTTGGTAGCAACAGGTCCATCATTTATGAATACCGCCATCTTTTTGTTATGTATGCACTGAACATGATGTGGGAGACAACCAAAGGTAGGTGTTCAGAAAACAGAACGTGTTCAGATATCCCCCCTCATCCCCTATATGTGATGTGAAAACAGTTATTGGAAAAATGATTTATTCGACAGACATTTTGATGTCTGCGCATCTTCATCTGTGTCTAATTAAAGAAGGGAATTAGTATTTATTTAGACGCCAACGAAGATGCTCTAACATTGAAACATCTTGATCTGTTTAATATATTATTTTTGCTAAAACTTTTGGTATAATTGGAGATCAAGGTAAATTTTGATTCTTTGGAATTTTTATTTTGAATGCATGGTATTTTAACGTAAAAAATGACGATGCGACCACTCATTTTCCCTGTAAATGATAACTTTTCAGTTGGCAAAGAAATAAACAATCAAAATCTTCACTCTACAAATATAGCACATCGCGTATAATCATCCGTACCTGGTGTGTCATAGACGTGATAAAGAAGAAGTTCAACACTTCATGCACTCGATTTAATACTCTTTGACATCGAAAACCGTATGTTTCTGCCTTAATTCGGTATATATTCGGTATATATTAGGCATATATCGCCTTGGGCACAGCCTTGACTCGATAGGCCTTGGGCACAGCTGTCCAATATACATCCTCGAAGGTTTAGTATGTATATTTACTAAGAAGGGAAGTGTGTTTAGTAAGGATATTTCCTAAATTTCTGGAAGTTTGATAGGTATTCTTACTAAAGTTACCTCTACAATAGGTGGTTTTACAGCGGATTTTTGCTCCCAGGTCAAGTGGTCTCAGGAACAATATAGTGGGAGAAGACCCGTAGTCAAATTATTTTCTTCGACTGATTTATTAGATAGAAGTACTTGAACTTGAAGTGCTTATATCTTGGGAATTTTTCATTTTCCAAATGAATGAGTCAAATTCGTTGAAATCACATTAGAAAACACCAGAAAAACAACATTTTGAAAAAATGTGTGCCATTTTTACACAAATCCTGTAATTGTCGATGGAAAGAATCAACCTCAATATAGGCGTCACTCACTTGTTCTCTCACGATAACCTCTCCTCTATATATATAAGTTTCAGACATTGCTTAAATTATACAGGTCAGGACTTCGAGCAATCGTGCTCCAATCACCTGAACAAAACCTATATAATGCCACGCGTTCCAAAATACTTGATATTTTCATCAATAAAGTTGAACATGTGTTGCTATAACAAGAACAATGCTATTTTTTTCACAAAAAAAGATCATGCTTGTATTCCAGACTAAGTTTTGGGATATTACAGAATACATATATAAACTGGTTAAAATATGTTATATCCAGTACGCATTTCCTTCATATATAGGAGAAAAAAAGTAATCTGGAGCCAAATTGATACCAAGTGAACCAAGTTACACAAATTGATACCATATATTTAAAAAACCTTCGGATGACGTCATGCAGGCTTGAAAGAAAACTTCCATCTACCTTCTAGTAAAGGTACCTTTGTTTGTTATTTGTCACACGCGCGTGTGATATGATATCAGACGCACAGGTGACAAATAACAAGCTAACGGAATTGTATTCAGTGCAGATGCCAATTCCAGTGCAGGACAATGTCGGTTCCATATTCTTTTTCACAATTACAACCCATTTGTGTTGTGCTCCTGGTACTAGGATTGACTCGTGCATGATACTGGTTGTGGATACCAAGCTTAACATTAATAATTATTTGTAGTTATTGTAATTGGTTTTTGGTAAATAACTTCAGTACTGGTACCCTTCATTCTTTACCCACTGGCAGATTAGAAGTTGACAGTTGTATTGCTAAGCATGAATAATTATGCTGTGTTTTTACTCCCTACTTTGTGTCATGACATAATATTCACACAGATACATGCTTCATAGTGTTTGTTCATAACTTGCATTTGAGTCACAAGACTCAAATAACTCATTGTGATTCAAATGATTGACTCATGATTCAACTCATTTATTTTTTAGGAAGATGTGATTCAACTCACGACTCAAAATATGTTTTGTGGAAAAGAATCGATTCAACTCTCGACTCATCCAAAAACGATTGATTCATGAGTCGATTCTTGATTCAACTCGAGTCGAGCACAAGTCTGGCTCTGTGTGGTACTATGAGATTGTACCGTCATTTGTTTCGCTGTGATATTGTGCTTTCATGTGCAGTGTTATGGTAATGTACTGCTATGGTGTTGTGTACCAACTTTATTGCTTCTGTGAGACTGTACCACTTGTGTGTTGTTCATACTGTGTCGGTCTGCGTTGCTCAGACTGTGTTGGCCTGTGTTGTTCAGACTGCGCCGGCCTGTGTTGTTCAGACTGTGCCGGCCTGTGTTGTTCAGAGTGTGCCGGCCTGTGTTGTTCAGAGTGTGCCGGCCTGTGTTGTTCAGACTGTGCCGGCCCGTGTTGTTCGGACTGTATTGGCCTGTGTTGTTCAGAGTGTGCCGACCTGTGTTGTTCAGACTGTGCCGGCCTGTGTTGTTCAGAGTGTGCCGGCCTGTGTTGTTCAGAGTGTGCCGGCCTGTGTTGTTCAGAGTGTGCCGGCCTGTGTTGTTCAGACTGTGCCGGCCTGTGTTGTTCAGAGTGTGCCGGCCTGTGTTGTTCAGAGTGTGCCGGCCTGTGTTGTTCAGACTGTGCCGGCCCGTGTTGTTCGGACTGTATTGGCCTGTGTTGTTCAGAGTGTGCCGACCTGTGTTGTTCAGACTGTGCCGGCCTGTGTTGTTCAGAGTGTGCCGGCCTGTGTTGTTCAGAGTGTGCCGGCCTGTGTTGTTCAGAGTGTGCCGGCCTGTGTTGTTCAGAGTGTGCCGGCCTGTGTTGTTCAGAGTGTGCCGACCTGTGTTGTTCAGACTGTGCCGGCCTGTGTTGTTCAGAGTGTGCCGGCCTGTGTTGTTCAGAGTGTGCCGACCTGTGTTGTTCAGACTGTGCCGGCCTGTGTTGTTCAGAGTGTGCCGGCCTGTGTTGTTCAGACTGTGCCGGCCTGTGTTGTTCAGACTGTGCCGGCCTGTGTTGTTCAGAGTGTGCCGGCCTGTGTTGTTCAGAGTGTGCCGGCCTGTGTTGTTCAGAGTGTGCCGGCCTGTGTTGTTCAGACTGTGCCGGCCTGTGTTGTTCAGAGTGTGCCGGCCTGTGTTGTTCAGAGTGTGCCGGCCTGTGTTGTTCAGAGTGTGCCGGCCTGTGCGGGCTGCTGTGAGACTGCACTGTCAGGTGACGGTGTGTTGAGCTGTTGCTGTGAGGTTGTACCGACGTGTGTGGTGTTTTGCCGGATCGTGTGGGCTGCTGTAAGGATGTTCTGTCCGGTGTTGTGATGGCGTGTGGCACCGTTGTGGTGTTGTGCTGGCCTGTGTGGGCTGCGGTAAGACCGCTCTGTCCGGTGTTGAGGTTGTGCTGGCCTGTGTGGGCTGCGGTAAGACCGCTCTGTCCGGTGTTGTGATGGCGTGTGGCACCGTTGCAGTGACGCCCGGCGACGTCAGCAGTCGGCCACAGATCGGGGTGATGACGTCAACCACACCATCATCTCTGTGGTACGTCCATCCCTGTCCCGTCAGCAGTCGCCCCAGAGGTAGACACACACGGACACCATCCTGTAGCGCAGTTGCCGGCCCGCTGCGGTTCGTCTTATCCGATGGACGTACAGGAGGTCGTCGGCACTAGCTTGCTGTTGGTGCCGCCGTCTTTGTGCTAAACTGGTGGGAGCCTGCAACTCCTGAGCTTTATGTTGGTTTTCTGATGTGTGTGTGTGTGTGTTGGACTTGGTTGGACGCTTTGGTTCGTTTGGTTGGATATTGCGACTTAGTTTCTGGGTCCTCTTGGTCAGTGTGGTGGGTTTGTTTGATCAGTTTACCGAGTGTATTTGAACTGTTTGGTCTGTTCGCTTGGTTTGGGTGGTCTTGCCAGGTTTGTTTGGTCTGTTTTAAGGGTTTGTCTGTTTGCTGGGTTTGTTTGGTGTCTGCTTGGTTTGTTTGGTGGGTTTTCCGCGTTTGCTTCGCTGGTTATTCGACCGGTTTGACTTGTTGGGTGGGGATGGGGGCTGAAGCCGCCGCTGCCTGCGTGCTGAGCGGGCGGCGCCTCTGCCAGGGCGGTGACCCGCTGACACTGACGGTGCCCGGCGGCGACGGCACCGACCTGGACTCGGCTGGCGAGACGGACCTGGACGCGCCGCCGTCGCTGCGGACCGAATCCGACCCAGAGCCGGCCGGCAACCCGTTCACCGTCTCCAACCCGTTCCGCGCCGCGTTCGCCGGCACCAACCCGTTCCGCGAGGAGGCGCTGGCGCTGCAAACGTCTGGCCCGGCATCGCCGCGCTCCCCGACGACGCCGGCCACGGCCGTCTCGGCCGCCACCACCGCCGCCGCCAGCATCGCCGTCAACATCGCGGCCAACATCAACAACAACCTGGTGACGGCGCTCAAGGCGGAGGCGGCCGCCGCCGCCCAGGGCCGGCTGGGCAGCGGCGGCAGCAGCGGCGGTGGCGGCGGTGGCGGTGGCGGCGGTGGCGGTTGCGGCGGTGGCGGTGGCGGCGGAACGAACGGGCTCAGCTCCGGCCACGCGTCTCCCGGCCGCGTGTCCACCTCGAGCAACGAGAGCAACGCCACGGATCGAGTTGATCTCAACACGAGCGGTACCAGCATCGGAGTGAGTACCGCGCCGGCGCGATCTGCAGCCGGTCGTCGTCGTCCGGGACACCCCGTCCCCGCGGCGATTCCCACCGCAAGGTGACGTTTGTCCGTGTACTTGCGCTGTCGTTCGTATGCTATATTGTCTGCTTTTGAGTGAACCGACAGTTTTTGCTCGCTTGCTTCGCGCTGTTTGTGCGTTAGGAGATATTTCCCTACTCCTCTGCTTTAGATCACTGCTACTCTTAATGCTTGTGTTCTTCAACAATGAGATGGGATGGGACTAGATTGTGGATTCTCAGCTCTACCGTGGGAATGTAAATTTAGTAGCAACAGTCCAACGGAATGCACTTGGAACGATGCCTACTGCGAGATGCTAGAATCCTTGCAGATCAAAGTTGTGTACTATGCTGCTCATTTGTTGTCGTTGTTTAAAGCCCGGATTCTCGCGTTTTCCAGCGATGGTTGGTGGAGCTGTTGCAGAGCGTACAGGCGCTAAATTGTGCCACCTCGCCTCGCCCGGTCATCACCTGTCCCACTCGTCCGGAGATGAGCTCGTGGTCCACTCTTGAGCTTCACGGTCGCTTGTGATCTAATCCGTTCCGTACTTGTGATGCACGTACCAGGCGGCGGGCCCCTGGTGCGCTCCTAATGTCTCTGGCAATGCGCGAGTGATTCGTACCTTACCCTCTCATTGGATAAGGAGTTTCCTTACCCTCTCTCCTGGTCCTCCCTGACCACCTATTATTGGACACCATGTGGCCTCACTGGCTTCCCCCATGTGCATCACACTGACCTCGCACGCGGTATGTTTGGTCCCCTTCTGTGCTGCGTCTCAGCGTCCATTTGAACCCTGCTGTACCCCAGCTGACCTGTCGCGCCCCTCCCCGCCGTGTCGCAGGGCACAGAGCCGGCGGTGAGCGCCGTCGCCCGCAGCCACTCGTCAGCTGTGTCGCGGGCAGTCGCCGCCGGACCGGCCGTCGCCCGCAGCAACTCGAGCCTGTCGCCGTGGCACGTGGGCGGCGCCGAGCTGTCGGAGCCGCTGCGGCTGGAGCGGCGCACCGTCATCACCACCGAGCTCTGAGTGAGGCCGACCGCTTAGCTCTGAGGGAGGCCGACTGGTGTCGCCGCGAAGCTCTCATGCAAGCCATCTGAACAGTTTTGAGGCCGGTCTTCACCTAGCACTGATGAAGGCGATTTCCATAGAGCTTCAAGGTGAACCGGTGGTGGCACGACCACAGAGTCCTGAGGCGAGCGGATTCTGATCTGAGCTCAGAGTTTTATCTTTCCCACAGAGCTAAGGTGGGTCGCCATCGACGCAGCGTTCTGAGACAGGGACGGTGATGTCACCGCTGAGCTCTGAGCGGCTCTGAGAGGGTGCCGTCACAGCCTACTCTGATAAGGGTCACGCTCTGTCGGATGGTCGCGATCCCGACATAGGAGCCGGCCTCGACGAGCCCGGAGCCGTCCTCTGCTCGCTCTGGTGGCGGTGTCTGGCGACCTTCCGACCAGCCTGGGAGCTCTGTATGTAGCGGCGGCCTTGAGCCGGCTTGCAGCTCTGTTGTCGGCTGAATGACTGGCTGCGACGCCAGGCGTCCTGGCAGTCTGCCGGGCAGCTTGCCGTCGGGCGTGTCGTTTTGTTGTTCCGTTTTACAAAGTGGACCGCCACGTGCGTGTGCATGTAAGCGTGCGAGTTGTATCTTTGTTACATGTGGAACCAGAGCTCCCACAGAAGTTTTATCGGGAGGATAGTGAGTTTCATGATGTTTGAGCGTGCATTTTGTGCCAATTTGTTTTGCTTCTCGTGCGTTGCTGCCTTGGCCGACGGTCCTCATGACTCGCACGTGCGTCAGAGAGCGAACTTTCAGTTGCCCGCAGTGTGGCGAGAAGCTATTTACGCAGTTGTTTACCTTCGTGTGCTGTACTCTGTATTTAATCGCGGCACGCGCGTGGCCGCAGTAAGTCAAGCGCGAGAGAAGGTCGCCTGGTTCTAACCCACAATCATTGTGACATCATGCGTCGGGACTGGGGCCGCCGCTGCCTCCCAGTTGATCGCGACGTGCGCCAGCGTGGGATGCGGCCGTTTCCGGCTCGACTGGGCGCCGCTGGTCCGGCGGCATGCGACGTTCCGGTGGCTCGTACTGTCTTGTCGGCACGTCGCCGTCCGCCGTCGGGGCAGCGGTGCGATCGTGGCGGCGCCGGTGGCGTCCCGTTCGTCTCTGCGTCGCGTCAGCTGCGCGGGCACTGCCCGGTGCCAAACGAGCCATCACTGTGAATAGCCATCGGTCGTGTGTATTGTCTGGGCGCGCGCGTGGCGGCCCGCCCGCGCACCGCCGCAGTAGTCATTGTCGATATAGCCCGTCCATATGTGCGAGCCACCGCCCGGTGCGGCGCGGCGGCCGTCGGCGTCGGCGTGTGTGGCACGCCCTGGTGCAGCTCTTCCATACGGCAGCCTTGTCGGTGCCTGCAAGTGTGTAACGTGCTCCGTCCCCACAACATTCCCGTACTCTGTACATGTCGCTCTGGCCAGGCAGTATCAATACACTGGCGGGGCAATAGCCAGCCGGCGTTTGGCTGTGGGCGCGACGGCCAGCAGATGTGCCGCACGTGCAGCTGGCGGACGGCGCTGTCTGAAACGACGGCCCGCCGACATTCGAGGGGATTCTCTGGCGTCGTTCTGTTTCGTAAGCATTGGGTGGACTACGCAGCATGTACCTTTGTGTTACATGCTCTATTACATGCATTTTTACATGCGTCAACCTCTCATTTTCTTTCTTCCGAGCGAGGCTGAAAACCGAGTTGGCCTTCCGACAAACTAGCCGAAAAGCAATAAGCTTCAGCGGCCAATCAGGTCGACCATAGCACATTTGAGAGGCTGCGATGGCCATTCCTGAAATCATTAACATGCAGCTTCATTCTCTGGCGATGGTATGTTTTCAGTTACGAGGTCTTCTCATGGGAGGATTTTGCATATTGCGGACGGGAGTTTGTAATGTTGATTCTTGAACGCAACGCCATAGGTGTGATGAGTTTCACGCCTGTCCATGTTTGCCCTCTCATTTGTCCTAGGTCATTTTGCATGGGCTTGTTTTAAATGTAACGTCGACGCCTTTATCTCGTGATGTTCACTAACCGCAGTATGTTCAGTAAGTAATATCAACGTCGTGCGTGGTGTTTTATTGCTACTTTACGCTAGTTTCCATTGGGACGAGCTGTGATTCATGCCGATGTTGTTTAAAGCACACTCGACCATGTCACACAATACTACTTGAATGCCTGAGTTGAATTAATGCATGGTGTGCGAGATGCTACAAGGCGATTTCGAGTTTCTGAGAACCATAAAAGATTACTCCTAAATCTGAAGAGATGCAACTTGCCGATCGCCGCTCGTGCTTCGCAAGCAAGACGTGCCTGTATTGAAAACGACGATGTTTACATTAATTCAGTCTTAGTATTTATCCACAGCTGTGATCTTAACAATTGAACCGGAGGTGTTCAGGACATCTTCGCAAATTGTTCACAATATAATTATAGCTTCTGGGATAGGTCCAGATACACAAATAGTATATTAGGTAAATGTGTAGACGGGTGACGTTATGGTTCCGGCCGTCACCGTGGCGATGTGTGCCTCCCAATTGGCTGTTGACTCGCTGGGGGTTGTCGCGCCAAAAGATCCCGGCGCGGGGGTGTGGGAATAAAGCTGGCCGTAGTTAGATGCTGGGTACTAATGCTAAAGGTTAGATGCGCTGTCCGCCCGCGTCGCAGCGCGAAGTGAGTCGGTTCGTGTGGCGCTCAAATGCCCTAGTTCGGGCTCTGACTATCTACTACAAGTGCATTGGTGTAACGGTTGTACGTCTCGAGGGTAATATATCCCTCCCCCTCCAATATCCCGGTACGGACATGTTTTATATTTTACCACTGGAAAGCGTACAGCATGAACTTTCCTTCATTTAAAAACTGCACGCATGGCTCAGCAGTGGCGTACCGAATGGGGAGGAGGTAGATTCCCCTGAGAGATAGTGGACCCTCGAGAATCGTGCTGGGAACCCAATAATTCCTGTCGAGGACCCAATAAATTGGCTTCGGGCCCAAATAAGTACAGCGGGTCCACTAAAAGTCGCACCGGTGCCCCAAAATTCCAACCGGGGCTCAGTTAAGTACAACCGACCCCCGAAAACTCGCACTGAGCATGAAACAATCGCGTCGAGGCACCAAAAATCTGTCCCACAAAAAAAATTGGCGTTGAGGGCCGCAAGTCAACAGCGGGGCCCCGAAGGCTAGTGCCGGCCCGCTAAAGATCGCGCTAAGGCCCCAAAAGTACCGTCGGGCCTCCACAAATAAGTACAACCGGACCTCAAAACTCGATAGTCGAAAAAAAGCGCCCGAAGCCGATAAAAATCGCTTTGGGTCCAATATTACCCTCGGGCCGCAAAATTTGCATCCGGGACCCCAAAAATCGCGGTGGATCCCATAAGTTAGCTTTGGGGGCCAAATAGATACAGTGGGGCCTTGAAAACTCCGTTGAAGCTTTCATGTCATCAAAGGAAGGCCAGCGCTAAAATGTAAACAATGCCTATTCTTTTTCAGACCAAAAGTACCGTTCACCGTGTCCGCGTGATATATAGCTGTTATTTTAGCTCTGGCATGCATCTCGTCTAGAGTGAAACGGGCAGACACGTAACCGGCAGAATTAGTTACTATGAATATTTTCGAGCCTTCTCGTTTTTTTTTAAAGTTCATCGTGAATTTACCCATATGGGTGGAGATGGCCGAGTGGTTAAGGTGTTAAGCTCGGAGTATCAAAGGTTCCGGTTAACACTCCCACCACTCGGGACATTTTCCAATCCCGCGGCCCACCGGTGAAAGTGTAGGCGGCGCCACTAGCCATGATCGTGCATAAATACGTCGTGAAACACCAAATAAACACACAAACAAACAAACAAATTCCCTGATATGCAAAGCTGAAATGTTAGTGGATTCTGTGAAAATAGTCGAAAATAGAAAATCGTCTTACAAATGCCTGCATGTAGACAGCAACATACTACATTTCGCTTGAAGTGAACGACAAGACGCTTTGGATATCGCCGCGGCAGAATAACCCTCTGCCACGGCATGTTCGCGTATTACTGTTTTGTCGGCGCCATAAGCATGAGTTTTATCATACCATTGCCATGCGCTCCTTATTACCCCGCACAGTGCACGGTCCACATGATCACAAACATGAATTCTTATCTTTTTATAACCGACAACATTATGTTAAACATGGTGATTCATGGCAGAAATGATGGGCTGTTGTTGTTATCGGGGTTTAGGTGCGCATCAGCTGCGTGTGTTATCAAGTGCCATGGATTAATGATGGGGTTGTAGTTGACAGTGGCGCAACTTGAACCTTCCGTATCGTAATTTCAGAGGGTGGGTTTCCCAACCCACCCTCTGAAATTACGGAGCACCAGGCATTTTTCAAATTGATCTGGGTTAAGCCTTCCCAGTAAATGACACCTGAAAAGGCATTTGCACGAGCCTCAAAGGGAAGGACCCCTGGAAACCGCGGCGCCCCTCGTTGGAGATGAGACTTATGATAAATGACGCCGCGAGATGGGGTAGGGAGCAAGGGGGAACTGATGCCTCGAAGTTGTACGGAAACCTCAGCCGTTATAGGGTTGGACTTGCGCATGTTCTTAGCTCATATCCGGCGCAACAGACACAAATATACTTGTTCCTTAAATGAATCAGTTTTACTTCAGGGTGTAAGCAAGCTAGTTTCCCTCGCAATAGTAGTCTGGGGTTCCTCTGCCCCACTTGTGTGGTAACTGGCTTTCAAGTCCAACAATTTACAAAGTCACCAGCCGTCAATGCCCTTGCATTGGCCGGGCTGATTAGTAGCGATACGGTGACAACTTGTGAAACAGTTTCAACAAGAGTAAGCACCAGCGCGTTCCTTTCCAAGTTCATGCCTCCAGATCTCAAGGTACCAGTAATGGACAACCGTCCCAGCGTCCACACCTTACCCCAGGGCTACATCTTACCGCGTCGACGGCTCACCTCCGTATGGGTGAGTCGCGCGCGAGAGGAGACTAGTCAATCATGGGGAGGGGCCCACCAGGCCAATGCCCTGGTCTGTCACTGGCCGGCACCATCTATTGCAACACACCGAGAATGGAGGGGTCCGGTAATTGCACTCTACCTCAGACACGCCTCGCATGTGGCTCGGTTACATAGTACATGGGTGTCACAATCCAATGACCACACAGTATCCGCCGACCGGTCGTCGCCGTGCCGGCACCGGATTTGACTTAAGCATAACACACCCCGCGACAGCCGCAGCGAGTGCTGACGTCGGCGTCGGCAGGCGCCGGCCGACTGACCGGGATCCGCTCGGAGCCTGGATCCCACGATACACGGGCACAGCCGTGATTGGTTTGCTGAACGCATTCGAAAGAGGGGTCCAAAGTGGGCTTGGTTACAAAGGTCATCTCGAAGGAACTTTTCTAAGGGCTGGTGCTACCTGCCCTACCTAATGTGATACAATGCTTACCTGAACCCAAAACAAATGTAATACGTACCAATTCTTGACATTATGGTTCCCTCAAACATGACCAACATGTACCCCATTTTCGTTTCGCTATGCAAATATCTGAAGTAAGTGGTGCTCTAAAATCGGTATGGAATTTCACACCAATATTTATTTTTGTATGGAGTTATCCATAACAAAGGCACACGAAGGTGCACCCCGATATATATATATATATATATATATATATATATATATATATATATATATGTGGGACGGGTTCCGCTGCTGGACGGGATCCGTCTCACACGGAGCACTGGCTAATCCAGCTGTTGGATGGGGTCCGTCCCACACAGAGCACTAACCATTCCAACTCTGGACGGGGTCCGTCCCACACAGAGCACTAACCAATCCAGCTGCAGGACGGGTCCGTCCCGCACAGAGTACTGTAACCATTCCAACTCTGGGCAGGGCCGTCCCGCACAGAGTACTGTAACCATTCCAACTCTGGGTGGGGCCGTTCCACACAGAGTACTGTAACCATTCCAACTCTGGACGGGGCCGTCCCGCACAGAGTACTGTAACCATTCCAACTCTTGACGGGGCCGTCCCGCACAGAGTACTGTAACCATTCCAACTCTGGACGGGGCCGTCCCACACAGAGTACTGTAACCATTCCAACTCTGGACGGGGCCGTCCCACACAGACTACTGTAACCATTCCAACTCTGGGCGGGGCCGTCCCGCACAGAGTACTGTAACCATTCCAACTCTGGACGGGGCCGTCCCACACAGACTACTGTAACCATTCCAACTCTGGGCGGGGCCGTCCCGCACAGAGTACTGTAACCATTCCAACTCCGGGTGGGGCCGTCCCACACAGAGTACTGTAACCATTCCAACTCTGGACGGGGCCGTCCCGCACAGAGTACTGTAAACATTCCAACTCTGGACGGGGCCGTCCCGCACAGAGTACTGTAACCATTCCAACTCTGGACGGGGCCGTCCCGCACAGAGTACTGTAACCATTCCAACTCTGGACGGGGCCGTCCCACACAGAGTACTGTAACCATCCCAACTCTGGACGGGGCCGTCCCGCACAGAGTACTGTAACCATTCCAACTCTGGACGGGGCCGTCCCGCACAGAGTACTGTAACCATTCCAACTCTGGGCAGGGCCGTCCCGCACAGAGTACTGTAACCATTCCAACTCTGGACGGGACCGTCCCACACAGAGTACTGTAACCATTCCAACTCTGGACGGGGCCGTCCCACACAGAGTACTGTAACCAATCCAGCTGCAGTTCGGGGTTAGTCCCGCACAGAGCACTAACCAGTCCAGTTACAGGACGGGGTCCGCGCTTTCCGCCATAGTTAGATGCGGCCCAGCAGTCCACGTCTGCTGGAGTAAGTGTCTGGGCTCTTGTTCTTGTTTTCAAACTTGTATTTGCATGGGTACATTTTTGTTTGATGGTGTACTTCCGCCGAATCTTCCCGACTAACTCATCATGAATGATCCACAAATTCGACCTGAAGCAAGACCTTCAAATTAGCAATACATTACGCCAGATTGAGTTTCTCGTTTTTTACGCTGTGTGAATCGCGTTGTCTTCAATCTTTCCAGGTACGATAGCTATCCTTTAACATTCACGTATTTAATTATTTACTGGTGATGTTCAAGCCATCATGTTCTTTGTCGTTGGAAGCAACATGTATGTTGTGGTAACAGTTTACATCAAACCAGTTGTAAAATATATTTGTCCTGGAAGTAGAAAGCCAGATCACCATTTGTACCCCGACACTATCACGAATGAAGGTAGGTGTGCGACCTCTTACACTCTACACGGGAACAAGCACACTAGTGACATACGTTGCTGCAGCTGGACAAGCTCCCTTGGACAGCGTCTACGACACGATCTTTCATGGGCCGAAAACGTGGCCTTACCTCAGTTGAACTCTCAACGCACACTGCACCCTCTGCACCCATATCCGTCCTGTGAGTCTTGTGACCAGATCACTTGGTAACTGGCCAAACTATGCAAGCCTAGCCCACACACTAGCACAGACAACGCCACTAAAAACTGCCATTCAACTTCGTGTTATCTAATAAACACCTAGGCATGTGCTACGAAAATGCTCTCAAGCATGCTCTCAAATGCCTACGGTATTTCGCCCTGTTGCTTCCAAAAAGTACCATGCACCCTATTCCTTCCAAGCAGTCAACGTCCTTAGTGCGGTATACGTGTTAAATACGTTGAATCAAAGACAATAAATATCACATCTGAGCATATTGCTCGAATGCAGTCCCGAAGTAGTAGTAGTCGTTATAGTAGTAGTAGTAATAGTAGTAGTAGTGAGAGTAGTAAGTCCTCCAGTATCATTAGGTACGTGATCACACAACTTGGCGTACACTAACACCCATACCACGACCAGGTCAGGAAGATCAGGAAGCAACAGGAAGCAACACCAATCTACCATCCTCTGCAATTTACCATGATCTACAATCCGTCGATGTAACTATGAAACACAATCTACTCATCAGCTTTAGCTAACTAAAGCAGTTTCAAGCCAATTAAAACCTCGTGAGCCAAAGAGACGAACATTATTCATTGATGAAGTACACATGATAAAACTGATATGTTCCCAACCAGGGTTCGATTTGAACTTTGTAATCCTGGGTGAGAAGGGGAACTTTGGTTGATGGAATCTGGAGAGGATAATTTTCTTCAAACCTGTGACATCAGAATCTCAGTTTGCATTTTGCAGTGAATCCTAAACACTTTATGGCAGAAAAGTTAATCGTCAAACAGCACCACTAAACCACATAATGAACACAAATGAATGGATAATTGTCTGAAGAGGACAATGCTCTGGATGCTAAAATCAAGGAACGGTCTGTTTGTCTCACACTGCCCTCAATCGATTGGGTCGACGTTGCTTGTATATTGATATCGTTACTGGCGTCATCTCCAAATCTAAGTGCCAGGAATGTTCACGTTGTAAATGAGCCAGATGCCGCTAAGGTATTCATAACCACTTTGCAGGTGAACTGTCGAGCCGTACAAACGCCACTGCTGTGCCAGAGAGCCGAGCCAGACCAAGCGAGCTGATTATTTGTGTCGGCGTGTGTCCCCGTGAAGCGCCACCTGCCCACCGATCTGTGAACATGAGCTGATGAGTTGTCACAGGCGCGAGCTCTCCTCCTGCGCTGACGTGACCGTGGCGATGGCGCTCTTCTGCCGCCGTCGGCAACACGTCGGGTCATCGTCGCCGACCGGAAACCCGCGGAACGTCGGGCACGTCGGCACGAACCTGGTCCACTTCCAGCTGAAATGGGCGCGAGGGTCACGATCCGTCAAATGCCGACACGCCCTTCGAAGCCTGGCACACGCTCCACATACTGATTCACGCCTCACATCCCGGTGCATACTTCACAACCTGGTGCACGCTTGACAACCTGGTACACACTTCACAACCTGGTGCACACTTCACAACCTGGTGCACACTTCACAACCTGGTGCACACTTCACAACCTGGTGCACTTCACATCCTGGTGCACACTTCACAACCTGGTGCACACTTCACAACCTGGTACTCGCTTCACAACTTCGTACACATTTCACAACCTGGTACGCACTTCACAACCTGTGGAACACTTCACAGCCTGGTGCAAACTTCACAACCCGGTGCACACTTCATAAGCATGGTACACGCTTCACAACCTGGGGTACACTTCACAACCTGGTGCACACTTCACAACACTGCACAACCTGGTGCACACTTCACAACCTGGTGCACACCTCACAACACTGCAAAACCTGGTGCACACTTCACAACCTGGTGATACTTCACAACCTGGTGCACACTTCATAACCTGGTGCACACTTCACAACCTGGTGCACACTTCACAACCTGGTGCACACTTCATAACCTGGTGCACACTGCACAACCTGGTGCACACTTCACAACCTGGCGCACACTTCGTAAGCATGGTGCGCGATTCGAAAGCTGGTACGCACTTGAAAAATCACAGTACACACTTCAAGCCATGGCACGCACTGAAAAACATGGAGCATGCCATAGAAACCTGGCACGTAATCACGCAACTTGCGTACAGTAATAGACCCAACCCACGACCACCCATGAGGATCAGGAAACAAAACCAATCTACCATCCTCTACAATTTACCATGCTTGACAATCTGTGGATGTATGTAACTACGAAACACAATCTACACATTTACCATGGGCGCCGCCACCGCGGGGGCAGGGGTAACACGTCCCCACAAACTTCGGTTGGTTATTGGAGTTTAGGGGCGCATCGACTGCGTCGGTCATGCAGCGCCCTCCCAACAAACTTCCGTGAAGCTTAACATTACGAACATGGTCTTGCACGGAAAGGATCGATCTGTCGTTCCGTCCGTTCAAAGTTCGTGGTGACGCCCATGCAATTTGCATAATTTTATCCTAGAGAAAAGCACCAGTGCTAAAGCCGACAACTAGCCACTATGACATAGTAACGAACATTCATAAACCAATCGTGCTTTGGTCAAGAGCCAAGTCCACCATAAAACAGCAACATATATACCAAAGCCAGCGAGAAGCAGACCCTGCATACGTCTTCGTCCAAAACAATACAGGTGATCTGCCGAAATAACTGCCAAGCTGACCTAAGGAACCTGTCGACTCGCCTTTCGATCCTGTCCATGCCGAAGGGCATGCCGTAGGTGGAGGTGGACACCGTAGAGCCCAACTTATCGCCCTGGTTCCGCCAGGCGATTAAGCCTCGTTCCTCATCAGTTCCTGTCGGACAGAGGTTACGCTCATCTGGTCAGTCTCTTCCGGACTGAGGGGACTCTCATCAGTCTTCTTTTTTCGAACAGAAGCTCGTCAGTTTCTGTTGGACGGAGCCAACACCGTCAGTCCCTTACTGTGGCAACTGACGTCAGGTATATGGTAGCTGAAGTTTGATGCTCATTTCGTTAGAGTCTACAGCGTGGGAATCAGCGGCAAGTGCCTACGAAGATGGCATTGAGCAGCTAGACATAGAGCAGTCGCTGACGGTAAGCCGTTAACATAAGCAGCAAGGAGTTTGAGAGCGAAAAACTGCCCTGAACACACCAAGTGCTCAAATATTGGAAACCTTGATTGTCCGGCGAGGACAAGACAATCCGAATCCTCATATCCTCCCCCAATCTTTCCCTCCAAAATTGACAAATGCTCTCGGTTGAATACACAGATGGCGCAGGTGAATGATCCCAGTGAATACGAGAAGTGAAATAAGAAAACAAGAAAGCGTGCTTAGAACTGACAGCCATATCAGCTCACCAAGCGAAGGACCTCAGTGGCGAGGAGGGCAGGTATTGTAGCACAAACATTTCAGCGTATCCTACAATCCTGGAAAACCTACTACAATACATGACACGATAAAAGTGAATATCCGACATCTCGGAGGGTTCCCGAACCTTGCACTCCCCGCTGGCCAAGTCACAGTCCGCCTCACCCGGAATGGTATTGTCCAGCAGGCAGCCGAGGAACCCGCCGATGAACATGCTCGTCTTGAGCAGCACGTACAGGGTCTGGTTCAGCGTGTCGTTGCCAGTCTGTATGGCGTCCTTGTGTTCGCTGATGTACGACGGTAAAATCTGCAGAAAATAGAATGTAAGTAGCCGACAAATACGTAGAGATGGGAGACGCGACCCACGACAAAGGAGAACCATATCAGGCACTGAGCAGGTTATGTAGCCATCATGCGGAGAGTGACGGACCAGACTGCGTATTCCCTTCAAAAATAATTTGCTATCACTGGAAAACTGTAGGCTTCGGCTTCACGTCCTATCAGAAGGCAACCAACCCATCATGGTATTCTGCAGAAATGGACAATTCCACAACTCACGCTGAACATGCGGCACCACATTCGGAATATGACCAACCCGCGGTTGCTATGGAAGTGATTAGTTAGTTATTTGAGCTTTAGGGCGCTTCGACCAGTCACTATGGAAGTGTTTATATTGGGCGAGGGTCACATTGCTACCTCAGCTTACCATCGCGAAAAATACAGAGAATCCCAATATGAACAGGTTTCTAGACGAGTTGAGGTCGACGAACTGAAGGGATGAAAGGCCTGGAAAATACGGTTATTAACAGTCATGGTAGGTTGTATTTTTACACCGGCTTTAATTCGCAACACAAACAACAGCTGGGATGAAGCTCAAGTAGGCGTTTATACACTGAAAACAAGAAGTAAACAAGCAAGCACCATTGCCGACTAAGTACCCAATGACGTGTTCACTGCCAGCAAGTACTAATGTTGTAACACATGATGATTGTCAAAACGCCCACGCTTTCTCGACTATCAGCATAAATTAAGCCCGATTCACACCACCACCGGACCGGAGAAAAGTTTGGACGTCTGACCCACGTTTTTACCTGATATGGCAAAAGTTAGGGTCCGGCCGGCGGAAACGTTGTTCGGTCACAGTGTCAACTGGGTGGGGGGGGTAGGGTCGTATCGACTGCAGTGGTCATGCAGTAGTGTCAACTGGGTACCACGAGCCGACGGCCAGGCTACGACCAGAGTCCAGCCCGGTCGTCGGACCGGTGTGCCGGTCAAGGTTAGCTGTGTCCAAGGCTATTTCATAAGGTAGGCCCACCAGACGCTGGCATAACCTTGGCCTGACCTTCAAACCAACAACTGGAGACAGGTAGTGAGTGGACAGGTAATGCTAGCGCTAGCATCATTTGCCTAACAAAACAGCAATGTTCGTGGGAGAATATTCAGTATTTTGTGCTATTTAATTATATTTCGCAGAAAATTACAATAAATTGAAGTTTATAAAAGTATAGGAACCTCAAGAAATAATTTTAGCTAAAAACAGCACAACGCTTTCATTTCCTGAAATGAAGCCCTAGGGGTTCACGGAACCTGCGGTCGCTGCGGCTCTGCGGCCAAAATAGGCTCCGCCTACCACCGAAAGTCGTCAGCAGCGGGACGCGCCTGAACGTCGCCGCTGCCCGCCACGGTCAAAGCTAAGGGTCAAAGCATGCGTTAGATCATGCACGCGTTATTCCAGTATTCCCTGTATATGTATTGTTCCATGTGAATATGGTAAGTCTCGTAAAGCCCTTTCCAAATATGCAATTAGTTCTGCGCTACCCCAAATACTTCATGAGATATTGGGCTTAACGTGGTTTTTCCCCATAGTCCTCAATGTGTAGACGGGTGACGTCATGGTCCCGCGCGTCGCCAAGGCGACGCGTGCATTCTGATTGGCTTGTTGCTTCGCGCCAAAAGACCCCCGGCCGCGGCAGTGTGAGAATAAAGCTGACGGTGACCGGACGTGCGGTCCGCCCGTGCGGGTTGGACTTGAAAGCTGTCAGACGTGTTTGCAATTCGGACCCAGCGACTACATTGGTGGCAGCGGTCGGATTGACAGCTTTCGGATCGTCTGACTCACACGACGGAAGCCAGATGACTCGATTGAGTGTTGTGGCGGACTGAGAACTGAGGAGCGGATTCGCGTCGTCGGAATCCTGTCGTAACGGTGTGTAGTGACTTATGACTTGGCTCGGTGTGACGCGTCAGTGCAGCCACTTACACAGAAGGATTGCGTGCAAGTGATGAGTTTGGGGGTCGCGAGCAAGATGGCGGCCCTGCCAGATACAGGTTCTGGTGAGTGCTGTGGTCGCCTAGCAACGACAGACTAGCAGGCGCCTCCAGTACTCGTCTGCACCAGCTGATTGAGATGACGTAACGACTCTGCATAGCAACGTGGCATCTCGAGGACACGGCTAAGGCCCTACGCAGGACTGACTCGCAACTCCTGCGTGCGATTCTCAGCGTCGGAACCGTGAGTGCCTTGTCAAGGCGAGGCATATATGTCGGTTTAATGAGGCGCGTGGCGTGATTCAGTCGAGCCAGACGCGTTTGAATATTGGAAGTGTCGAGTGACGAGTATAAGCCGTGTTCACAAGTCTGTACTTGAAGCCCATTGGAACTAGCAGAATGGAGCCAAGGTTTGCTATGGTTGGTATGCCAAGCTTCGACGGAGGTGGCTCGGTGCAGATATTTTTGGACGACTATGAGAGGTTCAGTAGGCTTCATGATTGGGACGAGAGCCGGAAGTTGGATATGTTGCCATTGTGTCTAACAGGAATCGCAAGGGATGCGTTCGATGCCCTTGGTGCCCGACAGAATGAGTC
Organism: Ashinkailepas kermadecensis; assembly: GCA_034440615.1. Taxonomy (NCBI): domain Eukaryota; kingdom Metazoa; phylum Arthropoda; class Thecostraca; family Neolepadidae; genus Ashinkailepas; species Ashinkailepas kermadecensis. Next base: position 205,671 of record JAOTOM010005080.1, on the reverse strand, counting down.
TTATAGTGAAGTTGAGCTCGGCCTGAAGGGGAGTTTCAGCAGTAGTAGCTCTGTGGACCACCATGTGGCCCTTATGGATCTCAGGTACGACCCATCCCAGTCGCTAGATGCGTTTGTGATACGGCTTAAGAAGATGGTGTCTCAAGCATTCCCAGGACAGGCATTGGAGGGTCTGCTATACAACCATTTCCTGTCGGCACTTCCAGGCGACCTGTACTCGCCTGTTGTCGCGTCGGGAGCGAGTACTTTTGAGGATGCAGCGGCAAAAGTACGTCACGTGTGCAGTGTCGCTCGGCACGTGATGCAGCCGGTGTGCCAGATGGCTGCAAGGGGGCCCAGCCTGAAGCGTCAGCTGTTGCTCGATTAGAGAAGAGGATAGCCGAATTAGAGCTCCAAGTCCAGACTGGACTCAGGTCCAGTGGACCTGTGCGTAGGCCGCGCGAGTGTTACGCCTGTGGCCAGCCTGGTCACATGAGGTATAACTGTGACAAGCGATATGTTAGGTGCCCGAAATGCGGTTGTCAGGGGCATGTGCCAGAAGTGTGTGGGAGGTATTTGGGAAACTTCCGTGGGTCCACCCGAGGGGCCATGGGGGGACCCGGACCCAGTCAAAGGCCGTGAGGAATGGGCTGAGAGGATGTGATTCCGGAAGGGACAAAGGGACCTGGAGAGAAACCGAGAGGGAAGCGAACATAACCGACGGTGACCCAGGCGACCGATGGGTTTCACTGAACGAGGATATGACATTTGTGGCTAAGATTTCGGGAGTCGACTGTAAGTGTCTGCTGGACACAGGCAGCAACATTAGTATTCTCAACCAAGCAGCGTTCGACCTTTTGCCAAATTCGCCGAGGTTACGTAAGACTGCAGTGCGGGCCAAGACGGCGTCACGAGATGAGCTGCCACTGGCAGGCAAAGCCACTCTGTGCTTCCATGTTGACGGAATGCCAGTGAACATAGTGTTTTCGTGTCGGACCACATAGATGTGCCGTGCCTACTGGGGCTCGACTTTCTGCGAGCTTGTCCATGCGTGATTGATATGAAGAGAAGGAGATTGATATTGACCCCGGCTGAGTCAGTTCGCTCGGTGTCGGCGGAGGCCGTGTCAGTTGGGCGTTTGGTGATGTCGAGTAGTGTCATAGTTGCACCGGGTGAGGAGACTGTTCTGAGGGCATGGGTGCCCAATTGCGACTACATTGGCTTAGCTGTAGTGGAGCCGTCGTTGGACATTTGTGGTCTCGAGTTTGTTCCAGCAGTGGTCGATGTAGTAGGGAGTTCTGTCCCATTTGTCGTCCGTAATATTACGGCGGAGCCGATTAGCATTCCTAAGCGCTCAGAAATTGGCGAACTTGAGGTGGGGTTTGGCGAGCACAGCTTGCACTCCTGGGATAGTGATGGCGAGCCAGCTTCGAAATGCGTAGAACCACGTGGACATATTGACCTGAGTAAGTCCCCATTGTCAGAAGCACAGAAGGAGGCGGTCAGACGAGTTATCGACAAGCATAAGTCGATGTTTGATGGTCATTTGGGCCACACCACGGTGACGACGCATACGATTGATACTGGTGACCATGCGCCCGTGAGTCAGGCGGCCCGGCGTGCACCACCCCATTTGCGGGACGAGGTGAGGGCGCAAATCAAGACATTAGTAGAACAAGGAGTTCTCGAGGAGTCTGATGGAGGGGGTTGGGCTTCCCCCATATGTTTGGTAAGGAAGAAGTCTGGGCAGTACAGGATGTGCGCTGACATGAGACAGTTGAATGCCGTGACGACGCCCTCGTCATATCCGATTCCGAGGATTGACGACACTATTGAGATCTTGGCAGGATCAAAGATGTGGTGTGTCCTATATTTGAATAATGCGTATTTTCAGGTAAGCATTGATGAACGGGATAGAGATAAGACTACGATTGTGACTCCATTCGGTGCACATCGGTTTGTTCGTATGCCATTCGGGTGCAAGTCGGCCCCGTCTACGTGTGCGCGTCTGCTGGATATAGTTTTAGGTGATTTGCGTCCCCTGGCGTGCATGAACTATTTTGATGACGTCATAGTGCATGGAGCAGACTTTGATGATGTCCTGACTAAGCTGGATGCTGTGTTGGAAAGGCTACAGCAGGCAGGTCTTACGTTGAATCCGGGAAAGTGCGAGTTGTTCCGAACGGAAGTAACATTCCTGGGTCATGTATTGACCCCCGAGGGCTTGTCTGCTGACCCTGAAAAGATCCGGCAGCTGGCTGAGTGGCCCACTCCACGCACCCAAAAAGAGTTGAGTAGTTTTCTAGGGCTAGCATCGTTCTTTCGGAAGTATGTGCGATCGTTCGCTGAGATGGCAGCGCCGCTGTTTTCGCTGACGGGAAAGACGTAAAGTTTAGTTGGTCAGAGGAGGCGCTAGCATCGTTCGAAGCACTGAAGGTGGCGCTGTCGACTTCGCCTGTGATTTCGCTGCCCAGGTTCGGCGCGGACGCTGGTATGTTCATTCTGGACTGTGATTGTTCGGACTTGAGTGCTGGAGCCGTTCTCCTGCAGGAACAGGATGGCGAAGAGAAACCGCTGGCGTATGCGAGTCGGAAGTTGTCCAAGTCTCAACGTAATTACAGTACAACTCGTAAAGAGTTGCTAGCGTGCGTTCTGTTCGTGCAGCAGTTTAGGCACTATTTGTTGGGCCGTAAGTTTAGGATTCGTACCGACCACGCCAGCCTGCAATGGCTCATAAACTTGAAGCAACCTTCCGGCATGCTCGCTCGTTGGTTTGAGATCTTGTCCGAGTTTGATTATGAGATAGTGTTTCGCCCGGGTGTGCAGAATCCGGTGGCGGACGCGCTGAGTAGGCGTCCGGCAGACAGAGTGGATGCGGAGACACAGACCGGCGAAGTAGCTGAGTCAGTTCGCGAGGTAGATGCTTCCTCCTGGTCCCTGAGTTATCTGCGACAGGAACAGGATAAGGACCCTAGCATAAGTGAAATTGGGAAACATTTGTCGGCTGGAGTTAAGCCGCGACGAACCACGGTGTCAGGTTCCTCTAGGCCACTGTTTAAGCAGTGGAGACGACTGCAGTTGATTGATGGCATTTTGTATCGAATGTACAAGCCACGCGCTGGTGAGAGCGAGCGGTTGCAGCTGGTGGTTCCAAGGCAGCTGGTGCCGGGAGTACTAACCTCGCTTCATGCTGGTCCAACAGGAGGACATTTTGGGGCCGATAAATTGTTGGCCCAGGCGAGGATTCGGTTCTGGTGGAGTCAGATGTCGGCTGAAACCGAGGAGTTTTGTCGCAAGTGCCAGAAGTGCACCTTACACAGTCAACCGATCCCGCGGCCACGTGCATCCCTTGGTGAGCTCTACTCAGATGAACCTTTTGATACGATTTCCATTGACTTTTTGACCGGTCTGCCGATTACCGGAAGCGGGAACAAGCATCTGTTGGTTGTGTGTGATCACTTCACCCGCTGGTGTGAGGTGTATCCTCTTCCGGATATGAAAGCGACGACAGTGGCAACGACCATTGTGAACGAGTTTGTCGCTCGGTTCGGCTGTCCACGGCGCTTGCACTCCGATTGCGCCGCGAATTTTGTGGGGTCAGTCATGACGGAAACCTGCCGTATCCTCGGCATTGAAAAATCACGGATCTCCGCGTACCACCCCGAAGGTAACTCAAAGGTCGAAAGGATAATGCGGACTATCATCACGATGTTGGCGAGATATCTAGATGACAATCATTCGGAATAGGATGTTCATCTGCCGCTGTTGATGCTCGGGTATCGGTCACAGGTGCATTCGTCGCTCGGCTATTCGCCCTACTTTCTCATGTTCGCTCGAGAGCCCCGGCTCCCAGCGGAAGCGAATCTGCACGCGCCTACGGTAGCGAAATCTCGGACGGTGTCCGAGTACGTGGACAACCTGTGTACCAGTCTGCGCAAAGCGAGAGAGTTTGGGATCGCTGCGTCGAATAGGCGACACGCGCGCAACAAGAGAGCCTACGAAAAGAAGCTGAGCGAGCATACCTTTCAGGCTGGTGATCAGGTCCTGTTGTATAAGAGTGTCGTGCCGAGAGGTCAGTATTATAAGTTTGTCCGCCCCTGGAAGCCGGCAACAGTCCTAAGCCGAGTGGGTGATGTAAATTATCGGATACGTCTGCACGAGAGCAGAAAGACGATTCTAGTGCATCATAACAGACTGCAACCAACGACCGCTCAGGTGACCAGGGATGCAGTGCCTGGATGTGCAGCTGGTGTAACAGACACACCAGCAGGACGTGGCTTGAGTGTGGATGATGAGAGGCAGGGCGTCGGTGAGCCGCTCGCCCCGGCGTCCGGGGTTGGGTCACCCGCACCACCCGTTCGATGTGGCATATTCCGACCTGGCGTGCTGGAATCTGGAGGCGAAGGGGGTTCACATCCTTCCTCCGGAAGCACCGCTCTCGGAACTCGCGTCGTTGGGGAAAGTGGGGATCTCGGCGCGGATGCGTTAGCGGCTGGTGGTGACGACAGTAACAGCGGCGATCTGGGTCCCACCCAAGCAACTTCCGTTCAGAGGGAAGAAGGGGATGGGTGCCCCGCTGTCAGGAGAGAATCGACGTTGACGGGCACTACAGTTAGCTTAGGAATAGAAAGCCCTGATGTTGTCCCATCCGTGGAGGGAGTGGGGTTAGAGACAGGTGACCCCGGGCCTGGACTTCCCCCGAGTGTACCGCCAACTGTGTTGCGACGATCGAGTCGGGTTAAGCGAGCTCCTGGTTGGGTGTTGTTAGAATAGTCGTTAGTTACAGTGTAAACGCATGTATGATGTGAGGTTGCGCGATGTTAGAATAAGATGCTAGTGTACCAATTGTTATAACTAGCGTTGGGCGGAAATGAGGATCCCGCCGGGGATGCGTTAGTGGATGGGCGGTTTGTTTCGGGTCTACGCCACATTGTGAAACTGTGTAATGTCTGTGCGGATTGTGGAACGCTTCAGTCGTTTGGGCGCCTATGGCGAGTGCTAGATGCCTTGTGCTGAAATCTAGTGCGTACCCTGTTAAGACTTGCGACGGTTTTGCGCAGTCGTGATATCAGTCTTTGTGTTGCGGATAAACCCGTTGCCATGCTGCTGACGACCACTTGTGACGATAGTTCGAACAGCGTGGCTATACATCGTGTGCCATTTCGCTCCGGTGTCATGTCTAGGTCATGTGCGTTGAGTGCGTGTGCACTCCTTTTTTCAAGGTTTATAGAGTGTAGACGGGTGACGTCATGGTCCCGCGCGTCGCCAAGGCGACGCGTGCATTCTGATTGGCTTGTTGTTTCGCGCCAAAAGATCCCCGGCCGCGGCAGTGTGAGAATAAAGCTGACGGTGACCGGACGTGCGGTCCGCCCGTGCGGGTTGGACTTGAAAGCTGTCAGACGTGTTTGCAATTCGGACCCAACGACTACAAATGCATTCTGCCCTCCAGGCTAGTTCACGGTTTTGCCGCTTGGCGGCGCCACGGCTGATGGACCCCTGAGCTGTGTCCAAATTGGCTCCGGTTCGGCGGTCGGCCGGCCGATCTGCGCATGCGCACATGGTGTGCCGTGACATGGGGTACGCCAGCCGCACCCTTTTGAATGGATCACAAACTACCCTTTGTTACCACAGCAAAATTCCTAGACATCACTTTAGATCCACGACTCACCTTCAAACCACACATACTCAACATCCAAAAACGCGCATCCAAAAGAATAAACATCTTACGAGCACTATCCGGCACAGATTGGGGTTCCGACCGAAATTCCCTACTGACCTTATACAAATCCATCATTCGACCAATCTTGGAATACGGGTCAACACTTTTCGAAAACGCAGCTAGATCAAACCTCAAATTCCTAGACTCTCTTCAATACCAATGCCTAAAGATAGCCACAGGAGCATACACAACCTCACCTTCCCTCGCTCTTCATATATATAACCACATACCAGAACTACAACACAGACGCACAGAAGCACTACTCAGATACCACTACAAAAGACAACTCATTAGACAACACCCATGCACTACGGCACTAAAAATCCGCTCCAAACGCAGACACCAACTCATGAAAAAAGTACCATTCAAAACTACAATAGGATGCCGCATTCAACAACACGCAAGAAACTTACACCTCGCACTACCCACCTCAAAACCACTCCCACCACCTAAAGCATGGTGGAAACACCAAACCCCCACAATTCACTTCCTAATAGACAAACCAAAAAGTACATACACAGATACCGAAATACAACAACTCTTCCTCCAATTCATATCACAATACGCAAATTACAACATCATCTACACCGACGGCTCCAAATCACACACACCAGACGGGCTCAGCGGCGGTGCTGTACACCAGACAGGCACCGCCCCGGGTCATCTTACGGGCCCGTCTGCCGGACACAGCATCCACCTACACATCAGAAATATATGCAATATATTCGGCCTATTGTACCATCTACAACACAAACATAGAACACAACATCATAGCCATCGACGCAAAATCAGCAATACAAAGCATAACACCCTACACCGTTTCCAAACACCCCCTCATCCCCAAAATACTGCACATACATAACAAACTAAACATTCGACAACAACCACTCCTTTGGATACCAAGCCACACAAACATACAAGGCAACGAACATGCAGACACCGAAGCAAACGTAGCCACAACGCTACAACAAACCACAAACTGCCCACTCTTACAATCCGACTACTACCCCACAATACACCAGGCAATCAACAAACACATTCAAGAAACATGGGACAGAACAGGAACACAACTCCACGATATACATCCAAAATGCGAACACTGGCACACCATCAATCAGAACACCAGACTCAAGGAAAGGATACTGACAAGACTTCGCATCGGACACACAGCACTCACACACTCCTACCTCATTCTAAACCAACCACGACCTCAATGTACAACATGTCACCGAACACTTACAATCAAACACATTCTCATATACTGCACCAAGTACAACAACCAAAGACAACACATCACAAACTACTGCACCACAAACCACCTCCCACTAAACCTCACCACGCTTCTCAACGATGAACACCCAACATTATACGAACATATCTTCCACTCCCTTTCAACAACACGCATATTGGAACAACTGTGAAGGGGAAAAAAGGAACAAAAAGAGACATGGGAAAAAAGAGAAGAAAAAATCGAACATGTGTACGCATACATACCTATATCAAGGGGAAAAAAATCCATGATCCCCAAAGTGCATATATGTTTTCTTGCAATGTTTAATCCAAAAGGCGATGACCCCCCCCTCTGCACACCATATCCCAAGCAGCACCGTCCGGACTGCTTCTCTTCTCGTCATTCTTCACTACTGCGCCTTCTTCAGCATCTGAACAACCTACAGCCTCAACTTCAGGACAGCCCATCACACCTCTACCCAGCTCTACTCTGTCATCTTCAACTACCTAACTTCGGCACCTGACTTCAAGTCAACCTTACCTATCCCATTCCTTCTACCCCCGACCACGTCGTTCCATAAATCATAACCAACCACCACATTCATCTACACACTACCGGAAACAGCCGACATCACCACACGGTGGCAGGCTAGCAAAACTCACTCACTCTCACACGATAGATGGGTAAAAAGAAAAAGAAGACGAGAGAATAAAACAAAGGGAAAACAAACGATATGCTAAGAAAAATGAGATGCGTACAAAAAAAGAAAAAGAAGCGCCAAAGCAGAAAAAGAAATACACCTATGCCAAAAAAAAGAACGAGAAGAACCATAAAAATACAACGCTCCATTGAGTGTCTAGGTGTTTATGTTTTTGACTTGTTGAATGCTGAAATATGCGAAGACCAGTCCCTTGTCCCCATCCCTGTAAACCTCATTCCAAAATTGGAACCATCCGAACTGATCGTTCAACTCAACTACGTCATCTGACGCTCCTCTGCGTATGACGTCACAGGCAAACCAGACGGCCGGCTGCATCGGGGCAAGAACCTGCTGAACTTTGTACGTTCCCGCCGTAGGAGCAGACTTTTTTCCCAGTCCGGTGGCATTATGAACCAGGCATCAGACAGCTGAAATGGAAATGCGAAATATGGTGGTGGATGTAAGGTTCTCATGAACATGAGGAATTGACAAGTGTGCAGAATCTGATACTGTATGCTTGCAACCAAGAATCATCCTTAAAAGGTTCCTCATTGATCAAAGGTATTGTCATGGTTCCTACGTAATTTTCGTGTCGAAAAAGTCGCATGTGATAACATTCGCGTTCACCACGGAGTAGTATGCCTAACTGCACATGTCTATAACATAAGACCTGTTGGAAATAGGCGGCACCGGGTAGTAAAAACAGGAAAACAACATAGAATGAGTAGTTTCGCTTCAAAAATGTATAGGCTCCAAAGAGTTCTACCCCTCAACCAATGGGTGTGTTTGTTGGGAGTAAATCAGATTACGAAGAGTATCAAATTTGGCACCTGGCATTAACCTAACGTAGTGTGTGGAAGCGCCTTCAGGACTCTCTCGAGAGAATCTCTGGTGGAGCCCGTGAACCGACAACTCATCCTCCATGCCACACAACTTTGGAAACGGCCCTGAATCGGCACTACCACCACTACCTCGAGACAAATCTCCGGTTCCGCCCCTTAAGTCGGTCACTCCTCATCCGGCAAATACAACTTTCGAAATGCCCCGGGATCATCAATAAGTTCCCTTCATCCATCACTTTCACCCTTCGCCCTCTACTTTATGACAATTTTCCAGGACACTGGGTACAATTGATACGAATTTGCCGACACTCACAATAACTAATCACTTTGGAAGGGTAGCGAGGAGATGGCGACACCTGTGCCAAGCCTGAACCTTCTTGTATCATGCGCGATCATATTTTTTGTCGCATCCTGTGGGCTTTCCACCAGAAAGCAAAGCATCGCGCAACTACCTCTTCATCAACTTACTCCAATCTAGGGGTAGGTTGGCACTGACGATGGGGTAAGTTGATAAAATGTAAGTTGAATAATAGATTATCTATAGGTGGCATTAGCTTACGCCATCTGAAAGACCCATATTTAATACTTGCAGTAATATTACTGGTTTTAGTCCTGGCCGACCACAGCTCATGGTTTATGCCGTTTATGGAAGGCGCAAACGTTCGGTTCGTAGTCGCACATTTTTCTTCGTTCCGTGTTTATTCCGCTTAGAAACGTCCATAGAAATCAATATCATACGATGACCTTTCCTCGATGATTAGAAAATATAGTCGAAAGTTACTTTGCTCTTGGTGTATATTCGGGTACAACCCTTCGTCAAACCACCCAAAAATAAGCAATTCCAACTAACAGTCGAATTCTCACTGCCATACTTTATTATCTATGCCATGTCATGCCTTGTTAAGCATAGGATTTTTACTCTGGAGACGCCTTCATTGATGCTACGTACAAGACATACATGTATGCACATTTGCTTACATTGGTCACACACGGCGGTGCCTACTGTACAAATATTTATCGAAATCACTAAAGTTAACTAAAGTAAACAAGACATATTTTTGTTTGGGGGGGCTCCTTCCATGCCTATCGTATCTATCTGCTTTTCCTTGGTAGACATGTACACCTTGCATTGCTGCACCAGGACGAAGGAGAGAAAAACAACCTGGAAGCTACTGATAAGACGCCGATATTATGATACGATTAGTTATGTATGTATCCACACTGTGTATATAACGTGCATGTCATGTATGTTATGTTCCATGAACGAGATGTGCGTATGCAGATTGTGATGAACAGTAGCTTCCAGATTGTTATTTTTGTCTTCGTCCTGGTACAGCATTGCATGGTGTACATGTCTACCAAGGAAAAGCAGATAGATGCGATAGGCATGAAAGGAGCCCCCCCCCCCCCCCAATGTTTAGTGTACTTTAGTTAACTTTAGTGCTTTCGATAAATACTTTTACAGTAGGCACCGCCGTGTGTGACCGATGTAAGCAAATGTGCATAAAGTATCGTAGCATCATTGAAGACGTCTCCGGAATCTTAAAAGCCTATGCTTAGCAAGACACCACATGGCATAGATAATAAAGTATGACAGTGATAATTCGACCGTTAGATGGAATTGCTTACCTTTTTGTGGTTTGACCAAGGGTTGTACCCGAATATACACCGAGAGCAAAGTAACTTTCGACTGTATTTCATAATCATCGAGGAAAGGTCATCGTATGATATTGATGAGATGATATGTTCCTCGCCAGAGCGGTAGATAATTTATATAACGCCCGTAGAAATATTGAATAAGATCATCTTGAAACAGTCTTAGCAAACACCTTAATACAAGTAGAAAATTTATGTGGTTATTTCGTTGCATTACCAGGCCAAAGACGTTGATACGCGCTGATGTGGATACAGACTGATTATGTTCATGCAGGGCATATCAATTCACCCTAGAAGTTTTCTGGTGCAGGCTGTAACATGATATGGAAAATTGCGAGCACGGTGTAGCGGGAAACGATAGAAGCATTCTACTGTTACAAAGCTAGAAAACATGTCATGATAATATACAACCAAAGAGTTAGCAAATGGGCGACAAATGAGAAATAATAGCCGTTGTAATTCACAGACGTTTAAATTTTACTTTCGCCCCAAAATATGTCACGTCGTCACCATTCCGCAGCCGAGCTCGAATGGACTTACTCTTTGTTTGCCGCAAGAAGAGGGTGTCAGCAGCAACATGCATGGTAGCCATGGAAACCGGTTTCACACTTTTGGAGTAAAAGCTGTTATATTAACCATCCGTGTATCAACTAGACACGATCTCCCGTATACAGACAGGAAGGCTCCAGTGCACCCCCTCAATTTTTTTCAACTAGAGGTGCCCTTTGAAAAAGGCTCCCTTCAGTGCGCTCGAGTGCACCCCCCTCTCCCTATAATTGTTCAGCCCGGGGCGCCACTCGGAAGAAAAAGGCGCCTCTCCAGGTAATTTCGCACTGGCGCCCCTCCGAAGAAATAAAGTAACCTAGCAATATAGGTTCTTTGTCATGGCGAGGTAAACAAGCGGCGATAAAGCTTGTTATTGTGCTTGGATTCATTTTTATGGATATAGTAATGAGCTAGGCTGAAAGAGAACAATTGCTCGAGGTATTTGTGTATTTATGGTGTACCTAATTGAACTTATTTTCACTACAAATATGTCTGTTAAACATCGCACTATTCCCATGCGTGCAGAGGCGTAGCCAATGAAGAGAGCCACCTCCCCTGAGGAACCAAAAACACACCAGATGAAACAAGAAATTTTGGAGATTCTCACCTTTCAGAACGCAAATTTTTCCGCGAGCATTGCGCGCTGAACGTTCTCTCCCATTTTTTTGTCGCACCCTTAAGAAAATCCGACTCCGTCTCTGCACTTATGGGTAAACAATGCCTACCTTGCCGATCTTTGAAGATCGCCCCTGCTGTAGCGAACAAAATTGGCATAGAAAAGGTAGACATTTGTAAGCTAACTGGCAATCCAATGGAACCGGTTCAGGTCGTTATGGTCGAAAAGGAGGCGAAGTGACCAACATTTGAAGCTGGGAATTCTGAATTGTGTTCTGAAGTTGCGCTCTATCATTAAGAAGCCAACATTGATAAGACCTAGATATACGACACAGGAGCGGATACAGGGGCCACTTGGGGCATGGAGGTGCCCACCCCCCCACATGGAAGGTGGGGACCTTTCCGGCCGGGAAAAGGCATCCCTCCGGAAAGGCTCTAGTTCGTCCCTTCGATTTTTATTCGGGCAGAGGCAAAGGCTTACAAGAAAAAGACTCCCTCCGAATAAATGGAGCGTTCGGGACAAAGTGCCCTATTACAATTCCTGGATCTGTCCCTGATATGACATCATCGCATGGAGCATTGGTCCGTAGCTAAAATTTCGAGGTACAACACGCTTCGCTCTTCAGTGCAGCATGGATACACTAATGCATCTCTACGCTGGTACAGATGAACCAATAAATCACCCCAGTGGACATCGCCTTCACTTTACAGTGCAGCACAGATACACTAATGTATCTCTACGCTGGTACAGATGAACCAATAAATCATCCCAGTGGACATCGCCTTCACTCTACAGTGCAGCACAGATACACTAATGCATCTCTACACTGGTACAGATGAACCAATAAATCACCCCAGTGGACATCGTCTTCACTCTACAGCAAGGGCTTCGCCACCGGGAGGGCAGGGGGGGGGGGGGCAGTCGCCCCCCCCCCTGCCGTGAAACTAGGGGGGCGCCGCCCCCCTGAAATTTGAGGAGGCCCCTATTCGGAAATGCACAGGAAAAAAGTGAGCAATGAGGCCGACGAGACACGAGAGGGGGCCCTCCAAGACGTGAGAGGAGGCCCCTAATTTGAAGAAGTAGTCGCCTAGGAGAGGATAGGAGGCCCCAGAAATCAAGAGAGTGCCAACAATTGGCACGGAGGCCCCCAGGAACGCAAAGGAGGCCCCCAGGATTGCAAAGGAGGCCCCAGGATTGCAAAGGATGCCTCCAGGATTACAAAGGAGGCCCTCAGGATTGAAAAGGAGGCCCCCAGGATTGAAAAGGAGGCCCCAGGATTGCAAAGGAGGCCCCCAGGATTGCAAAGGAGGCCCCCAGGTTTGCAAAGCAGGACTCCAGGATTGCAAAGGAGGCCCCCAGGAATGCAAAGGAGGCCCCCAGGATTGCAAAGGAGGCCTCCAGGATTACAAAGGAGGCCCACAGGATTGCAAAGGAGGCCCCTAGGATTGCAAAGGAGGCCCCCAGGATTGCAAAGGAGGCCCACAAGATTGCAAAATAGGCTCCCAGGATTGCAAAGGAGGCCACCAGGATTGCAAAGGAGGTCTCCAGGATTGCAAAGGAGGCCCCATGATCGCAAAGGAGGCCCCAGGATTACAAAGGAGGCCTCCAGGATTACAAAGGAGGACTCCAGGATTGCAAAGCAGGCCTCAGGATTCCAAAGGAGGACTCCAGGATTGCAAAGGAGGCCCTCAGGATTGCAAAGGAGGCCCCATAATTGCAAAGGATGCCCCCAGGATTACAAAGGAGGCCCCAGGGTTGTAAAGGAGGCCCCCAGGATTGCAAAGGAGGTCCCCAAGATTGCAAAGGAGGCCCCAGGATTGTAAAGGAGGCCCCAGGATTGCAAAGGAGACCCCCATGATTGCAAAGGAGGCCTCCAGGATTGCAAAGGAGGCCCCCAGGATTGCAAAGAAGGCCCCCAGGATTACAAAGGAGGCCCCCAGGATTGCAAAGGAGGCCCCCAGGATTGCAAAGGAGGCCCACAGGTTTGCAAAGGAAGACTCTAGGATTGCAAAGGAGGCCCCCAGGAATGCAAAGGAGGCCCCCAGGAAAGGAGGCCTCCAGGATTGCAAAGGAGGCCCCCAGGATTGCAAAGGAGGCCCGCAGGTTTGCAAAGGAGGACTCCAGGATTGCAAAGGAGGCCCCCAGAAATGCAAAAGAGGCCCCAGGATTGCAAAGGAGGCCTCCAGGATTACAAAGGAGGCCACCAGGATTGCAAAGGAGGCCCCCAGGATTGCAAAGGAGGCCCCAGGATTGCAAAGGAGGCCTCCAGGATTACAAAGGAGGCCCCAGGATTGAAAAGGAGGCCCCAGGATTGAAAAGGAGGCCCACAGGATTGCAAAAGAGGCTCACAGGATTGCAAAGGAGGTCTCCAGGATTGCAAAGGAGGCACCAGGATTGCAAAGGAGGCCCCAGGATTGCAAAGGAGGCCCCAGGATTACAAAGGAGGCCACCAGGATTACAAAGTAGGACTCCAGGATTGCAAAGGAGGCCCCCTAGAATGCAAAGGAGGCCCCAGGATTGCAAAGGAGGCCCCCAGGATTGCAAAGGAGACCCCAGGATTGCAAAGGAGGCCCCCAGGATTACAAAGGAGGCCCTCAGGATTGCAAAGGAGGCCACCAGGATTGCAAAGGAGGCCCCAGGATTGCAAAGGAGGCCCCCAGGATTGCAAAGTAGGCCCCCAGGATTGCAAATGAGGCCCCCAAGATTGCAAAGGAGGTCCCAGGATTGTACAGGAGGCCCCAGGATTGCAAAGGAGACCTCCAGGATTGCAAAGGAGGCCCCCAGGATTGCAAAGGAGACCCAGGATTGCAAAGGAGGCCCCAGTATTGCAAAGGAGGACTCCAGGATTGCAAAGGAGGCCCCCAGGAATGCAAAGGAGGCCCCCAGGATTGCAAAGGAGGCCCTCAGGATTGCGAAGGAGACCCACATGATTGCAAAGGAGGCCCCCAGGATTGCAAAGGAGGCACCCAGGATTGCAAAGGAGGCCCCAGGATTGCAAAGGAGACCCTCAGGATTGCAAAGGAGGGCCCCATGATTGCAAAGGAGGCCCAATACGGAAGGGAGACCTCAGCAAATGAGAGGATGCCCAAAGACGGAAGAGAAAGCCAGTGGATATGAGATGAGGTTTCGGAGACGCAAAAGCAGTCCCCAAAACTGGTAAGGTTCCACCAAGATATAAAAGGATGATCCAGAAAAGTGGCAGGAAGCACCTAATTCGGAAGAGGACGATATAAGATCGGAAATGAGACCCTATGATGAACGAGGAAGCCCCTAAAATATGAGAGAAGGGCAATTGGATAAGAGGGATGGCTCCCAGGCGAGAAAGAAGGCTTCAAGACGGGTAAGAAGGTCCCCAGGAAATAACAAGGTAACTTAGATAGGAAATGTTGCTTGTAATTTGGAAGAGGAGGCACCTAAGAGAGAACAGGAGTCCACCAGGAGATAAGAGGCCACCCTTAAAATGGGCAAAGATAGAATCAAAACGCAGAACAGGAGGCCCCGAAGACGTGAGAGGAAGCCCCTAATTTGAAAAAGAAAGCCTCTAGAAGAGAAAAGGAGACCCCTGCCGAACTCGAGAGGATTCCCTCGAGATGGAGTAGGAGATCTCCAGGGCCGAATGAGGCCCCGACGACCGGAAGGAATTCCCAGGAAATGAGAGAAGGCCCTTAAGATGGGAGTGGTAGGTAGCAGGTATGGAAGGAGGCGAGGTTTCCAAAATAGAAGATCCCTCAAGATGGATAAGCTTTGCGAGAACAAAGGAGGAGGCCCACGAGGCGTGGCAGGAGGCCCCTAATTTGGCAGAGGATGCCCCTGGAACATGAGAGGAAGTCCCATGCCATGTTAAAGGGGCCCAAAGATGTGGGAGGAGGCCCTCCAAAACGGGAGAGGAGGACCATTGAATATGGAGGAGTAGGTAGGACGCACGAGAGTAGGTATATGGAGGAGTAAGTAGGACGCATGAGAAGACGTCCAAAACCGGTAAAGAGGCTCCAGGAAATGAGACGAGACCCCTAAGACGCGAGAGCAGGTCTATAATTTGCTAGAAGCACCTGAAATGGCAGGAGTCGTGCCGGGGTACTTGAAAATCACGATATGGGCCCAAAAAGATCCGGCCGGGGCCCCTGAAAATCACGCTGAGCCTAGGGGTACCAAAAATTAAAGCACGGACCATGAAAATCACGCTAGGGGCACGATAGGTCGTACCGTTCCCCAACAGTATCATTGGGACACAAATGAAGCCGGGGCAACGAAAAACAATCCGGACTTGGATAATCACTCTGCGGCGCCAACAATGACACCAAAAACATCCAAAACGTATTGGACACCCACAAAGTGTCGAGGTCGCTAAAACTCGCGCTAGAGATCCAAACAAATGACGTCGGGACACAAAAGATTGCATTGGACTAAAAAAAAGTCGCGTCACAGCCCTCGAAAATCTCACTGGGGACCAAAAAGGTCGCACCTGAACCGCAAAGGTTGCAGCTGCCCCCAAAATCAATTATCAACCGGAATGTCACTCTGCTCCCCAAAAAAATCGGGTCAAAGTCCCCCCCCCCAAAAAAAAATCCGTTGGGCCCTGAAAAAAAAACGTGTCAGGGCACCGAAAAAATCGCACCTGGAGACCAAAGAATCCTACCAGGACCCAAAAATATCACATAAGGACCTATACAAAAATAGAACTCGATGTCCAAAAGTTCACAACGAGACTCGATCGAATCGACCCCAGCACCGGAAAATTAATAACAGGTCCGGAAAAAATTACCCGGAGGGCATTTATACTCCGAAAGGTGCCATCGGCTGAAAAAAGTCCTTCGGTGGCCGCAGTGACATATCAAAGGGGCAAATGCCCACTCCATCCTAAGAGGGATATGCTCCCAAGAATCGAGCCGAGGCCCACAAAAGTCGCGCTGAGGCCACAAAAATTCGCGTCGGTCCACCAGAATTCGCGTAGGGGCTCAAAGTAAATGCGGCGGACCCCAGAAAACTCGCTCCGAGGCACGAAAATCTGCAACAGGAACCGCCAAGATCGCGTTGGGGTCACAGCTAAGTACAACGCGCCCCGCAAACTCGAACCGGTCCCACAAAATTTCGCGCTCGGACCCACAAATCCCATCGGTAGTACCAAAATTTGGTCTGGGCATCAAAAATTAACGTCGGGGCTGCCAACAATTGGCGTCTAGGGCCCCACATAGGCACCGTGTGACCCCCAAAGTCGCATCGGTATCCGAAAAATAAAGCCGGAGCCCTCCAAAATCAGGAGGGATTGCAAAAAAAAGTCCGGGTCAGGACAATGGTTCTGGAGCACCGAACATGTCATCAGATGCCTTGACAAATCGCGTACGGCATCGAAAAACATACCGGAGCTCGAAGAAAATCGAGGCGAGATACAAAAACATGGCGCCAGGGACTCGAAAAATCAGGCCTGGATTCGGAATTTAAAGAAAATTCAGAAGAGATCCACAGAAATCGCGTTGAGCCCAGATAACTGGCGTTGGGTCCCGGAACTACGCGCCTGGGCGCGATAAGTCGCGCTAGGACCCAGAATAATCGCACCGAAGCCCCAAAATCGTACTGGGGCCCCACAAATGTGCGTCAGAAGCCGTAAATAAACACAACGGGACCCTAAGAGCACAACGGGGACCGAAAATGCGACTGGCCCTTCAAAGCGCAGTCTCGCAAAAACGGCAGGGTCCGAAAACATGCGTTGTAGCCATAACTATATATACCGGGAACTCTTTAAAAAAAAACACCGGAAGCTCTCAAGGCACACAGGGGCCATGCGACCGCACAAGGGCCTGAAAAGAGGCTGGGGCGCAAAAAGCAACATGGTCCCAAAAACGAACAAAAATACCGGGCACTAAGTAAACACATCGAGATCTTTGAAAGCGCCCCGACAACTAAAAAAAAATATTCGGTGCGCAAGAAAAGCAACAAAACCCTAAAACGAGCAGGGGTTTCGAAAATGCGTTGGGCATCCAACAAAAACGAATTGGAGCCCTAAGACACATCCGTAGACGAAGAAATACGAAACGGGTCCAAAGAAGTACACTCAGGCAGGGCCTCGGTTCGGTAGCCAACCTGGAAGCATGTTTAATCAAAGATATGAAGTGCATCAAAGCTCAGCGGGTATCCGCATTTCTTCACCATAAAATAAGGTAATTAGGGAACTAATGATCGAATTTAATTAATCGAATTTTCGCAGCGAACGCCCATACGAAGCATTTTATCACGTCAGATATGGCGCAAGTCTATCATGTGGCAGCAATTAGCAAAGCGTAGGAAACCCAGCAGAATCCGTAGCATCGCACGAAGTGTGGCGAATACGCCGAATGCGCAAGATAGGTGTGCACGTGTACTAACGTTGGCGTCGTGGCGACCGGGCACTATGAACTGGAATGTCTGAAATTTGGAAATTTTACATTTTAAAGTGATTTGTGTAGGTGTAATTTCAGCAGTGCGAGGTGACTTATCAAGGGATACCAAAAGAATACATTCGAACAGGGTGGGGGAGCTAGGGTTGAAATCCGACGAATCAGAAACTATAGTGGTAGATTAGGCCCCTCCACAGGTTAATTCAGTTGATCACGAATTATTTTATTTAAAAAGGTCCCCTTTGACAAAATAGTGGTCGAAATCGGAAGACTTTATTCAGTAGTTGGACCACCTCCAAATACGTTTTCCCCCTCCCCTTGACGCAAATATAGGTGCGTCACTGGTCCCCCAATAATGTTCAGAAACTTACGCCCATGGAGCAAAGTGAACATTGCGGGTGTAAATTCCTCCTCACAAGCATACAAAACAACAGCGATGCCCCATATTAAATGGGAGGAATGATGTTTTAAAATGTATTTTCTTCCTACAAAGTTGTCTTCTGTGATTACAGCGTGCATGATTAGAGCTTCCCAGCTTCAATACCTCTCAACGACATAATTTACAAAACGGTACAGCACAGCAATAACCATGGGCGTGACGGCGTGGAATTATAAAATTTTGCATTATTTATGCGTTGTCATTGTTACATTGTTCCATTGCCATTGATGCATGGTTGTTCAATGCTTGTTCTTGCCGTGAATTTATTCGCGGAGGATTTATTATTTTAGCTTCCGTGCCAAGTGCCTTGCAGCCAGCACCAAATGCTATAAAAAATAAATAAATCCCTAAGATGACGATCAGAAAACCAATTCAATCCACTTCTCGTTGTCACCTTCGCGAAATTGTCGTCCTAGGACTGAGAAATGATCGTTTAAGCTTGTTTATGAGATCAAGCTGGTGGGAATGACTAACAGTAGTGATGAACCTAGCTATATTCAGTTAAACTTGGTGGACATAGAAGTGGGATGATCAATGGGAGATATCTTTAAGATATGCTCAGCACGAGCCCCACCGGCTCGCTACAATCTAAAGGCCAGCGGGAAGATTCTTCTCGTCGATAAAGCATAAAGATATTGGTTTGTTTTGGCACTGACGTATTTATCTACATTTCCTTATTTATACCCTGGTATGGCTCAGTACTCAGCGAAAAAAGATTCTTGCTATTGCGCTTTGCGTAAATGATGCACCATGCCAAGAACAAACAAGACATCAATATGAAATCATGTTCCCATTCGGAAACCATACTAAGAGCCTAAAAAGCAAGAGGAGGCCCTAACACAGTGGAGGCCCCTTTTCGGGGAGCAGGAGGCCCCCATCAACATTGCCCCCCCCCCTGGAAGAACTTCGTGGCGACGCCACTGCTCTACAGTGCAGCACGGATACACTAATGCATCTCTACGCTGGAGCAGATGAACCAATAAATCAACCAAGTTGACATAGAAATACGTTTGTGTTTAGGTGCTTCATTATGTGCGTGAACCGTCAATGGGAATTGATAAAGTTGTAGCTGGCATGATCTTGGCCAACCGCGGTGTCATCAGTGTAGCCCGATTGCAAATAAAGCTTGCTATTAACACGCACTGGATACCATTCCGGTGGACAGGGGCGTCGATTTGTATCCTTTTGCGGGGGCCATGCCCCCCCCAATGCTGATCTTGGCCCCCCCAATGTTGATTTGGGTCCCCCGAATAACCCATGCTATTTTTATGCTGATAAAAAGCTAAAGGAATAAAAAGAAGAAAAACACTGTGTTAGGTACATAGAAAACTTAGTTGATGTTAACCAGTACATTTTGTTCTGAAAAAGAACAGATTTGGATTAGATAGTGGACTGAGTATCCAACTTTTGCTACACAATTCAGAATTATGTGCAAAAAAAACATAATAGCTAGATTTCCCTCCACTGTGCAAGGAAAACTTACGACATAAAATGTTAAGATTCGCTGATGATGCATTTGAAACCAGATTGTCCTTTTTTTAATGTTAAGCCACAAAACAACAATTGGATTGTCATACTGATGTTTGTACACACCACCAATGGCAAAACCACACGCATATGAGCTTAAACAGGAAAAAATCCATTCTTAATTTCCAGTCATTGTCAAACTTGCATTGTCCAGTAAAGAACAATGACAATCATCCTTGAGATTGTGGATATGCAAACTATAATTATCTTCAGCAGCGCACCTATCACACCATCAGCTCGATATTTACCTAGGTACCTACCTAAATGCCCAATGACAATGCATGCATTCAATATTGATATGGGGAAAACGAGAGCCATGTGTGGGCAAATCTGCCAGCTTATGATACCATGACAGAGAAAAGTCAGCAAGAAGCTGCATGGCCACTGCATTATAATTGGTATTCCTAAAAGAATAAAAAAGAAAGCTTTGGCTCACATGACTTTTAAGCAAACCTTACAGTCATACACGACCAATGCTATACAAGGGAAATAACCTTGACAAGACCAATGTCTCGTACGCCGCAAAAGCACCGTTATTAAACGCCGCAAAATATCATTATTTTAAAAGGTACACCAAAGTTCGCATTCAAGCCTTGATGACGTCACAGGTTTTTATTCGTATATTGCAGAAATTGGTAGCATCAGGCAAGTTTCAATTTCACTGGATGGGGGAGTGACTTTTTAAGGCGTACCGCACCACAGAGGTTATTTGGACCACCTTTGAAGCGAGTACGTTACATGTCTGACTATAAAAGAGGGTGTTTGCGATCAAGGTGCAGGCATGTGGACGTTTACGTAAAGGGAATTTTACGTTATAGTTTGTGTGATAATTTAGGCGCTGAGGGCAGGGCTAGGATGGGGATATCCCCCTAATGTCTAGATGGCAGGGGCGTCGATTTATATCCTTTTGTGGGGGACAGGGCCCCACCAGTGTTGATCTTGGCCCCCCCCAATAACATTTGCTATTTTTATGCTCATAAAAAAGTGGAAGGAAAAAAAAAGAAAAACACCATGCTAGGTACATAGAAAATGTAGTTGATGTTAACCAGCACATTTTGTAATAAAAAAACAGATTTGGGTTAGATAGTGGACTGACTCTCCACCTTTTGCTACAAAATTCAAAATGGTGTGCACAAAAACCAATTGTCATTGTCAAACTTGTATACAATCCAGTTCCGTGAACAACAATCAGTTATCATTGAGAGTGTGGATATACAAACTATAATTAACCTCAACAGCCCACTCATCACACTATCAGCTTGATACTTGCCTGGTACCTAGGCACCTATGTACATGCTGCAGAAAGACTTAGAAGAGCTTGTGAAGTGGTCCAAAAATGGCAGATGAAATTAAATTTTGATAAGTGCAAAATCATGCACGTATGCAGGGGCGTCGATTTGTATCCTTTTGTGGGGGCTATGGCCCCACCAATGTTGATCTTGCCCCCCCAATGTTGATTTGCCCCCCCCCAATAATCTATGCTATTTTATGCTGATAAGAAAGCTAAAGGGAAAAAATGAAAAGCACCATGCTAAGTAGAAACATTGATGTTAACCAGCACATTTTGTACTGAATAGAAACAGATTTGGATTAGATAGTGGACTGACTCTCCACCTTTTGCTGAAAAATGTAAAATTGTGTGCAAAAACAAATAAAATAGCTGGAATTCCCTCCACTGTGGAAGTACAGCTTACATCTTTCTGGGTTGGTTGGTTGGCTATTTGGGTTTATGGGCGCATTGACTGCGTTGGTCATACAGCGCCCATACAACTTTTCTTGTTCCCACCTTAAAGCACAATAATACACGAAAGCTTCAAAAAATAAATTACAACCATGTTCACAAAAATATAATTTTGTATTCAAAATCAGTTTAGGTTAGGTTAGGCTCGGTTAGGTTTCTTTTTTAAGGTTGAGAATTTTCAGAAAATAAATTAAGTGAAATTTTAATTTAGGTAAATTTTTGTTCTCAAAAGATAGGTTAGGATAGGCTAGGTTAGGTTCTGTTGCATGAAAAAAAAACATTTATGTTTATGCGATGTTACCGAACTCAAAGCCTTTTTGGCATTATTTTGCTCACAACCTGAAAAGTAAGCACAGAAAATAAGTGGGTCCAATCATCTTAGTCACCTTCATAAACATGGTATTCTGCATATTTTTTTTTGTTTTAAAGGAAAAAAGAACACCTTAGACTGCAAGGTTACCAAATGATTTGCAATTTTTTTGGGAAAAGTTTTTGGATAAAAAAAAATGTTTTCCAACTTGAAAAGCCTAAACTAACCTAACATAACCGAACCTAACCCATTTGCTTGCTATATGGAGGCAAATGTGTGTAAAAACTTGTCTTGTTACCACCTTAAAGCACAATAATACCGATTTGGCTAGGTTAGGCTAGTTTAGTTGTTTACCTTGGAAAAATTGTTCCATCATTTTCAAAAATAAAATAAAATCGGAAATTTTATATCAAAAGCAGCTGACATTAGGTTCGGGTAAGTTGGGTGCGGTTGTTCAATTTAGAAAATGTTCAGAATATATATTGCTTAATTTTTGTTTCTATTTTTTTTCTCGAAAGCAGGGGCGTCGATTTGTATCGATAGACACTAGCGCGCATTAAATGTCACACATCGTGATGGGCGTTCCTCAGAACATCCAAAATCGTAACATCCAAAGAAAAAATTCCAGTTACAGAAATTCCAGCACCTAAAGTCTAAATTTGAAGTTACAGCGACAAATGTGACGGAGGTAAGACATTTGTGGTGCAATTGCGCGCAGTGTTTAATCCGGAGGCCAATCTCATGTGACGTCGTACTGATTCGTTTTTTGTACTTCGCACATTCTGATGTATCTGCGGATTGGTGTGATTTTAAATAGTGAATAAATAGCTTGCTGATATTTAATTCACAAAGGAACAGTAGTTGAAGAAGTTGGCAGGTAAGCTTGCAAAAGTTCAGTCCATGCTTTTTTTCTGATTTGTGCTCAGGGTTTCCATGTTAATATCACATAACTACCACGTTTGTCTACAAGAAGAGCTGTTTTTAGTTTACTTTCATTAATATTTTCATTCCACTGCTCTTAGCGCCCTTTCTGCCCAGTATTGGGGCACCTAGTGTTGTATTTCCGTCCAGGGGTTGGCACACCTTTTGGTAAATTTGCAGCTTAAGGTAATTTCTGATTAATTTTTTTCCATGCCATGTTTAGGAATGTGATGAACATGATGTTTCTGCTCATTTTGGTAAATTTGTGTTTTAAGGTGTTTTATAAATTCGTGGAATGTATCATTTCAATGCAATGTTTATGAATGTGACTCAGATGATGGTACCACTCATTTTCTATACAAATGCCTACATTTCAGGTTGTGAGCAAAATAACACCAACAAAAAGCTTTGAATGAGGTGAAATAGGGTAAAGTATTTTTTTACATACAAAAAATGCATCATAACCCAACCTAACCTAGCTTAACCTCCCCTTGGAGAAAAACAAAACCAAAACATCAAGTTGTAATAATTTCAAGCAATGTATTTTTTTTACAATAAAAAAATGTAACCCAGCTTAACCTAATCTAACATAAGCTGCTTTTAAAGAAAAAGGATCTATTTCTTTCAGATTTTGGAACAATTTTTGCAAAAAATGTCGAACATAAAACACTTAAACTAATCTAACATCACCAAACATAGCCCATTTGTTTGCTTTATGGAGGCAAATGTGTAATAACTTGCCTTGCTACCACCTTAAAGCACAATAATTCTGGTTAGATTAGGTTAGGTTAGGTTTTTCATTTGTAAAATTTCAAGAAAATAAGTTGCCAGATATTTTTCCAATCTTGTTTTTATAGTTGTTTTCTCCAAGGTCAGCTTAGGCTAGATTACATTAGGTTATGTTGAAGTTTTAATGTATTGTTTTAATTGATATGTTACCTAACTCAAAGCCCATTTTTAATGTTATTTTGCTCACAACCTGAAAAGTAAGCATTTGCACAGAAACTGAGTAGTGCCATCAGCTTAGTGACATTCATAAACATTGCATTGGAAATTTAAATATAAAAATATCAATAAAACACATAAAAGCACAAACTGAATGTCCTTTCCTCTGCAAATGCATGCCTTTCAATTGGGAGTAAAAAGTAACACCACAAAATGGTGTGGAGTAAGGAAATATAGCATGCAAATAATGTTCAAGATGTATGATAACCTTACCTAACATAGTTCAACATCCCATACAAGAAATTAATTGTTTTTAATTTAAATTTTCGAGGCATTTTCTCAAATATTTTCAACTTAAAAAACCTAACCTAAGCTAGCCTGAACCGTTTATTATTTTTTTTATAGAAAGATCATTAACAAAAATTATTTACCAACAAATGATTTTTTTTATAACTTACAACAAAAGCCTAACCTAACCTGACAAACCTCACCCCTTTGTATGCTTCATGGAGGTAAAATGTGTGTAAAACTTGTCTTGTGGTTACCTTAAACTGTGATAATACCTGGCTTTTTGGGTAATATTTCAGCTCATGGTACTCTCTAACTTCTTTTAATTTCTTTCTTAATGCAGTGTTTGTTAATGTGCTGAACATGATGTAACCGCTCACTTCCTCTGCAGATGCACACTTTTCAATTGTGAGGAAAAATAACGTGGAAAAGGGGGCTTGGATTTGAGTAATATAGGATGCAAAATAATGTTCAGATAAAAAAAACATGTAACATAACCTAACCTAACCTATCCTAGACTTCCATGCAAGAAATGATTATTTTTATGCCAAATTTCCCCCCCATTTCTTTTTCTAAAACATTTTGAACTTAAAAAGTCTAACGTAACCTAATCTAGCTTGAACCGTTTTTGAAGATTTTTTTTTCATTTACTAACTTACAACAAAAGCCTAGCCTAACGCAATTAGACAAAACGTAGCTCCTTTGAATGATTCGTGGAGGTAAAAATGGGTGTAAAACATGTCTTGTGGTTACCTTAGACTGCAATAATATCTCTTTTTTTGCTACCTGGTGTACGTGATGAACCTCCATCTACATGCTGCATGAGAGCATTGCACTTATTGCTTTACAAAGAACAATAACATGTTGAAAGTACAATATTTTCAGGAATGGAATCCTGTGCTCATAACATTTTCTGAGTTATAAATTTGCAGATCAGATCTACATCATTTGTGTTAATAAATATGAGAAATTCATAGAAATGCATACACCGGTTTGTGGACAAGAAGTTATTCTGATGATTTCTGATGTATTGGAAAATGACAAATTTTCATGATGGAAGCAGGCAAAGTTAAAGTACATATATCTCAATAAGTGGTCAGTTCACTAACAAGACAGCAAATTCACTCAAATAGCACTCAAAATGCCACGCGGCCCACTCTTTTTGCAAGTTTAAAATCGATGACAGTGCTTTCTTGAATCATGTTTAAAGCACATGAAGGAAATGTATTGCTGACACTTGTTAGGAACTGATGTGTGTAACGTTAATTAACATTTCTAATGTCCTGATGTTTGTACACAAAATATAGCTCACTATTGTAAATAGCATGGGAAGTATGATGCCATATATCATGGCTAATTTATGGTCAAACTATTATGCAGCAGATTCCCTGCATTGTTACTTAGTTATTTCGGCTTTAGGGCACAGACCATGTTGATCACATAGCTCCCTGCATTGTTGTTAACTGATACATCAGTATGTTTGCAAATTCACTTAAGAGTGAATCCATACCATTCTCACTGGGGTATAAAAGCTACATTATAACATTGCTTATACCTTGCGGCTGTGTCGGTGCATTGACGGCACGTTAAACTTTCGGTCAAAATTCTGCCGTTGAACTTGAATTAATGGATCGGGTGGTGGGGCCAGGGTTCACGCAACAAGCTCTGCTTAGCAATCGGACCCTGGTTCATAAAGCCACCCCAACAAGAACCCGGATGAAACTTATTTAAAAAAAAAAAAAAAAAAAAAATGCATATAACAGAAACCCATCTCGATTGTCCTGCTTACTCAGGACACCATAGAAGTCAATGAAGCCAATGAAAACCATAGAAGTCAATGAAAATGTTACTTAATCCCCTGTATTGTTAATGTAAACAAGTCTCTTGAACCATATGTTATGTCCTTCACAGTGTTGCTCCATCCACCTCCAACTCCAACCCTGACCAAACTTCAGGAGCTCATCCATCTCCAAAGCAGTGTGTTGAAGAAGGTATGTATTGCAGCATAACTACTGTGACCGGAATTCCATGGTATCCATGTTGCCTTACAATCCATCCTTGCTGATCCATGTAGCAGATGTTTGACTTTCCTCAAACTGTCTGGATAACTGGGGAGTTGAAATCACATGTGTGATGAAACAGATGAACTATTCCTGGATTCCTATGTTGCATCATTGCATGGCACAGTGACATACCGAATGGGGAGGGGGAATTGTGGGAAGTTGCCTCACCCCCCCCCCGTCCTGATTGGTTGTGGGGCCCCCAAGAGTCCGCCGAGCTTAGGAAAAAAATGCGCTATGCTCCCTAAGAATTTCACTCGGTCCACCAAAAATCGCACCGGGGCTCAGGAAAATCACATTAGGGGCCCCCAAACGTAGCGCAGCGGCCCCGATAATGACGCTGGGGCTCAAAAGTTTGCACCTGGGCCCCTGAAAATCACGTTGGGGCCGCAAACAAGTCGTGCCGGGATTCAAGAAAATCACGACGGGGGCCACAAACGGTCGGGCCGGGGCCTCCTGAAAATCACGCCGAGAATGGGGTATTAAGCATTATCACCCGGGCCCCTGAAAATCACGCCAGAGGCCTGATAGGTCCCACCGGGGCTCTAAAAGTCTCGTTGAGATCACCCAACAAATGAAGCCGGGTGAATGAAAAATAGTCCGGACACGGAAAATGAATCTGGGATCTCAACAATAGCTCCAAAAGCCCACACAACTTGTTGGGCCCCTACAAACGTGTCGTAGCCACCGCAAGGGATCCCAACAAGTGACGACGGGGCCCCAAAAATCGCACTTAGACAAAAACAAATTCACGCCGCTTCTCTTGAAAATCTCACTGGGGCCAAAATGTCGTGCCGGAGCCCACAAGTTGCAGCTGGCTTCCCAAGTACCAATATATACCCGGAATGTCACCTTGCGGACGGAAAAATTGCGTCAAGGATCCACAAAATAAGAAGTCGTCGGACGCCGGAAAAGAAACCTGTTTGGGCACCGGAAAAAACGCACCGAGAGCCAGAAGAATCGTACCGGGTTCCAAAAATAGCCTGCAGGGGCTTATAAAAATAGACTTCACCACAAAAACCACAAGGAGACTCCATCGAATCGACCAGAGCACCGGAAAATTAAGAATGGGTCCCGAAAGAAAATTATCCGAAGGGCCTTTCTACTCTCGATCGTGCAATCTGCGGAAAAAAACACGTTGAGCAGCCGCAGTGGCGTACTAAATGGAAAAATTCCCCTCCCTAACGTTAGGCACCAAGGAAATACTTTCACCCATCGTCATTACCGTTCAGGTCTGCTGTGCTCTGATGCTTCATCAATGCCGGTGTGTTTTAGCCTGTATCTGATCGCTGAAGTATTTTTATTTAAGCCGGTGTGTGTTTGTTGGTGTGTGGAGTGAGGAGGAGGGTAACAGTGACGGTGACGGTGACGATAGATCCGAGCCCACTATATGGCACTGCAGTCGCATGCTATTACTCAGAGTTGTTATGTTGGTGAGTTCGAGTCTCACCTATCGCTACTCGTCGCCCGCGACCAATCGGCGTGAGAGATTGGCGACGCTATATGACACAACGGTCGACGTGTCGTAGAACCAATAACCAACCAAGAGTTGTTATGTGGAAATGTACTGAGCACTGCTCTTTTAATTATGTGACTTCACCAGTTATTGGACGATTTTCCCCGTCGGTGAGGATGCTGAATAAACATAAACATACACATCGTCGAATAAGAAATCAGAATTTCTGAGATCTGAAAATATAGTGGGCTAAATCCGATGAGTTTTTTTTTGGGGGGTCTAGTGCGTCGGCACTTCGGCCCCCCAATGTTTTTCAAAAATGGACACCCCTGGCTATAGGTGCTCTTAAGTACTGGCGGACATCGGATTATGACATGGAATATTCTAACCTTTCCCATATACTTCGTGAATGTAGACCTTTTTGTGTATTTCCTTGAATTATCATTTTTCGGCATCAAATTGAATGCCTCCAGATCTGATTTCCACAATCCGTTTTTGCAACAGGAATACACTAATGTCCACTATTACTGTCCAAGAGTCAGCAGAGTCAGCAAAGTGCAGAAAGTACGAGCAGAAAGTATTTTGCATTAAATAGGCAACTTTCCATCTAGTAGCCAGCTATCACAGCGGGTACTTCCATTGGCAATGGGGAAGGATATCGCATCGGCGCGGACGTTGCCAGCAGCTTTTGTGACGTTGCCAGCTGCGCGTTTCGTAACTCAGTTATAACACAGAGAAGAAAAAAAACAACAGACGTGGCTACCTTGCTTCATTCAGTGACTTCAGGCCATCCTAAACTCCACTGCACCTGGCAGCATCTGGCAACACTTACCGACGGCGGTGATCATTGAGAACGTGATGACGAACATCCCACCGACAATTGGCTCCGGCATGGTGACGAACAGCGCCCCGAGCTTGCCCACCATGCCGAACAGAATCATGAAGAGGGCTCCCCACTGCAGCACGCGCCGACTGGCGACCTGAGAAACAGGGTATGTTCCTGATCTGCTAACCTGACCTAATGTTCACGACCCGACCAAACGCATGACACGCATACAGTTAGCCTCCATAGCTGCCCTATCACCACGGGAGTAAGTTTATGAAAATGAGTGGGAGGACATAGTACATGAAGGCAATGGGCGGGAAAATCCAACATTGACGGGGGGGGGGGAAGTGCCTTCCCAAAAGCATACAACAGCGGACAACTTGTGAAAAACGGCCAACCAAGGAAGATACAAAGGGAACATATATTGCAAGGGTCGCTCGCAGCCACCAATCATGTCCAGTGGCACAACCAGGATTTTCCTAAGGGAGGCCCGACAGAAAACACATCTGAGTGAAGGACAGCTTCGCACTACGTACACACGCACACTTCGCCCAACGAAAATTTAGTGTTTCACGCGGTGGAAATCTAAAAATTTCTCGTTTGATCTGGTGTACTTTTCGGTTGCTTGGAGGGGGAGGGCGGATCCCTCCCCTTGTTGCGCTTCTGGTAGTGTCGCTTCATTCACGGCACGATACATTATGAGATAAAAGTGTTCGATTGAACTGGATTTGCTCGATGGGGCTCCAGCAGTCAGTGGCGTCGCCACGTAAAACTTCAAGGGGGGGCAATGTTGAAAGGGGGCCTCCTACTCCCCGAAAGGGGGCCTCCACTGTGTTAGGGCCTCTTATTGTTTTTTAGGCTCTTAGCATGGTTTCAGAATGGAAAACATGATTTCACATTGATGCCTTGTTTGCTCTTGCCATGCTGCATTTACAAAAACGAAATAGCAATAATCATTTTTTCTTCGCTGAGAACTGAGCCATACCAGGGAATAAATAAGTAATATGTGGATAAATACCTAAGTGCCAAAACAAACCAATGTCTTAATGCTTCTCGACCAGAAGAATCTTCCCGCTGGCCTCTAGATTGCAGCGAGCTGGCAGGACTGGTGCTGAGCATATCTTAAAGATATTTCCCACTGATCAACCCACTTCTATGTCCACCAAGTCTAACTGAATTTAGTTAGATTCATCACTACTCTTCACCAGTCATTTCCATCAGCTTGATGTCATAAGCAAGTTTAAACGATCATTTCTCAGTCCTAGGACGACAATTTCGCGATGGTGACAAGGAGAAGTTGATTGAGTTGGTTTTCTGATCGCCATCTTAGTGATTCATTTATTGTTATAACATTTGATGCTGGCTGCAAGGCACCTGACACACAAGCTAAAATAATAAATTATCAGCGAATAAATTCGCGGCAAGAACAAGCATTGAACAACAATGCATTAATGACAATGCAACAATGTAACAATGGCAATGCATAAATAACGCAAAACCTTCAAATTCCACGCCGCCACGCCTATGGTTTTGGCTGTACAGTTTTGTAAATGACGTCGTTGAGAAGGTATTGAAGTTGGGAAGCTCTAATAATGCAGGTTGTAATCACAGAAGACAAGTTTGTAGGAAGAAAATGCATTTAAAAACATCATTCCTCCCATTTTATATGGGGTATCGATGCTGTTCTGTGTGCTTGTGAGGGGGAATTTGCCCCCTCAATGTCGGCTTTGCCCCTGGGCGTATGCTTCTGAAAATGATTGGGGCAGCAGTGGTGTATATTTGCGTACAGGAGGGGGCAAACGTATTTGGAAGGGGTCGACATACACCATTAAAAAAAGTCATCGGATTTCGACCACTATGTTGTCAAAGGGGACCTTTTGAAATAAAATAATTAGTGACGAACTGAATTGTCCTGTGGAGGGGCCTAATCTACCACTATTGTTTCTGATTCGTCGGATTTCAACCCTAACTCCCCCACCCTGTCCTAAGGTTTTCTTTGCTATCCCTTGATAAGCCACCTCACACTGCTAAAATTACACCTACGCAAATCACTTTAAAATGTAAAATTTCCCAATTTCAGACATTCCAGTTCATGGCGCCCGGTCGCCACGACACCAACGTTCGTGCACGTGCACCCGTCTTGCGCATTCGGCGCATTCGCCACACTTCGTGCGATGCTACGGTTTCTGCTTGGCCTCCTACGCTTTGCTAATTGCTGCCACATGCTAGACTTGCGCCATATTTGACGTGATGGAATGCTTCGTATAGGCGTTCGCTGCGAAAATTAGATTAATTAAGTTGGATCATTAGTTCCCTTCTTCCCACATTGTATGGTGGTTAAAAATGCGGATACCCGCTGAGCTTTGATGCACCTTATATCTTTGATTAAATATGCTCCCAGATTGGCTACCGAACCGATGCCCTGCCCACTGTTCTTTTTTAGTCCCGTTTCGTGTTTCTTCATCTACGGATGTGACTTAGGGCTCCAATCCATTTTTGTTAGGGGCCCAACACATCTTCGAAAGCCTTGTTCGTTTTATGTTTGTTTTTGTGTGCACCGAGGAGTTTTTTTTAGGTGTCGGGGCGTTTTCAAAGATCCCGATGTGTTTATTTAGTGCCAGGTCTTTTTGTTCGTTTTGGGACCATGTTGCTTTTTGCGTCCCCAGACTCTTTGTCAGGCCCTTGTGCGGTCGCATGGCACCTGTATGCCCTGAGAACTTCCGGTTTATTTCCTTTACGGCTCCCGGCATATTTATTTAGGGCTGCAACGCATATTTTAAGGCAATGTCGCTTTTTGCGGAACTCTGGAGGGCCAGTTGCACGTTCGGCCCCGTTGTGCTCCTTGGGTTCCGCTGTGTTTATTTGGGGCTTCTGACGCATATTTGTGGGGCCCCAGTACGATTTTGGTGCTTCGGTGCGATTTTTCTGGGTCCCAGCGCGACTTATCGCGCCCAGGCGCGTGGTTCTGGGGACCTAACGCCAGTTTTCTGGGCTCAACGCGATTTTTGTGGATCTCTTCTGAATTTTCTTTAAAGTCCGAATCCCGGCCTGATTTTTCAGCCCCTGCCGCCATTCTTGTATCCCACCTCTATTTTTTTGTCGAGCTCCGATGTGTTTTTCGGGGCAGTACGCGATTTGTGAAGGCATGTGATGATATGTTCGGTGCTCCAGAGCCATTTTCCTGACCGGGACATTTATTTTTTGGAATCCCTCCATATTTTGGAGGGCTCCGGCTTGATTTTTTTCGGATACTGATGCGATTTTTGGGGTCACACTGTGTTTATATGGGCCCTAGACGCCAATTGTTGGGAGCCAGACGTTTATTTTTTATGCCCAGACGAAATTTTGCGGACTACCGATGGGAATTGTGGGTCCCGAGCGCGATATTTGGAGGGACCAGTTAGAGTTTGCGGGGCGCTTTGTGCTTAGCTGTGGCCCCAACGCGACCTTGACGGTTCCTGTTCCAGATTTTGTGCATCGGAGCGAGTATTCTGTGGCCCGCCGTATTTATTTGGAGCCCCCTGCGCGAATTCTGGTGGACCGACGCGAATTTTGGTGGCCCCAGCGCGACTCTTGGGGGCCAAGGCACGATTTTTTTCGGTGCCCTGACACTTTTTTTCCGGTGCCCAACGGGTTTTGGGGGACTTTTATCCGATTTTTTAGGCCGCAGAGTGACATTCCGGTTGATAATTGATTTTTGGGGAAGCTGCAACTTTTGAGTGCCCGACGCGATCTTTTGAGCCCCCAGTGTGATTTTGAAGGGCTGCGACGATACTTCTTTTGGTCCAATGTAATCTTTTGTATCCCGACGTCATTTGCTTGGATCCCTAGCGCTAGTTTTGGCGACCTCGACACCTTTTGGTGTCCAATACGTTTTGGAGTCTTTTGGTGTCATTGTTGGGGCCCCAGAGTGATTATCCATGTCCGGATTGTTTTTCGTTTCCCCGGCTTCATTTGTGTCCCAATGAGATTGTTGGGGAACGGTACGACCGACCTGTCGTGCCACTAGCGTGATTTTCATGGTCCGGGCGTGACTTTTTGGTACCCCAGGCTCAGCGTGATTTTCTGGGGCCCCGGCCGGATCTTTTTGGACCCATACAGTGATTTTCAAGTACCCCGGCACGACTCCTACAATTTCTTAGGGGCTTCTTCTTGCAAATTATAGGCCTCCTATCGCGTCTTAGGGGTCTCGTCTCATTTTCTGGAGCCTCTTTACCGGTTTTGGATGTCTCCTCTTGTGTCCTACCCTCCTCCATATTCAATGGCTCTCCTCTCCCGTCTTGGAGGGCCTCCTCCTAGATCTTGGGGCCCCTTTAGCATGGCATGGGGCTTCCTCTCATGCTCCAGGGGCATTATCTGCCAAATTAGGGGTATCCTGCCATGCCTCGTGGGCCTCCTTTGTCCTGGCAAAGCCTAACCGGTTTTGAGGGGATCTTCAATTTTGGAAACCTCACCTTCTTCCATACCTGCTACCAACTCCCATCTTAAGGGCCTCCTCTTATTTCCTGGCAACTCCTTCCGGTCTTCAGGGCCTCATTCGGCCCTGGAGACCGTCTACTCAGTTTTGAGGGACTCCTCTCGAGTCCGGCAGTCGCCTCCTTTTCTCTTCTAGAGGTGTTCTTTTTCAAATTAGGGACCTCCTCTCACGTCTTGGGGGGGGGAGGGGGCTCCTGCTCTGTGTTTTGATTCGATCTTTGCCCATTTTAAGGGTGGCCTCTTATCTCCTGGTGTACTCTCCTTCTCTCCCAGGTGCCTCATCTTCCAAATTACAAGAACCCGTTCCTATCTCAGTTGCCTTGTCATCTCCTGGGGACCTTCTTACCCGTCTTGGAGCCTTCTTTCTCGCCTGGGAGCCATCCCTCTTATCTAATGGTCTTTATCTCCTGTTTTAGGGGCCCCTTTGTTCATTATGGGGTCTCATTTCCAATCCTGTGTCGTCCTCTTCCGACTTAGGTGCCTCCTGCCCAAGGGCGTCGCCACCGGGGGGGGGGGGGGCAATCGCCCCCCTGCCGTGAAACAGGGGGGCGCCGCCCCCCCTGAAATTTGAGGAGGCCCCTATCCGCAAATGCACAGCAAAAAAGGTGAGCAAGGAGGCCGACGGGGCAGAATATCATGCTGTCAATGAGGCCTCAAAACTGACGAGGCCACCAGGAAATATAATCAGGTCTCTAGAAGAGACGTAGAAAGAGATTGGGAGGAGGCCCCCAGGACGAAAAGGAGGCCCCATGACGAAAAGGAGGCCTCAAGACGTAGAACAGAGATTGGGAGGAGGCCCCCAGGACGAGAAGGAGGCCCCGGGACGAAAAGGAGGCCCCCGGGACGTAAAAAGAGGCCCCCAGGACGAAAAAGAGGCCCCAAGACGTAGAACAGAGATTGGGAGGAGGCCCTCCATGACGAAAAGGAGGCCTCAAGACGTAGAACAGAGATTGGGAGGAGGCCCCCAGGACGAAAAAGAGGCCCCCAGGACGAAAAAGAAAAAGAGGCCCCAAGACGTAGAACAGAGATTGGGAGGAGGCCCCCATGACGAAAAGGAGGCCTCAAGACGTAGAACAGAGATTGGGAGGAGGCCCCCAGGACGAAAAGGAGGCCCCCAGGACGAAAAGGAGACCCCATGACGAAAAGGATGCACCCAAGGACGAAAAGGAAGGCCCCAAGACGTAGAACAGAGATTGGAAGGAGGCCCCCAGGACGAAAAGGAGGCCCCCCAGGACGAAAAGGAGGCCCCAGGACGAAAAGGAG
This sequence comes from Ashinkailepas kermadecensis, assembly GCA_034440615.1. Classification (NCBI taxonomy): domain Eukaryota; kingdom Metazoa; phylum Arthropoda; class Thecostraca; family Neolepadidae; genus Ashinkailepas; species Ashinkailepas kermadecensis. Next base: position 171,759 of record JAOTOM010005080.1, on the reverse strand, counting down.
GCACCAAGACGTAGAACAGAGATTGGGAGGAGGCCCCCAGGACGAAAAGGAGAAAAGGAGGCCCCACGAGGACGAAAAGGAGGCCCCAGGACGAAAAGGAGGCACCAAGACGTAGAACAGGGATTGGGAGGAGGCCCCCGGGACGAAAAGAGGCCCCAGGACGAAAAGGAGGCCCCAAGACGTAGAACAGGATGAAAAGGAGGCCCCCAGGACGAAAAGGAGGCCCCCAGGACGAAAAGGAAGCTCCCAGGACGAAAACGAGGCCCCAGGACGAAAGACGCAGTCCATGCGCCCGTACACTCCAACAATCAACCAACCAACCCCAGGACGAAAAGGATGCACCAAAGGACGAAAAGGATGACCCAAAGACGTAGAACAGAGATTGGGATGAGGTCCCCAGGACGAAAAGGAGGCGCCAGGACGAAAAGGTGGTCCCCAGGACGAAAAGGAGGCCCCTAAGACGTAGAACAGATATTGTGAGATGGCCCCCAGGACGAAAAGGAGGCCCCCAGGACGAAAAGGAGGCCACCAGGACGAAAAGGATGCCCCTAAAACGTAGAACAGAGTTTGTGAGGTGGCCCCCAGGACGAAAAGGAGGCCCCCAGGACGAAAAGGATGCCCCATAACGCAAAGGAAGCCCCCAAGACGTAGAACAGAGATTGGGAGGAGGCCCCCAGGATGAAAAGGACGCCCCCGGGACGAAAAGGAGGCCCCAGGACGAAAAGGAAGGCACCAAGACGTAGAACAGAGATTGGGAGGAGGCCCCCAGGACGAAAGGAGGCACCCAGGACGAAAAGGAGGCCCCCAGGACGAAAAGGAGGCTCCCGGGACGAAAAGGAGGCCCCCAGGACGAAAGACGCAGTCCATGCACCCCTACACTCCAACAATCAACCAACCAACCCCAGGACGAAAAGGATGCACCAAAGGACGAAAAGGATGCCCCAAAGACGTAGAACAGAGATTGGGATGAGGTCCCCAGGACGAAAAGGAGGCCCCCAGGACGAAAAGGAGGCCCCCAGGACGAAAAGGAGGCCCCCAGGACGAAAAGGAGGCCCCCAGGACGAAAAGGAGGCCCCCAGGACGAAAAGGAGGCCCCCAGGACGAAAAGGAGGCCCCTAAGACGTAGAACAGAGATTGTGAGGTGGCCCCCAGGACGAAAAGGAGGCCCCCAGGACGAAAAGGATGCCCCATAACGCAAGGATGCCCCAAGACGTAGAACAGAGATTGGGAGGAGGCCCCCAGGACTAAAAGGAGGCCCCAGGACGAAAAGGAGGCCCCTAGAACGAAAAGGATGCACCCAAGGACGAAAAGGACGTAGGACTAGACGTAGAACAGAGAACAGAGATAGGAAGGTAGCCCCCAGGACGAAAAGGAGGCCCCAGGACGAAAAGGAGACCCCAGCACGAAAAGGAGGCCCTCAGGACGGAAAGGATGCCACCGAGACGGGCAAGAAGCCACCCAGGTTAGACGAAAAGGCTTCCGATGGGTGGCAGGATATTCTTAAGTTGGAAAACGAGGCCCCCAAGACGGAAGATGCCCCTGCAATATAAAATTAAGACCTGATAGGGGAGACTTCTCCGGACGCAATAGGGGCCCCAAGACGGGTAGGAAGGTTTCCGCAGGAATGAGAGAAGGCCACCGAGACCAGCCAGATGAGGCCCATATTTTGGAAGAGGAGGAACCTGGAAGAGAAGATCTAGGACTAGGACGCAAAAGCACCCTGCTAAGAGGATAATGAGGCTCCAGACACAGATGAGGAGGCCCCCATGACGTGAGAGGAGGCCCCTAATTTGAAAAAGGAGTCACCTAGGAGAGGGTAGGAGTCCCCAGAAATCAAGAGAGTGTCAAAAATGGCACGGAGGCAACCAGGATTGCAAAAGAGGCTCCAACACCGGAAAGGAGGCCCCAGAATATGAGAGGAGGCCCTAAGACGGAAAAGGAAGGAAGATATGAGATGAGGTTTCGGAGACGCAAAAGCAGGCCCCAAACGGGTGAGGTTCCACCGAGATAGAAAAGGATGATCCAGAGACGTGGCAGGAGGCACCTAATTCGGAAGAGAACGACACAAGATTGGAAACGAGACCCCATGATGAACGAGGAGGCCCCTAAAATAGGAGAGAAAGGCCATTGGATAAGAGAGATGGCTCCCAAGCGGAAAAGAAGGCTCGAAGACGGCTAAGAAGGTCCCCGGGAAATAACAAGGCCACTAAGATAGGAAAGGTTGCCAGTAATTTAGCAGAGGCGGCGCCTGGGAGAGAAGAGGAGTCCACCAGGAGATAAGAGACCACCCCTAAGATGGGTAAAGATCGAATCCAGAGCGCAGAGCAGGAGAACGCAGAGCAGGAGGCCCCCAAGACGTGAGAGGAGGCCCCTAATTTGAAAAAAGAAGGCCTCTAGAAGAGAAATGAGGCACCTGCCGGACTCGGGAAGGAGTAGGTCTCTAGGACCAAATGAGGTCCCGAAGACCGGAAAGAGTTCCCAGGAAATGAGAGGAGGCCCTTAAGATGGGAGTGATAGCAGGTATGGAAGGAGGTGAGGTTTCCAAAATTGAAGATCCCTCAAGACGGGTAAGGCTTTGCCAGGATAAAGGAGGAGGCACACGAGGCGTGGCAAGAGGCCCCTAATTTGGCAGAAAATGCCCCTCGAAGATGAGAGGAAGCCCCATGCCATGTTAAAGGGGCCCCAGAATGCAAGAGGCCCTCCAAGACGGGAGAGGAGGACCATTGAATATGGAGGAGGGTAGGACACACAAGGAGACATCGAAAACCGGTAAAAAGGCTCTAGGAAATGAGACGACGCGACAGGAGGCCTATAATTTGCAAGAAGAACCACCTAAGAAATAGTAAGAGTCGAGTCTGGGTATTTTAAAATCACGATATGGGCCCCAAAAGATCCGGCCGGGGCCCCCGCAAATTACGCTGAGCCTGGGGTACCGAAAATTCACGCCCGGACCACGAAAATCATGCCAGGGGCACGACAGGTCGTACCGTGCCCCAAAAGTCTCATTGGGACCAAAACAAATGACGCCGGAGCAACGAAGAACAATCCGGACATGAATAATCACTCTGTGGGCCCAACAATGACGCCAAAAGCCTCCAAAACGCATTGGACCCCAAAAAGTGTCGAGGCCGCTATAGCTCGCGCTAGGGATCCAAGAAAATGACGTCGGGGCCCAAAAGATCACATTGGACCCAAAAAAGTCGCGTCGCAGCCCTTGAAAATCACACTGGAGGCCCAGAAGGTCGCGCCGGGGCCCCAAAAGTTGCAGCTGCCCCCAAAATCAATTTTAACCGGAATGTCACTCTGGGACGGAAAAAAACTCCTTCAGTGGCCGCAGTGCTATATCAAAGGGGCAAATGCCCCCTCCATCCTGAGAGGGATAAGCTCCCAAGAATCGTGTCGGGGGCCTCAAAAATCGCGCTGGGGCCACCAAAATTCGCGTCGGTCCACCAGAATTCGCGTATGGGTCTCCAAATAAATACGGCGAGCCCCGGAAAACTCGCTCCGAGGCCCGAAAAATTGCGACAGGAACCGCCAAAATCGCGTTGGGGCCACAGCTAAATACAACGCATCGCACAAACTCGAACCGGGCCCCCCAAATATCGCGCTTGGGACCCACAATTCCCATCGGTAGTCCCGTCGAGGCTCTACAAAATTGCCGTCTAGGGCCACACGTAAGCACAGTGTGACCACAAACACAAACACAAATCAAGCTGGAGCCCTCCAAAATAAGGATGGATTCTAACAACTAAATGCCCAGGTAAAAAAAATGGCTCTGGAGCACCGAACATATTATCAGATGCCTTCACAAATTGCGTACGGCACCGAAAAACAAACCGGATCTCGAACAATCGAGGTGGGATACAAAAACATGGCGCCAAGTGCTCGAGAAATCAGGCCGGGATTCGGACTTTTAAAAAAAATCAGAAAAGTTCCACAAAATCGTATTGAGCCCAGAAAACTGGGGTTGGGTCTCCGGAACCACGCGCCTGGGTGCGATAAGCCACTCTGGGACCTAGAAACATCGTACAGAAGCCCTCAAAATTGTACTTGGGCCCCACAAGTGTGCGTCAGAAGCCCAAAATAAACACATCGGGACCCTAAGAGCACAACGGGGGCCGAAAATACAACTGACCCTCCAAAGCGCACAGTCTCACAAAAAGCGACAGGGCCTTAACACAAGCGTTGCAGCCATAAATATACATACCGGGAGGTCTAAAAAATACACCGGAAGCTCTCAAGGCACACAGGGGTCATGATAACGCACAATAGCCTGAAAAGGTGGCTGGGGCCGCAAAAGGCAACATGGTTCCAAAACAAACAAAAAGACCGGCGCTAAATAAACACATCGGGATCTTCGAAAACGCCCTGACACGTCAAAATCCTCGGTGTACAAAAATTAAACAAACCCTAAAACGAGCAGGGGGTTCGAAAATGCTTTAGGCCCCTAACAAAAATGGATTGGAGCCATAATACACAATCATAGACCAAAAAAGACGCAACGGGTAAAAAAAACGCTGAGGCTTGGCCTCGGTTCGGTATCCAATCTGGGAGGATAGCAGCAAAGATATGAAGTGCATCAAAGCTCAGCGGAAACCGCATTTCATAGCTACCAGAAAATGTGGGAAGTAGGAAACTAATGATCGAATTTAATCAATCGACTTTTCAAAGCGAACGCCCATGCGAATCATTCCATCACGCCAAATATGGTGCAAGTCTATCATGTGGCAGCAATTAGCAAAACGCAGAAGGCCTAGCAGAAACCATAGCATCGCACGAAGTGTGGCGAATGCACCGAACACGAAAAATGGGTGTGCACGTGCACTGACGTTGCCGTTGTGGCGACCGGGTGCTATGAACTGCAATGCCTGAAATTGTAAAATTTTGTATTTTAAAGTGGTGGGTAATACATTTTCCTTTGAAGTTATGGGCCTAATACATCTTCTAAACCCTGCTGGTTTTAGGGCTTTGTTGCGTTTTTTTGTGCACGGAGTATTTTTTACGTGTCGGGGCGTTTTCGAAGATCCCGATGTGTTTATTTAGCTCCCGGTCGTTTTGTACGTTTTGGAACCAGGTTGCCTTTCGTGGCCCCAGCCTCTTTTCCAGGCCCTTGTGCGTTCTCATGGCCCCTGTGCGCCTTGCGAGCTTGCAGTGTATTTTTCTTAGAGCTCCCGGTATGTTTATTTAGGGCTGCAACGCATGTTTTAAGGCCCTATCGCTTTTTGGGAGACTTTTGTGCGCTTTGGAGGGTTAGTTGTACTTTCTGGCAACGTTGTACTCTTAGGGTCCCGCTGTGTATATTTGGGGCTTCTGACACACATTTGTGGGGCCCCAGTATGATTTTGGGGCTTCGGTGCGATTTCTTCTGGGTCCCAGCGCGACTTATCGCGCCCAGGCACGTGGTTCCGGAGACCCAACGCGAGCTTTCTGGGTTCAACGCGATTTTTGTGGATCTTTTCTGTTTTTTTTTCATTAAAAGTCCGAATCCCGGCCTGATTTTTCGAACCTCTGACGCCATGTATCCCACCTCGATTTTTCGAGATCCGGTATGCTTTTCGAAGTCATACGCAATTTTTGAAGGCATCTTGAAAAAATGTTCGGTGCAACAGAGCCATTTTCCTGACCCTGACATTTATTTGCTGGAATCTCTCCTTTTTTTGGAGGGCTCCAGCTTGATTTTTTTGGAATACCGATCCGGGTTTGTGGTATAGGTGTAATTTCAGCAGTGTGAGGTAACTTATCAAGGGATACCAAAATAAAACCTTAGAACTGAGTGGCGGAGTTAGGGTTGAAATCCGACCAATCAGAAACCATAGTGGTAGATTAGGCCCCTCCACAGGACAATTTAGTTGATGACCAATTATATTATTTCGAAATGTACCCTTTGACAAAATAGCGGTCGAAATCCAAGGACTTTTTAATGGGCGTAGGTGCCCTCCCCCCCCCTGCAAATCCGTTTGCCCCCTCCCGCTTGACGCAAATATAGGTACTCCACTGGTCCCTCAATAATTTTCCGAAACATACGCCCATGGGGAAAAGCCAACATTGAGGGGACAAATTACCCCTCATAAGCATGCAATACAACATCCATGCCCCATATGAAATGGGATGAATGATGTTTTTAAATGCATTTTCTTCCAACAAACTTCTTTTCTGTTATTACAGCCTGCATGCGATGCGCCCCTAAACCACAATAACTAACTAACTAACTAACTAACAGCCTGCATGATTAGAGCTTCCCAGCTTCCATACCTTCTCAACGTCATTTACAAAAAGGCACAGCACAGCGAAAACGATGGGCGTGACGGCGTGGAATGTGAAGGCTTGGATTATGTATGTACTGACATTGTTGCATTGTTGCATTGTCATTTATGCATTGGTGTTCAATGCTTGTTCTTGCCGTGAATTTATTCGCTGAGGATATATTTTAGCTCGTGTGACAGTTGCCTTGCAGCCAGCACCAAATGTTATAAAAATAAACAAATTCCTAAGATGACGCTAAAAAAAACTAATGAATCCACTTCTCGTTGTCACCTTTACGAAATTGTCGTCCTTGGACTGAGAAATGGTCGTTCAAGCTTTGCTTATGACATCAAGCTGATGGGAATAAATAACAGTAGTGATGAATCTAGCTATATTCAGTTAGACTTGGAGGACTTAAAAGTGGGTTGATCAATGGCAGATATCTGTAAGATATGCTTAGCACCAGCCCCGCCAGCTCGCTGCAATCTAGAGGCCAGCGGGAAGATTCGAGAAAGCATTGAGACGATGGTTTGTTTTGGCACTTATGCATTTATCCAAATATTGCTTATTTATACCCTGGTATGGCCCAGTTTTCAGCCAAAATGATTAGTGCTATTGCGTTTTGAGTAAATGATGCACCATGCCAAGAACAAACAAAAACCAGTATGAAATCATGTTCCCCATCCTCGAACCATAGTATAAGAGCCTAAAAACAATATGAGACCCTAACACAATGGAGGCCCCCTTTCGGGTAACAGGAGGCCCCCTTTCGACCTTGCCCCCCCCCCCTGGAAGAATTTCGTGGCGACGTCACTGGATGTCACACTGTGTCACGGTCATTATGTCTCACAGCATTCCCGCTCAGTCATGCCGCGTGGCGCCATCCAGCGCGGCGCCCTCCATTGGACTGACACCAGTCACGGGGTCGGCAGACCTCAGGCCACGCAAGTCGCGTGGCATGACAACATAGCCACGTGGCCGGCGGCTGGCTGGCTGGCCCTGAGCCAGCTGGATTGGTACGGCTAAGTTTCGGCGTAAAATCCTTTCTTTGAGCACAAAATGCCCGTACTTAAATGAAAATGTTGTGCTAGGAATTCCACTGGGGCACTGAAAGGGGGGCACTGGGAGCATGCGCCACTTTCCCCCTCCCCATGGGAAGGTGGCGCCCCTCCCCCCCCCCGGTCGGAAAAAAGCGCCCCTTTGGGAAGGCTCGATCGAGTTCACCCCTCCCCCCCCGAATGTATCATCCAGAGGTGCCCCTCCAGGTATTTTCGAAGTGGTAACCCCTTCGAACATGTGCCCCTCATGTCCTGGGTCCGTCACTGTCATTGAACTAATGGTATTTGTTATCGAAAACTATGGGATTTTTCAAGATAAAATATACATGGAAGCTGATATTCGTCGCATGCTGTACCACAAGAGACGTTCGAAATACTGGTAAGGATTGGCAAGGTCATTTTTGTGCAAAGTTCATCAAGGTTGCTGTTCAGATTTCCTGATAATTAGTGCACCATACATACCTGCGCGTCCTCCATCTCTGCTCATGGCGCCCCGTGCAAATGGTGTACCCAACCATACCTGCGCGTCCTCCATCTCTGCTCATGGCGCCCCGTGCAAATGGTGTACCCAACCATACCTGCGCGTCCTCCATCTCTGCTCATGGCGCCCCGTGCAAATGGTGTACCCAACCATACCTGCGCGTCCTCCATCTCTGCTCATGGCGCCCCGTGCAAATGGTGTACCCAACCATACCTGCGCGTCCTCCATCTCTGCTCATGGCGCCCCGTGCAAATGGTGTACCCAACCATACCATAATCTGAAGAACGCCAGCTATGCCAGGAACGCAGTACTATCTGGACCATCGCCCGGAGGCTGGGTCTCAACATCGGCCGACATGCAAACATTGTTGCCGTGGCCTCACCCTCGAAAGCTGTTGGAAAACCTAGAAGACGCATTCCCAGTATTGAGTTTCAACCTCTCGTACAGCCCACCAACAGCAGCAGACGCAGCTGTAGGGATATCCACACGTAGATACTGACCTTTTTGCAACCCACGAGTAGCTTTGGCTCCAGAAGAGCATGCAAGACCGGGAATGCACGATCCTTCAATAGGGTTTGCGGATGGCCACCCATATCAACCTCACCAATCAACCATGTTACCATATCAACATATAAACCACACACAATTCACCATGATATCAATCACCAACATGTCACCATATCAGCCACCATCATGTCACCATTTCAGCCACCACCATGTCACCATACCAACCACACAGAATTCACCAACATATCACCATATCAACCACACACAATTCACCACCGTATAACCATATTAACCACCACCATATCACCATATCAGCCACCACCATGTCACCATGTCAACCACCACCATGTCACCATACCAACCACACAGAATTCACCACCATATCACCATATCAACCACCACCATACCACCATCTGAACCACCACCAACCACATCACCACACCAACTTCACACCATTCGTCGGAATGTCCTACCGGTGTCGCGGAGACGGCCCTCTAATTGGCTCTTCTGCGTATAAACACATCAGTAACCATGCCGACGCTCACCCAAATCACCTCCCGTATAACTTGCCGCGCTGTCCATAACCAGTCGGTCGTCATGGCGACGCCGTCGCAGCCGCGGTCCGGTTGAACTGGCCGGTAGCGGCGGTCGCAGCAGGTTGGGCCGCGGACCCCGGCCGTAAAACAGTCGGGTGACCGCTAATTTACTCCGCCAGATCAGCCGATACCCAGCCGGCTGGGGGCCGCGGCCGGTCACGGGTGTCGGCCCATGGCGACGACCCGGTTTGGGTCGGGCGTGGCCCACAATTGGAGCGACGGCGCAGTTTTTGTCGGCGCCGTGTCACCTGGCTCTGTGGCGCCGAGCGTGGGAGAGGGCCGGTGGTATAGGTGGTAACGGCACGGACGCTGAGGGAGAGCGCCGGTGATATAGGTGGTAACGGCACGGACGCTGAGGGGGAGGGCCGGTGGTATAGGTGGCAGTGGCACGGGGGCTGTGAGGTGAGTGGCAATGTACATATTATTTGCTGGGGGTGGTAGGTGAGAGGCGAATTACGATACTCATAACAATTTAGCATTCGGAGACAGTCTTGCGCTGAAACACGTAGCGGTAGGTGAAGAGGAGCTCGAGCCTTCCATTGGCTTCAACGACTACCCTCACTCAATAACATGTCTAGAAGCAACATCGACGCGCCCACATATTCTCTTAGTCCAACACCTGATTGTAATGCCGGCGCACCCTTCATTGCGCCGATGACGTCAACACCGCCCCCCCCGTATTTGGCGCCGTCGGTAGCGGATTGCGCAGAACGAGGTCAGCCGCGACGTGTCGCCATGGACGATCGTCTGTCTCCACTAGCCGACCTCCAGGTCCTCTGCAGCCGGAATAATGGCACCCCTCCAATGACGCGGCCCTCTGCAGGCAGGCGTCATTGGAGTGTGTGCTAGCTGTCGTGTGTGTGTGCTAGCTGTCGTGGGTGTGTGCTAGCTGTAGTGGGTGTGTGCTAGCTGTCGTGTGTGTGCGCTAGCTGTCGTGGGTGTGTGCTAGCTGTAGTGGGTGTGTGCTAGCTGTCGTGTGTGTGTGCTAGCTGTCGTGTGTGTGTGCTAGCTGTAGTGGGTGTGTGCTAGCTGTCGTGTGTGTGTGCTAGCTGTCGTGGGTGTGTGCTAGCTGTAGTGGGTGTGTGCTAGCTGTCGTGTGTGTGCGCTAGCTGTCGTGGGTGTGTGCTAGCTGTCGGTTGGTTATTGGTTTTACGACACGTCGACCGTTGAGCCATGTAGCGTCGCCAATCTCTCACGCCGATTGGCCGCGGGCGAAGAGTAGCGACAGGTGAGACTCGAACCCACAATCTTTCGATTGTGAGACGGGCAACTTACCCCTAGACTATTCCTCCCCGTGTGCTAGTTGTCGTGTGTGTGTGTGAGCGCTAGCTGCCGTGGGTGTGTGCTAGCTGTCGTGTATGGGTGTGTGTGTGTGTGTGTGTGTGTGCTAGTTGTGTGTGTGTGCTAGTTGGATCACGGGTTTGCTAGATCCGCCAAGAACGTGAACGACTAGTCTTTTCATGTGGTCGTGTTGGTCCAGAATGTAGTCTGCTGTACGGTGGGAGGTCAGTCTTGAACTGCCCACCTGGCCTTACGAGTGTTTGTCGGGCTGGACCGGGTTTCGCCGATCGCAGACGTGTCGGCTGTATGCATCGCCTCCGCATGCGTGTTCTCCGGGCTAAATGTGTCGATGGCGACATCCTTCCATCCATCAATGCCTCCCAGTTCAGTAATGCTGCACACAAGGGGGAGGAGCCGCACGAATAAATTTATTATTGACAAGACTGGGGACTTCTAATGCTGATCAAGCACTCCTAAGTTTAATATCAGAACCACTCAAGCCCTTTGATGTGACAGAAAAAGAAGTTTCAACTGGCCCAATCTGACACTGTTCGTGGTTACCACGAACTAACCAGAAGCTTCGAAATTCCTACTCTGTGGCGGAGACCGGCTCAGAATGATCTACTCTTTTTGAAGAGTGCGGGCGTACTCTGTAGGAGTATTCCTCACTGTTCCTAGCCGCAACCAACGGCGAATATAGGGGGAGGGCACTAGTGGCATGCCCCGCCCCCCCCCCCAACTCCCGCTATGGCAGGCGCCCTTTTATAACTTTCTCAGTGATGCACCTCTGAGGAAATGGCGTCCCTCCAGACCAGTGCCCCCTAGACCAGTGCCCCCCCACGACAATATCTGGATCCGCCCCTGGCCGCAGCCTGTACAGCGCCGCGCCACTCAGCCGTGTCAATGTGTGTCAAAGGTGGAGCCCTCTGCAGGCTGTCGTGTGCCGTTTTTGTCTCCAATCCACAGACATCGACGTCTTTACTGATGATAAACACACTTCTGGGCAGTTTTATCGGTACGTGAACGCGTTAGTGTGTCACGTGATATTGTGAGAAGATTATTTCGTGCATGCCCGCAGTGATTTGCATGCCATTGGCTTCACCTTCCGGTGGGCGTTTGCGTGTTAGCGGTTGTACGGGAATAAACATTACAAATGTAGCATTGAGATGGGTGCAATCATCAGACGTTAGAGTGTTTCTCACCCATTGTTTTCACTGATGTCAGAAGCCGGCCAGTGTTTATGGTGTCACGAGGGTGGACTGGAAGTGCAGTGATGAAGCAGACAGGGGCGGGTCCAGGAACCGTCACAGAGGGAGGGGCGACACTCGGCTGGGAAATCGCCACTTTCTCGGACGGACGCCACTGCGAAAGTCCCGGAGGGGCTGGGACGCCTTCGGTAGGATATTAATGGAGCGGGGGGAGGGAGGGGGGGGGGGGTGCGGCCGCCGTGCGATACACAAGCCTCCACCGCTGTGTCGCCGCCGTACGGTACACAAGCCTCCACTGCTGTGTGGCCACCGTACGGTACACAAGCCTCCACTGGCGTGTGGCCGCCGTACGATTTCAGTGTGCACGGGCTCCGTGGGTTGCCATCGCCACCTGGTGCACACATTTACCTTAGTCAGCCCCTCTGCATCGCCTCTGAGCGACGAGCTATTGCAACCATTGTAGGATGCCGCTCGCCTCCCTGCTGTCACCCCGTCCCTCCTAACTACTTCCTCCGCGCTATCGCCGCAATTTTCGTGACCATTTGGGGTGATTCAGAGGTAGTGTTCAGCTTCTGGCGCGAGCCTGCAATACGGCTAGTTCTGCCCGCAGGAGATCGTTTCATGACACGTGACCGCGGCCGGCGTACGGGAGCTCCGTCGCCATGGCAACCGATCGCCCGAGGCACGCACGCGAGGTAAGCGGTGTCCTTTTATGTTGCCGACCGTCCTGATGTGCTGTGAAGGTCCTGCGGTCGGGGAAGAGTGGGTCGGCGCCGGCAATGAAACTGCGCCGCTGTTGCAGCGGTGAGCATGTCCCGAGGCGAGTGTGGCGCGACTGGGCGGCCACACGTGCAGCTGGCAGCACGGCACTCGGCGGGTAAATGACGTCACTGTGGAGGCATGGGGAGTGTCTTACACTCGTGCGGCCCGGGTCCCGCCATCTTTGCCTTGGCTCCACCAAATTCTTGCTCTCTTAGCATGATACCCTATGAAGTGGGTCCCACGAACCAAATTGGCAGCACTCATTGTACTCAGTGGCGGATCCAGGAGGCTGGGTTTTGACCGGTTTGGTGGAAAATGAAAAAGTATCTGATTTCGAAAAAAAACAACTTCAGATCTCAACAACTAGCATTGAGCCGACAACAACTAGAACCGAAAGTTGGCTCCGCAAGCAAGTGGGCTAGATCCGCCATTGAATGTATCCCCACCAATGTTGTCACAAGTCGGTGATCTGACGTGACATGTTCAAATTTCTTTCACATCGTAAGCTTGACCAAGCATGCCCCATTGGCTACGTTATATGTGGCGGCGCGTTGTCATGCCTATGGTCGTGAAGGAAACCTTTAGGGGATGCATTCCCCCATCCCCGTACACGGACAAGGGCTACCTTGATTTATCGACAATATCCAAAGAACTGGCGCAAATCCTGGGGTACGGTACAACAATACAGTTAACTTCCAAATAGCATCAATGATCTTCCAAGCCGACCTTTTTGCACCCGGTGCGGTGACACCAGGAACAGAAAAGTCCGGACCTGTCCACTCCCGGTCAGTGCTACCACCGACCGGGCGCCTCAACACGCGATGGCCCTGGGGCAGAAGAGCCTCAGACCGGCAACCTGTCCACTGACGGTGCTTCCACCGAACAGGCAGCTCCTCAACACCGCACGCAAAATCCGGCGGCGTTGAAGAAGCCGCACATTTTACGGCTGGTCTCTCATCCGCCTCGACTGGTTCTGCAGGTCGATATGGTCGATATCTCCACCCTTCATCATTGACTGCACACAGAACACACCGGCGATTGTGTCGTTGCACAGAGCAAGCTCAGGTGCAAATTAATCCGCACGAATGGCCGGATGGCCGGCAATCCTCGATCGTTAATCATCGCAGCGGGAGGATCTCGTCAGTAAGGTGCGGGGGTGATTGCGAGGCCGACCGCAGCACTGCAGACACAGACTGCCCAGGTTTGGTACGGCGGTATGGTGGGATGGTGGTATGGTGGTATGGCGGCATAGCGGTGTGGTGGTATGGCGATATCGTGGTATGGTGGTACGGCAGTATGGTGGTATGGCAGTATGGTGATATGACAGTATGGCTGTGTGGCAGTATGGTGGTGTGGCAGTATGGTGGTATGGCGGTGTGGTTGTATGGCGGTATGGCAGTATTATAGTATGGTGGGATAGCGGTATGGTAGTATTGTTGTATGCTGGTATGGAGGTATGGTGACATGGCGGTATGGCAGTATTGTGGTATGTAGGTATGGTGGTATGGCGGTATGGTGGCATGGTGGTATGGTGGCAGGGTGGTATGGTGGCAGGGTGGTATGGTGGTGTGACAGTATGGTGGTATGGCAGTATGGTGTTATGACAGTATGGCAGTATGGTGGTATGGCAGTATGATGGTATGGCAGTATGGTGGTATGTCAGTATGGTGGTATGGCAGTATGATGGTATGGTGGTGTGGTAGTATGGTGGTATGGCAGTATGGTGGTATGGCAGTATAGTGGTATGGCAGTATGGTGGTATGGTGGTAAGCCGGGAAGGCGTTTGGTGAGATATCGACGTGCATCCTGCATTTCGCGCAGCAGATGCAACGCGAAACGGTCCACCAAACCAGGATCAAGGGCACGCTGGTGAACGTGGACCCTGCCATCCCTGCCATCCCTCCTCCGGGGATGGCAGGGAGGCGTCCCCAAAACTGTCTGAAGTGCGGAATGATACACACACATACACACACACACACATGTATATATATATATATATATATATATATATATATATATACTACAAATAAAACTATAAACTATTAGACCCCATAAATGATGGGCATTGGCAGTTAGCCAAGAATAAGTTGTCCTCGATTATTTACATGTAGCACAACTGTAGCATTAGTTGTTAGCTTCGAAGTTTTCACTGAGGTTGGCCAAAGTGCCAACCTTCAACGCTATTAATCCCGCCAACCCTAATTATTACCAAGCCAAACTGTCAGAAAAGCATCACAGCTTCTCGGTGACTACACGCATTTTGCAAGACACCCAGGACGCAGCCCTGGCGAATTTCATCGAGACTTCGCAGTCACGGGGAGCTGCGATGCCGCGGAGGCCACGGTGGCCGCCGCGGAATGCTATGTCCACGACGGCTGACCTCTGCGGCTGCGGAGCTGAGTAATTTGCTTGTTAGGGGGATTACGGGCGGCGGAGGTCACCGCCAAAAATGTCTGCCGACGCTGGCTGAGAAAGTCGCTGCGACCGCGCTCCAAGGCTGAAGAAGACTCGCCGGAGATGTGCAGATGCGAGCCGCTATAACCTGCGCCAATCGTGCTCCACGGACAGCAGACGGCGTGATTGTTAATTAACGATCGCGGTTCTCGACACACCGTCCTTACCGTAGCGTTTTGGCAGTTGGTCTTTGATCTGCCGATATTTCTTGGAAAGCTGAAAAAACCGGGTACGTATTAAAATGCAGCCGGCAGTCGGCAGACCAGATCTCGGCTTGGAAACAGTGTTCGAAGTGGTCCGGGTAGGCCCTAAGCCCATAGGGTTCTAAGCCCTATGGGCTCAGGGCCGGCCTGGATACGGGTAGAGCTACGCCCGTGTTTTGCATGGATGAACTGGACTGGGTCGGGTTGGGCCTGATTCCCGCTCTTGCTGTTTAAGTGCAATTTTTATTTTAACATGAAGGGGAAATCAACTTTACCCTAAACAAAATAATTTGTTCATATATGGTACTCAATGTTGAGATGATTCACAAATTTTAACACATTATGCAAGCTGAAGAAAAAAATCACACAAATACTGCAAAATATCCTGGACATCATGCATTTCCCATTGTTGGTTTCTATCCCCTTCTACTTTTCTTCACGGCTATCTATGATAGCTACGAAGACCCCATATATGTGCAAAGTGCACATCTAATAATATATCGGGGATATTTTACTTTTTTTCCAGAACATCCTGAATGTCTGACAAGTGTGGTCGTGGGATGGTGGAGTATGAGTCAGCAGGCTAAGGGTGGAATATGAGTCAGCAGCCTAAGGGTGGAGTGTGAGTCAGCAGGTTATGTGTGGAGTATGAGTCAGCAGGCTAAGGGTGGAATATGAGTCAGCAGCCTAAGGGTGGAGTGTGAGTCAGCAGGTTATGTGTGGAGTTGAGTCAGCAGGCAAGGGTGGAATATGAGTCAGCAGCCTAAGGGTGGAGGGAGTCAGCAGGTTTGTGGGTGAGTCAGCAGGCTAAGGGGAAAGAGTCAGCAGCCTAAGGGTGGGTGTGAGTCAGCAGGTTATGTGTGGGTATGAGTCAGCAGGCAAGGGTGGGTATGAGTCAGCAGCCTAAGGGTGGAGTGTGAGTCAGCAGGTTATGTGGGGTAGAGTCAGCAGGCTAAGGGTGGGTATGAGTCAGCACCTAAGGGTGGAGTAGAGTCAGCAGGCTAAGGGTGGAATATGAGTCAGCAGCCCAAGGGTGGGTGTGAGTCAGCAGGTTATGTGAGTAGAGTCAGCAGGCTAAGGGTGGAGTATGAGTCAGCAGCCTAAGGGTGGAGTATGAGTCAGCAGGTTATGGGTAGAGTATGAGTCAGCAGGCTATGGGTAGAGTATGAGTCAACAGGTTAAGTGTGGAGTATGAGCCATTAGGCTATGTGTGGTTGCATGTGGAAATGCGAACATTATTATGAGTAATTTATGACGTATATTTACATGTGTGAGGTCTATACTCTAATGCTAGCATACAATCAGCAATAGGTTTACAGTGTGACCCATAATGGCAATATATTATATCTTAGATGATATAAACCTAAGTTCTAACCCTTAACCTAGGTACTTCATCTACCTCTACTCTGCTGGGCTTTTTCATAGCTTGATGTCTTTAGAACCAGGAGATATTGTCTGCAGTCAGAAAGGCGGTGACATCTCCTTGGATGGTGTCATCTGCTCACATACTGCCCTTACCTACCTCTCTACTGCGTGCAGTACTTAACTCGGAAATGTACGAAACAGCTTGAGCATGTCACTTAGGAAATATAAAACATAGCTTGATAATTACAAAAAAATGGAATGCACACTATACTCAGGGAAATTATGTTCTTGGAGCATTAATAGTAGGTACAATGCCAATATTCAAAAACGACGAGAAGTTGACATTCTTTGACATTACGTTACATTACATTGACATTCATCCGAAAACTCTATGAATTTCACCAATGTGATTAAGTTGTTTTTCCACTGATCGTTATATGACACGAAAACACATCCGGAATGCCAATCAAAATACATACGATGTTGCTGATAAAAGCGTAAGAAATACGAGCTAAGCACCTGGATATCCCCAAACTTCAATTATGCCACCACATGGACATCACAATACTATACTACGCTACTCTCGGGCAGAAGTGTGAAGTGCGGTATAATACAAAGCCCGCACACCGATATCTAAAGGAACTTGATAGCTCATCCGAAGAACCGCAATCAGCTGATTAATACTTTAAGGCTATGCTAGCATGTGATTGCAATGGAATGCATTGTTGCATAAGCTAAAGTATTGTTCTCGACTTCCTTTGCAATTCCCGGTCCGCTTGCTACCCATCCCAGGTTGGATATGTGTGGCCCGTCTTGATGTGCACGATGCTTTGAGCACGAGCAGGCGTGACGTAACCGAGGTCCTGGCTTTGGATGAGAGGTAATTAACATTGGGCGAGATCAGATTTTGATCCTGTCTAATCTATGTTTAACATGCTTGAATCGAGCAGGAAATCAACAATTACATTCATAATTAAACTAATAGCTATCTCTAATTGTTCCATAAAGCAACGATTGATTAAACGCTAGATATCGTGGACAGAAAACAGTGATAGACGGATAGTGAAATGCATACATACATACATACATACATATATATATATATATATATATATATATATATATATATATATATATATATATATATATATATATATACGCTATGTTGGCTTCGTAGGCGGCCGGGAGCTCAGTCATACACCACAGACCACAGCCTGCGCCACACCTTGACCGCACCAGGGAGGCTCCGCGCTAACGGAGGCGCTCAGCTGGCTCGTTTTTGCGTTCAGCTTCCTCGGTCCTAATCCGTGGCCGTTTTTGCAGAGCACGGCACCTCGGACAGTGCCAGAGCTGGCCGTCCGAAGTTGCGCGTCTGGTGTGTCCAGACTGGTCTGGTGTCGGCCAACCTCCGGCTCAGATCGTCTGGTGATGGGGCACAACGTGCCCGGAAACGTATCCTATATATTTTGTATGCGACGTTATCGGTAGTACGTCAAGTGGCGTAACAGGCAACGACATCAGTGGGTATCAAAAACAAAGTACCACTGGTGCCTGGCTCCATGGGTGGAGACGTTTGAAAATTATTGACGGGGCCCAATACATGTAGGAAATGACTGCCGCCAATTTGGCTGGTGAGACCCACACCACGGGATCCCATGTTAGGAGAGAACTTAGAAGTTGGTGCAGCCAAGGGAAATATAGCGGTGCCCAGGCCCGACCAAAAAGGATAACAAACCAGGAGGGCTTGAACACATCCGGGATCTCCAGCCATGGGCCAAAGATGGTATGCATACACAGGATGTTGTCCTAGATAACCTACAAGTGAGCCAAATAAACTTGGAGACATACCTAGAGACCACTCGGGCACTTCTTTGACGTAAGTGCGTCAGTGACGTCATCACCAGTCAGGCCACGTCGGCCAATGCTGCCTCAGCTGTGTGTAGTTGTTCAGGCGCTTCGCGTCCAGGATGTTTTGGGGTTGTCTGCTTTTGACGCCACCGAGAGCACACAAGCAGAATGCATTGGGGTTGTTTGCTTTTGACGCGTGAGTTAGTTGACTGACGCATCGCGTTGTTTGTTGCACAGTGCAATGGATCGAGTGAATATGGCTGTATAGGTATTGGTAGGTGTGTAGGATGTTGGTGGATAGCTTCTTTGAAACTTAGGATGCGATATTCGTTGTGGTGTTGAGCATCTTTTTGCCCATGCTTATAGTATCTTCCCTTTGCAGGCTTAAACCATATAGGTTCATGTGGCTCTTATTAAGTCTGAACACTTTACGACTGTATGACTTTAAGACAGCCGTACTAACCTCGAGCACACGGAGCAGGCACTGCTACTACTGCAGTGATGGCCGGAAAGAAGTGAAGTACGTCTTGCCCAAGTTCATGTAGCTTGATTTCATTTAGGCTTCATTCCATTCCTAGATAATTGCATAGGTTTTCACGGGTGCCTTTCCATTGATTACAACATTCCCTGGAAGCTTTCAGGGGTGCTTTCCCACATGGTTCTATGATAAGCTTCAGGGATGTTCGGCAGGTTTCATGGGTGCACAGCCACCAATAAAATAGCACAATCCTGCGCCCAGGCCTCATTCGCTGACTTCGCCATCATTTGTATTCTAACCGAACAACAACAGCGTATTTAATTGGATGTGGGACAACTGGTCATTTCACCTAGTGTGCGCTGGTCTTGGTGTTGCCCATTGGGGCTGTGACAACGACATGCCAGTGCTTGGAACCGGCGGACCTTGGGCAGATGGACGGCGCAAACACGATACAAAGGTGGCGCGGCGGCGACGATAAACGCTGGCGGAAGTGTGACGTGGACGATAAACGTCGGGGAAGTGTTACGTGGAAACAACTCTAACGTTCTAGTTGGTCTAGAAATTCGCTAAGAGAAACGCGACCTCAGCATGCCCATGCATGCCCCCATGCGATGAAGAGCATGCATGTCAGTTAGCATGTACCCAAGGTCGATTGCCCAGTGCTTAACGTGTATTCCTGAGGCTATGAGGTGCTGAGTTAATATGTCCCTTCCTATTTTGTGTGCTTCTAGCTTACTCCTGATTTCGGTTTCCCCGAAACTGGCCGAATATGAGAAAATGAGAACGCTGTAGAGCACGTGTAGCACGTGCACGTGTAGCACGTGTAGCCGAACTTATCGTGGAAGGAGCAGGTCTCCTAATTGCACAAGCTATATGATTTGCTTGTCTTCATGCCGTATTTGTTCTATATGCGCTCATTATAATGCTTGCCATTGTGACAACAAGCCTTACGCCTATGCTGAACATGTTCGCTCAACAAGCGGCTCGACTTTGCCGTATGCTGTGTACATTTGTCACCATTCTTTCGACGTGATCGCTAAAATGCGACCTTATGTATGTGCTTAGGCAGTTTGTGACAGAAATGGACGCTTCTGCAGTCGCGACTTCCTTCCCCTGGTAAATGAATAAATGGAGTTAAATTGCCAACGTCGGACATAAATCCTCCTCCTTCAAGCCGACCCCTCTTCATTTCACCACCGCGTTCTACTTTTCCCCACACCGCTTCGTCCAACCGGCTGCTGACCCTGTCTCCGCCCCTGCGCCGTCAACCTGCCGCCGCCCCTGCCCGACTCCATCTGCTGGATTGGATGGTGTCCGGTCTTACCTGACGGACAGCTGTTTTTCTCACGCTGCTGGCCGCTGGGCGGAGCTCATTACGTGAGTTGCTACTGCCGTGCGCCGTTCTTCAGGGCGGAGGTGCCCAACAAAAAGCCGAGGTGTGATGCTGCTGATAGCTGGAATTGGTTTCCGCTCGAAGCACGCAGTGGCAGTACGGAAGGCTACTCTTAGCACAGTGCAGCGCATGTCAGCAGCGTTACATCCGACCAGTCTGCCCATGGTGTCGAAAGGTGCGCTGGAAACGGAGAGGCACAAGCGCCGTCCCTCTTCCCATTTCTCGGTTCTCGACTGCTGGTTGCATTCCTCTTTTTTTGCGGATTTCCCACGGTTGTTGCACGAATCACCGGACGGCGCCGCTGCACCACCAAAAAGTCCCCCTGCCGACGGACAGCTGCTGTTATTAGTGAGCACGCGAGGCACTAAGAACCCGCCCAGCGGGCTTGGACACGGGGAAGGTCGCAGCCGGATGGTTTCGCCAGGCGAATTTTTACACGTTGTATTGGAGAGGTCCGTTTGCCGTGGAGGTAAGGAGCAAGCCCAGCAGGGGGGAAGGAGGCCAAGCTACAAACTCAATTGGCTTTGCATTGAATTGATTGATTCTCTTTGAATTGGGCTAGGTAGTTCGAGAAGCAAATCTATGTAGACCAACACTATCAACATTGGGCAAGAATAGTAATATAGCATTCGTGGAACAGCTATATACTTATGGCAATGTTTTCCTGTTATAGCTGCTGCGAAGCTGAATTGCTTGAGCACGAATGTACAGGCGTTTGGATACCTACGTGTCCTCTATATGCGTCACTGTGAACACTTTCCCTCACGATGAACACGGCGGAAGGGAAAATAATGACAAAGTGACGTCCTAAAGCTCTCACCTTACTCGCTTCTGCACAGTAACATCGTCGTAATCGCCCACCAGTAGTGAATCGAGGAGAAGGACAGGAAGGCCAAGTCCCTCCGAAAAATAGACTATTTGCTTGCAAGGAAATGTTTTTATTTGCTCTTTAGTATCTTTAAAACAGAGTTCATCCATAAAATAAAACATGAGGGTCATAACGCCTTGAATCTCAATTGGGTTCTATGACGCGCAGTGTTTCATTTTGCTTACACCATGGGGCTAAAGTTGTTACATTTTCCAATAATACGTCCCTTGTTCTCTGACTGCACCTTTGGTGCTGAGCGTCCATCGCATGTCGACAAACTGGCACGCGGCAGGTTCCGGAAGCGAATGATTTGAACAATTCGGGTCAGTGAGCATGATTCAGAATGTCTTGCGACCGAAAACTGGAGCATAGCGTAAAAGAAAGTAATAAAGTTATTTCCCGCACTGAATGGATAAGTCGCATATACACAGATAGGCAGCCTATATATGGATAGGCAGCACACACACGGATGGGCAGCCTGCACAGGGATAGGCAGCCTATATGTGAATAGGCGACCTACACACGGCTAGGAAGCCTACACATGGATGGACAGTCTACACATGGATAGGCAGCCTACAAATGGATAGGCAGCAAAGACATGCATAAACAGTCTGGAAATGGATAGGCAGCCTACATATGCATATAAAAAAGCTAGACATTTACACCGCTGTGCAATTCTGCCCCAGGTGCGTGTCTGCATCACACGCCTACCCGAGATGTCCGAGAAGTCCGAGATGTCCCGTTTGTAACGGTGTTAAATGGCACCACGTGTTCTTGCAGTGCCCTTAGCGCCATTAGCATAACTCAATGCCATTCCGCCTCTTAATTTCTCAGTCAGGCTGGTTGCAGATCGCACGACTGACTGAAACGGCCGCCGAAAAACTGCTTCAAGCAGTTTTTGTCGATTTTCGACACACGTCCCATCTCTCCCAGCACTGTAAGACACTTTTTCGTGTCGTACGTTGAGAAAAGAGTAACACCCGAATTCAGCCGTGTCGGTGTAATGTGAAATTACATACTCAGACTTCAGTGGCGGCCGATCCAGGGGACGGGGGGGGGGGAGGGACTGGGGGCGTGTTCTCCCACCTGGTGGAGATTAGCTCAGCTTCACTCCCACACCAACATGAGGCACAGCTTCCCCGGTGGTACCGAGCTACCACTGAGCCAGCTCAGCTTCACTTCCACACCAACATGAGGCGGAATGTCCCGAGTACGCGACGGTGGCTCTTGAGTGGTATCCAACCCGTCGCTGCGGCCACTGGCATCGCCAGCCCTTCGGGGTTGGAGGAAGAGGTTTTCTACCATGGCTTTTCACATTGTCTTCGTTTTTTGCAAAGCAAAAATTAACAGACATTGGACAAAAACTATGATAAAAAGACGCATGATAGAAGTTCCCGGATTTAAGCCGCAGTGTTTTGAGGTGTGGAGGACACCCTTTGCCCCTCTCATCATGTGGCGATGCCTGTGACGGTGCCACGGCTGTGGCTTCCGGTGGCCGGAACAATGTCAGCACAATGAGCGGACGCCAGTGCACGTGACGCGGGAGTTCCCGGTGAATGGGTCTGTCGGCCGGAAGTGTTGCGGTGAGTGCGGATCGTGATTGTTTCTGTTCCGAGCCGGTGTCTAGGGTTCCAATCCACGTGCCTCCCAGAGTTTAGCTGTCAAGCTCGCGCTACCAAGGCGAAAAGTATTCGCTGTGCTTGAAATCAGCGTGGTGAGACCAGTGGCAATGGCCCCTTCAATGTTGTGTCTGAAGAAGCGTCATTGTCTGTGTCATGTCACCCCGGGCCTGTGGCAGTAATGAGGATCTGTCTCTTGTTGTGCGCCGACGCAAATTACCTCTATACCTAGGCACGTGGATGGGTGACATGCTTCAGCATTTACTGAAGCACCAGATGCCGACTTTATCCCGACATCCTCTGCAACATGTGCTTAGAGATCACACAAATATTGCTGACCATCTGTCAGGCTAGGAGATCCCACTCCGTGCGACACCGCCTTGCATGGACCTTTCCCCTTACCCGTCCTGACATTTTGAAGGACTGCGGACATACATTGCCTGTGGACGGGACACGAAGCTCGACAGCATTGCAGCATCGTGCCGACTGTCTTCCGTCACGACTCAAGCCACATCAGCCATTCGCAGGAGGGACAGCGCACACGCATGACATCGGCCGAGGATTGACATCTGGTTCCGTCAATGTCGCATAAAAAAATCTGGCAATCTTGTATTAAGCAATATATTTTTTTTAATCGCAATCTTGTTTTAGGTCTGTGTGTGTGTGCTTAATAACTAAATACCGACACAACATTCCGGCGAGATCAGTAATTATGGCGATGTGAGAGGAAATCTCCATCAACGAGTTATTTGCTCTAACATATCATGTGCTTTATAGATCGCAATCAATTTCAATAACAAGTAGAATTAATGACGATCGGCAATCAACCCACAACATATTTGCCACGTGCACGGGGAGCTCTTGGATCACAGCCACCTGTCCTGTTTCCTCCTGGGAAGAAGAGGCGGGGAAGGAGAGGAGAGATCCCTTTATGTTGACGGTATCACATGCGTAGCCAAACCACTCAAGTCTATGCTGTGTGGACTCCATGGGTGTGACCAACGCTGGGAACGGGGCACGCGTCCACCACATTCCGTGACAGTTAGCATTTCATATATGGCGTTGCATGAAAAATTAGGCTAAGAACTCTCGTCCTCTCACGACCTATTCCTAGTCTCTAGGGACGTCAATGGGCTCCTGCCTCAATTGGGCTCTAGGGGATCACTCCAAGAATGATCTTGAAGCTAAATTTTGCTCCCGTGCGCATTTTATCGAAAGAATGAGCGTAAAAAGTATAGCTTCCCCGCCCAGCCATATAGCCGCGACGGCGTCTCCGGGGTACGGTACTCGGCATAGCGTCCCCGCTCAGCCATATAGCCGCGACAGCATATGTAGTGTACAGTGCTCGGCATAACATCCCCGCTCAGCCATATAGCCGCGACAGCGTCTGCGGTGTACTGTACTCGGCTTCCCATATATCCCGTGTTGAACACAGGCAAGCGCAAGCACGAAGTGAAAGCTGAACTATACAAAACGATTTGCTGTCGCAGGCTGGCAAGTCATCCGGTCCTTGCATGCAGGGCGTCGGAACAGGCATCGTATGCTCCCTGGGAATACACAGCTACGGCACAACACCCACAACAAGTCGCAGCTACCAGGGTCTCCACAAACAGGCATCGTATGCTCCCTCGGAATACACAGCTACGGCACAACACCCACAACAAGTCGCAGCTACCAGGTCTCCATCGTATGCTCCCTCGGAATACACAGCTACGGCACAACACCCACAGCAAGTCGCAGCTACCAGGGTCTCCATCGTATGCTCCCTCGGAATACACAGCTACGGCACAACACCCACAACAAGTCGCAGCTACCAGGGTCTCCAAATCGTATGCTCCCTCGGAATACACAGCTACGGCACAACACCCACAACAAGTCGCAGCTACCAGGGTCTCCATCGTATGCTCCCTCGGAATACACAGCTACGGCACAACACCCACAGCAAGTCGCAGCTACCAGGGTCTCCATCGTATGCTCCCTCGGAATACACAGCTACGGCACAACACCCACAGCAAGTCGCAGCTACCAGGTCTCCATCGTATGCTCCCTCGGAATACACAGCTACGGCACAACACCCACAGCAAGTCGCAGCTACCAGGGTCTCCATCGTATGCTCCCTCGGAATACACAGCTACGGCACAACACCCACAACAAGTCGCAGCTACCAGGGTCTCCAAATCGTATGCTCCCTCGGAATACACAGCTACGGCACAACACCCACAGCAAGTCGCAGCTACCAGGTCTCCAAATCGTATGCTCCCTCGGAATACACAGCTACGGCACAACACCCACAACAAGTCGCAGCTACCAGGGTCTCCATCGTATGCTCCCTCGGAATACACAGCTACGGCACAACACCCACAACAAGTCGCAGCTACCAGGGTCTCCACAAAAGCATCGTATGCTCCCTGGGAATACACAGCTACGGCACAACACCCACAACAAGTCGCAGCTACCAGGGTCTCCATCGTATGCTCCCTCGGAATACACAGCTACGGCACAACACCCACAGCAAGTCGCAGCTACCAGGGTCTCCAAAAATCGTATGCTCCCTCGGAATACACAGCTACGGCACAACACCCACAGCAAGTCGCAGCTACCAGGGTCTCCAAAAATCGTATGCTCCCTCGGAATACACAGCTACGGCACAACACCCACAGCAAGTCGCAGCTACCAGGGTCTCCATCGTATGCTCCCTCGGAATACACAGCTACGGCACAACACCCACAACAAGTCGCAGCTACCATGTCTCCATCGTATGCTCCCTCGGAATACATAGCTACGGCACAACACCCACAGCAAGTCGCAGCTACCAGGGTCTCCACAAAAATCGTATGCTCCCTCGGAATACATAGCTACGGCACAACACCCACAGCAAGTCGCAGCTACCAGGGTCTCCATCGTATGCTCCCTCGGAATACATAGCTACGGCACAACACCACCACAGCAAGATCGCAAAAAGCTACGACAACAACAGGTCATTACCAGGGTCTCCATCGTATGCTCCCTCGGAATACACAGCTACGGCACAACACCCACAGCAAGTCGCAGCTACCAGGGTCTCCAAAATCGTATGCTCCCTCGGAATACACAGCTACGGCACAACACCCACAACAAGTCGCAGCTACCAGGGTCTCCATCGTATGCTCCCTCGGAATACACAGCTACGGCACAACACCCACAACAAGTCGCAGCTACCAGGGTCTCCACAAACAGGCATCGTATGCTCCCTCGGAATACACAGCTACGGCACAACACCCACAACAAGTCGCAGTTACCATGTCTCCATCGTATGCTCCCTCGGAATACATAGCTACGGCACAACACCCACAACAAGTCGCAGCTACCAGGGTCTCCACAAACAGGCATCGTATGCTCCCTGGGAATACACAGCTACGGCACAACACCCACAACAAGTCGCAGCTACCAGGGTCTCCACAAACAGGCATCGTATGCTCCCTCGGAATACACAGCTACGGCACAACACCCACAACAAGTCGCAGTTACCAGGTCTGCACAATGGGGCATAATCCAGTGAAACAGATCTACGGCATCCATTTAAAAGGGTGCATGCACAATACAAATCACGAGCACGTCATCGTCGCGCTTCTCGGTCGTGTCAGAACATACACCGAAGTAGGAACAGTGAAATTGTGCCTAACGAGCCGGGTGTAGATAAATGATTTTGTGTTCATCTGGTATTGCGATCACGAGAATGGTCCGTAAAACATCAATCAATCACAAAAATACAACATGACCAGTGAACACATCAGCGCCTTACGGTAGGAAATAATCAGCCAAATCTGCTGCACCTTCAGACATCAGCGCCTCACCTTTCCAATAATATTCGGTGCTACGAATGACCACTGCCTGATATGGGCGTCGGTCAATTGTTAAAGAGCAAAGGAACCATTTAGTGTTAGGGTGAGGAAGGCTATGATCCTTTCGAATCGTTCATTTTCCGTACAATTGCCATAGAGTTAGGCATGGGGTTAATTGATTTGCCAGTTACAATAGAGTAACACGCATCGGAGGGTAAAGTGGGCGTCTCCTTGGTCTCCCTGGCCGTCCCACTGAGCCGTCTCTGTTCCTACGTCACTGATATTGCTGATTTTGCCCTTCCCAACGTCTACTACAAATTGCCTGCTTTGGTAACACCGGCACATGCTGTAGCATGTGGTTAAACAAACCGCTTACACACACGTACCCAGGCGAATGCTTACAAGACCTCGTCTCAGCTTTCTCCGCAGAGGAGGTGCGCGCGGAGGACGACGTGCGCGGCCAGGGGGACCAGTTCAAGACAGTTTGTTTATCGCCGTTATGGATTGCCCGCCGCCTGTGCACAGGTCACCGCGGGCGTCGCGATCGGCCGCCATCGAGCGGGTCTCCTGCCGACCTCCATCAGACCCCCGCCGCTTATCCAGCCGCGAAATTCGGCCGCCGCGGCGCGGGTTCGCGTCCGGTCCGGGGCGCCGCCGCCGCATCCGCGCCGCACCGCATACATTTCCGCATCTTGTTTGTCGGTGGCGCGCGTAAAACAAGGCGACGCGTGCGAGGCGAATCTGGCGGGGGGGGGGGGGGGACGGTACGGTCGGACGGCCAGGGCCCTGGGTGGCGGGAGGTGGGCAGCCCGGGATGATGGATCCGGGCCGCGATGAATTCCCCGGCTTGATGGATCTGGTCTGGAACGCTGGCGAGCTGGTGCGGCGCCAGCAGCCGTGTGGTTTGTTTGGCTGCCCAGCCCAGCTGATCTGGTCGGCTCGAATGCGATCGCGCATCGCAGTGGTTTCCTTTCATCAACAGTGCACGGCATGGATGCAGACTTCCCAGTATGGTGGCGTTGTCAAACCGGATTTTGATTGCGTCCGTTCCATCCACGGAACGGAATGTATCATATGTCTAATGTTAAGTTCGTACATTATTGGTGTCGCACTGGTAGCCCCAAAGCTGCGCAGAGCTCCAGCCCTGGTGTACGGTGCATCGCTATTCAGATAGATTCCCAATATTCCAGATCGAACATACTTGCATGGCTACTGGAAATTGCCACAAGAGCCCATTTAAATGAGGTGCACCCAGTGGCAAGGTGCACCCAATAGCAAGATGCACCCAGTAAGTGACCGGTCGAATCACTGCGTCTCCCATGCGCCGCCCACGTGCTGTCTCTCGTGACACACTGCACCACGTGACACGGGTGAGGTCATCTCCGCCCCCGTGCTGTCGCTCGTGACACGCTGCACCACGTGACACGGGTGAGGTCATCTCCGCCCACGTGCTGTCTCTCGTGACACGCTGCACCACGTGACACGGGTGAGGTCATCTCCGCCCCCGTGCTGTCTCTCGTGACACACTGCACCACGTGACACGGGTGAGGTCATCTCCGCCCACGTGCTGTCTCTCGTGACACGCTGCACCACGTGACACGGGTGAGGTCATCTCCGCCCACGTGCTGTCGTTCGTGACACGCTGCACTACGTGACACGGGTCAGGTCATCTCACCGCGGGATGGCCTGCGGGATGGCCTGCGACGTGCGGCCAATATGTCTGCAGCCGACGCTGGCAGATGTAGTGTATTATCTGCCGGATGTGCTGCCATATGCGGCGGGCAGATGTCTGGCGGCCGGCTAGATCCCGCCCCCATCCCGGCCACCCAGCACCGCAGGCGCCATGTCTGCCATTGTGAGCCTTGAACGAGTTGCATGGGGGCGCGAGGACACCGATCAGACCTGCTCCCGCCGGGCCTGCATGTCTGATGAGAAAGAGAGAGATAGAAAAAGAGAGAGAGGGAGGAGGAAAGGGAGAGGGAGAGGGAGAGGGAGAGGGAGAGGAGAGGGAGAGGGAGAGGGAGAGGGAGAGGGAGAGGGAGAGGGAGAGGGAGAGGGAGAGGGAGAGGGAGAGGGAGAGGGAGAGGGAGGAGGGAGAGGGAGAGGGAGAGGGAGAGGGAGATGAAGAGGGAGATGAAGAGGGAGATGAAGAGGGAGAGGGAGAGGGAGATGAAGATGAAGGGAGAGGGAGAGGGAGAGGGAGAGGGAGAGGGAGCGAGAAAGGGAGAGGGAGAAGGAGATGAAGAGGGAAAGGGAGAGGGAGAGGGAGAGGGAGAGGGAGAGGGATAGGGAGAGGGAGAGGGAGAGGGAAAGGGGAGAGGGAGAGGGAGAGGGAGAGAGAGAGAGGAAGAAGAAAAAAGAAAGAGAAAAAAAGAGAAGAGAGAGAGAGAGAGAGAGAGAGAGAGAGAGAGAGAGAGAGAGAGAGAGAGAGAGAGAGAGAGAGAGAGAGAGAGAGAGAGAGAGAGAGAGAGAGAGAGAGAGAGAGAGAGAGAGAGACAGAGAGAGAAAGAGAGAGATAGACAGACACAGACAGAGACAAAGAGATACAGAGACAGAGCAAGAGTACTGGCGCACCTATTGGCGGGCTTCTCATCCCTCAATTGGCGGGCTTCTCATCCCTCAATGGTCGCTTCAGCCCCGCCAATGTGTTCCTGAGCTTAGCATGGGACACTGGGAGCCTCGTCCTTGACATCAAGCTATGATCTATAAGATATGAAACCTCATGTGTGCTATGATGTCCCATGCTGAGGAACCTCTTAGCTTAGGCATGCATTGCATAGCTCATGCATACTTTAAATAGATCATTGATGCATACGTTTGAAACCCTCAATTTAAGAAAAGGTCTTGAGATTTGAATAAGCATGGGTGTAGGTGCAACTTCGAAGTTTCTATTTCATAAACTAAGTCTATATTTTAAGAAAATTGCTCGCTTGCATCAAATTCTCTCATAATTGTCCAATTGTTGAGAGATGCTGAGACAACTCTCGGGACTGCTAGTGTGGTTGGTATGATGCACAGATTCATGAAAAAAAAAATACTACTAGGGCAGCAGAGTCAGGAGCCGGGGCTGGTTTCAAGGGTCGGCGAGGTAAGCATTGCTTACCCACGAGCGGAAGCAGTGTGATAATTAACAGACGTTTTGGGGGAAATGAGTTCATATGTACCCTAAATATATTAATACCCAGAGTAATTTCTGCTTGTCTAACCTGACTCATTATTTTTCCATCAAAATGAATCCAAACACAAGAAAAACCTTGCTGCAACCTGTTTAACTCGCTGACTAGAAAAAGTAGCTGCCAGTTGCCAGTTTTATTCCGGATTTAATGCACAACACCAATGGAGGTCATGTGTTTGAAATATAACTTCTTGCATACTAGAATTTAAAATGAATTCAATTAAAACAATGATAAAAAATATGCAAAAATACTAACTTTCCTTTCTTTTGGATATATGTATAGATTATAAACGCACTGAACATAAAAATATATCCATAGTTTACCAATATCGTTTTTAAACCAAAATTGAGCTTAATATACCAGCATAATACTACCAAAAGCCAAACTTGCCTGATTTTATTTCAAGCCAATCAAAATGTGCACCTGATTTAGTATCCAGAAAAAAAAACCGGCTGGAATGTGCAGATGGAGCACGCAGCCTCCGACAGGAATAACGCTCCTGAGACCGAGTGTGTGTGTATGTAGGTGCAGGGGAGGAGCGAAGCTGTCAGGAGTGAGGAGTGAAGCTGTCAGGAGCGACGAGTGAAGCTGTCAGGAGTGAGGAGCGAGGCTGTCAGGAGTGAGGAGTGAAGCTGTCAGGAGTGACGAGTGAAGCTGTCAGGAGTGAGGAGTGAAGTTGTCAGGAGTGGGGAGTGAAGCTGTCAGGAGTGAGGAGTGAAGCTGTCAGGAGTGAGGAGTGAAGCTGTCAGGAATGAGGAGCGAAGCTGTCAGGAGTGAGGAGCGAAGCTGTCAGGAGTGAGGAGCGAAGCTGTCAGGAGTGAAGAGTGAAGCTGTCAGGAGTGAGGAGTGGAGCTGTCAGGGGTGAGGAGTGAAGCTGTCAGGAGTGAGGAGTGAAGCTGTCAGGAGTGAGGAGCGAAGCTGTCAGGAGTGAAGAGTGAACCTGTCAGGAGTGAGGAGTGAAGCTGTCAGGGGTGAGGAGTGAAGCTGTCAGGGGTGAGGAGACTGTCAGGAGTGAGG
Source organism: Ashinkailepas kermadecensis (assembly GCA_034440615.1). NCBI lineage: Eukaryota > Metazoa > Arthropoda > Thecostraca > Neolepadidae > Ashinkailepas > Ashinkailepas kermadecensis. The sequence continues at coordinate 141,381 of JAOTOM010005080.1, read as the reverse complement.
AGCAACTGTCAGGAGTGAGGAGCGAAGCTGTCGGTAGTGAAGAGTGAACCTGTCAGGAGTGAGGAGTGAAGCTGTCAGGGGTGAGGAGTGAAGCTGTCAGGGGTGAGGAGTGAAGCTGTCAGGGGTGAGGAGTGAAGCTGTCAGGGGAGAGGAGTGAAGCTGCCAGGAGTGAGGAGTGAAGCTGTCAGGAGTGAAGAGTGAAGCTGTCAGGGGAGAGGAGTGAAGCTGCCAGGAGTGAGGAGTGGAGCTGTCAGGAGTGAAGAGTGAAGCTGTCAGGAGTGAAGAGTGAAGCTGTCAGGTTCCTGTCAGCTCCCGCTGCGTTGCTCGAGGAAATATCTGTCCAGTGAGTAGGGAGGCCGGAGAGATCGGATGCGCTTTGAGATATTCAGAGTGAACTTTCGGGCCACAGCTTACCATCGGGCTGAGCGGGTTATTTTTTTCATTCTTTGGTTGCCAATATGATTATACCATTTATCAACGGAGTCTTCACGATATAACTAATTCATATTTTCCGATGTTAGTAATGTAGCCAGCTGATTGCAACTAGTGTCAGCCGTGTGCACCGGAACGAAGAATGGAGGTGTCGATTCAGTGACGACGTCGGGAATTTCCCGGTGTGGGGTGATAGAGATGGCCAATTCATTTACATCGCCAGGGACACGTTTCAACGGTCGGTTGGGGGTGCCAATTCAAGGCGGCTCCAGTATGTTGCGTCTGGAAGGATGAGATGTTGATTCATGTGTTTTCAAGAAGTTTTATGCGTGGTGGAGGTGCTGATTCAGGGGTTTGACCGGTAAATTGTGCTGATGCAGGGGATGGTGGGTGCAAGTGGTGGATACAGGGAAATACCCGATAATCCAAGGGGCATGTCGAGGGTTTTGTTTCACGAATAGGAGGAACTGACTTAAAGAACGTCCATGGGACTTGTCTAGGGACAGTGGTGGCGATTCAGGGACGTTTCCATGATTGTGTGACACGAAGGTTGGGCCTCACAATGGTTTCTGTAGAGGGTATTATGAGGTCCTTCCACACCAGGTTATAGCAACACGAGGTGCTACATTGGATAATCTACATAATCTAGTTTACTCCAAATATACAAACCCATTGGTTCAGGGGTAGCGCTCATTGGAGGCGGTATGTTTTTCAAGCGGAGCTACTTACTCTATGCTGTTTACCTATTTTTACATGCCCGGTGTCGCCCCTGGTGACGACCTACTTGGTAAAAAGCGTACGCCAACGGCCATTGGCACTGACGCAATGCCGAAAAACACAGGGAAACATGGTACTGTTGTGGCTCTAAAAATAAACTCTGAACAATTGCTGACGTGTTGTCAAGAGCTGGCGGCACACTCAGGTTGTAGATTTGTGGACCCCTTTATATTAGGTTGTAGGTTTGTGGTCCCCTTTATGTTATGCAGTGCACACATGGGTTGTAGATTTGTGATCCCCTCTATATTATGCAATGTACACTTGGGGTGTAGATTTGTGGTCCCGTATAGCCTCCGTGAGGAGGCTTTTCTGCATTCCACGTGTCTTTTTGCACGCTTTTTTCCCGCGTGATTTTGTCAATTTTGTAAGCTTGAGCTTTTTTCATCACTCCTGAAGATGGCCCCTGGCCGAAACGTTGAGCAATAAAGTACAACTTGTATCATTACTTTTGATGTCAACTCAGCACCTCCTGGTATATTGAAGGTCGTATATTTTATTTACACACAATGTCTAAAACCCAGGAGCATCTAAGAGCCATTCTTCGTTATATTAAACAATGTCCCGTATATATTAGGTTACATAGTTTTGGTCGCCTTTATATTAGGTTGTATATTTGCGGTCCCCTTTATATTATGCAATATAAACTCGAATAACATCCGGAAAGGTCCACACTCCTTGTTTTCCAGGCCTACAATGTAAAAACGTCATTTTGATGGTCGACTTTCCCCACGAAAAGCAGACGCTCCATGTAAGCCACTAGAGTGATTCATTGTACTCGTGATATATGTAAAACCTACTCGCTAGTAGCCAAGCGTGAGCCGTTTTCCACCCCTTCTTGCGACCTTGTTTTGAGGTCTGGCCGCCACTAATGACTGTAGCGATCTTCCCGTCCCCGAACAGCATTCACGGTCCCCACTAATCACCTGCCAGCCAACCAATGAAGTCACATTTTTGTCAGGACCACGGCAGTCTTCAGTGAATAATCACTGGGTGGGCAAATTGGCAAATAGGGCACCTACTGACAAAGAGGGCATCTGTACTGAGGAAAAGGGGAACCTCTATGAAGAACAAGGATACAATGGGGGAGGGGGCAGCACAAAAGGAGCACCACGACTGGGTGGGAAATCCAAAGTTTTCAGTGGGAAATTCCCACTCAGTAAGCCTGCTAGGAACGCCCTGGTCAGGACTCACTTCAGGCATCCACCCAGCAGTACGTTGGTTGAAAAATGTCTTGATTTCCCTGAAAGAGTGCATCATGGGGGCAAAATTAAGTAGGAAGCAAGCATGAAGGTGGCCTTCATTAGCAGGGGAATGGTAGACATAGAGCAAAATCGCACTACATTAGTCGCAGCTGACGGCCATTCACCTACCACAGAGGCGCAGCCAGGGGAAGCATAAATGGCGCCTCCCCCCCCCGCCCCCTTAGCATCCAGAAATACAATAGATGACACGATAAACTTTATATTTCCACAACGCGAAACCTTAGTTTTTGGCGCGCTTCGTGCACCGGAAGCTTTGTCCGTTTCCGCACATTTTTTGGGTCGAGACCCCTTAGTCGTGGTTGCGCCACTGCCGTACCATAACACGGTCTCAGTACACCTGCGGCGAGCAGTAACAATAGCCTCCGTGCGTTCCATGATGCGATCCGGACAACCCACCCATCTGCCACCCGCCGGTCTTCACATCCCCGCATGGGTGTATTTGCGACCAGCCATCTACTTCCTGTGCAGGCCTGTCTGCTTTTGATATTGTCGGTGTGACACTAATAAAAGATATTGGTGTTGCCGTACGACAACAATATTCCTGCCTCATAACGAACTCCAATGACATGGAGACGTCCCTGCGAATTTGTGCAGCGCCTACGCATCGTTTTCAAAAGAGTAGAAATATCCCCAAGCTTTAGATTGCACCATGCTCTTTTTCCATCTATTGGACTCCCGTGTATTTGGTAGAATCGAGGCAACATTAATGCTTCTCAAATTTTCCGATATGTTTTCGCATGGGAAGATTGAGGGTGAATCGCACTTTGACGGCACGAATAATTCTGGTAACGCCGGCTTCTCGGCACCATCCTAATTTACAGCAAAGCTGACCGAGTCAGGACAGCGAGGTGGAGCGAAGGGCTGATCAGTGTGACCACCGACGCCATCTTGCCAGCGGCGCGTCTCCCTGTTGCGGCCAGTCGTAAGACGCCTCTCGGTCCGCCCTGACCGGCCTGCAACAAAGACATTGGCCGGGGACGTCACCGCAACATCCGGCCAAGACGAGCCTCATCACCTGACGGAGGGAGTCGGCGCAGGTGTTGGCTGGGTGCGGGCTTCATCACCTGACGGAGGGAGTCGGGGCAGGTGGTGGCTGGGTACGGGCTTCATCACCTGACGGAGGGAGTCGGGGCAGGTGGTGGCTGGGTGCGGGCGTCATCACCTGACGGAGGGAGTCGGGTCAGGTGGTGGCTGGGTACGGGCTTCATCACCTGACGGAGGGAGTCGGGGCAGGTGGTGGCTGGGTACGGGCTTCATCACCTGACGGAGGGAGTCGGGGCAGGTGGTGGCTGGGTACGGGCTTCATCACCTGACGGAGGGAGTCGGGTCAGGTGGTGGCTGGGTGCGGGCTTCATCACCTGACGGAGGGAGTCGGGGCAGGTGTTGGCTGGGTGCGGGCTTCATCACCTAACGGAGGGAGTCGGGGCAGGTGGTGGCTGGGTGCGGGCTTCATCACCTGACGGAGGGAGTCGGGTCAGGTGGTGGCTGGGTACGGGCTTCATCACCTGACGGAGGGAGTCGGGGCAGGTGGTGGCTGGGTACGGGCTTCATCACCTGACGGAGGGAGTCGGGGCAGGTGGTGGCTGGGTGCGGGCTGCAAGAGAGACGGAGCGGTGACCGGGAGCGGATCTAGGAATTATGATGCGTGGGGAAATGGAGGACGGGTTTTAAGTGTAGAGTAACCGAGAGGAGTGGTCGCTGAGGTAAGAGGAAGTGCCTCCGGCCATTGAGTGCAGTGGAGAGTGAATATCAGTCTGATATCAAATTGTGCTACTCGGGACCTTCGTCAGTGCTTTGCAAACTTTACGGGTGTTCATGTGTACTGAGAATCGCACAATTATCCAACTAAGGATCCTCCAGCAGTTCAGTGGGGAGCGAATATCCGTCTGATATCAAATCGTCCTCCTTGGGGGCCTCATCAGTGCTTTGCTAACTTTACGGGTATCGACACAATGCATCTGGGGTCTGGAGGTGAGACTTTCAGATATACAATGGGAGAGAGGGAACTGGATGTTATTGAAGAGGAAAGGGACTTAGGTGTGTTGGTTTCAAATGACCTTAAAGCAGAGAAACAATGTAGCTCAGCTAGGAACAGGGCACTCAGAATGCTGGGACTCATTAATAGAAGTGTGATGTATAAGAGCAAGGAAGTCATGAAAAAACTGTACTTAGCATATGTGCGACCCCACTTGGAATATTCTGTGCAAGCTTGGAGCCCCTACCTAGAAAAAGATATAGACAGGTTAGAAAGAGTGCAACGCAAAGCAACTAAACTCATCAGTGGACTAGGTAGCTTAGAATATGGAGAAAGGCTTGTGGCATTAGATATGTACTCACTCAAGTATAGGAGATTAAGGGGGACATGATTGAAATGTACAAAATTGTTAAAGGACTAGATCAGGTCAATTTAAATGGTGCTCTTCAGTTTAAAGTATCACACAGGGGTCACCAACTCAGGTTAGACAAGTTGAGGTGTAGGACAGTTAAGCGACAGCAGGTCTTCAGTCAAAGGGTTGTTGATCAGTGGAATGGGCTACCTGCTGATGTTGTGGGGAGTTCCTCATTGAATGTATTTAAAAGTAGGGTGGACAAATTTTTTAGGCAGGAAAATCTTGTTTTTGATTTCTAATTTGGATGGAGGGGATAATATTTATGTTAAATGTGCACGGCACAGACCCCTTTAAGCAGGGGCTATGGTAGCACAATGGGTATGATGGGAGGAGCTTGCAATTGTTGAGGGTGTTATGCAATAGCAAGTGGATGATGCTAGATAGGCTGGGATATATAGCTTCCTAGGAACTTGGGATTGATTTGGGTGAGAATATGTACACTTCTAGTACCTTTTCTAGATAGGCTTAACCCAGATGGGCCCCTGTGGCTCTTATTAAGCCTTAACACTTTATGACTTTATGACTTTATGACTTTATGACACGTACAGATAATCGTACAATTCTCCAACTAAGGATCCTCAAACAGTGCAGTGATCTCTGCTACACTTCTTTGTCGTTGGTGTCATCTACCTAGATGGCCAGGGGCGCAGCGAGGATTTTCTTAAGAGGACGGGGTCGACCCCCAAAGATATCATTGTACCGACACCGCTTCCCGTGCGCGAAGGGCACCACAAATTCCTAGGTTGGCATGACCGAAATCCGGAGATTTCTTGTTTGATCATCTGCCTATGCTTCTTTTACTAAGGGGTAGGGAGGGGCGGTCAAACTCCTTGGCTGCGCCTCTGCCACTGACCACTAATGTTTGTTTTATTTCTTCGTTTTGCCATGCTGAATTATAAAGAAATTATGCATGAACTTCTGAACAAAGTTCGGTGGGATATTAGAAGAGTGCATTCTGACAATTACCGGCTGGCTCCACGATTTTATCCATTAATTTATTAACGGCGCGCTGCATTAAGAACTGATCTACATAAATGTTAGATAAATAGAAGTTACATAAATAGGTCAGTATTATATTAAATTCGCCTGCACGAGTGTTAGGAACATAACTGATAGCAAGTTGACTATTGTAATAGCTGAGCACAGGCACAGCCAAATGGGGGGGGAGGGCGCCCTCCAAAGGAAAAAAATGCATGAGTCCAAAAAAGAAATTTTGGGGTTAACACCATTCAAACGAATAACTTTTCGGCGTGCCTCGCTCTCTGAAAGCGGCTTCAGCATAATTACATTTTTAGGGTCGGCCCACCCTTTCGAAAATCCTGGCTGCGCCCCTGCAGCTGAGCACGAAGAAATATGCGCTAAGTATCATTTGCCTTCTTAAGAATTTATGAATACAGAACTTTCCGACCACAAAAGTCGGCTAGGATGCATTTTTGAATCAAAATATCAAGACGGCCACCACTATTTTTCGATGGTGGTAAGTAGAGATTGCGGTCATTAGTGTTCAATGCTACACCATTGACGTAATTCGAACTTCCGATAAGCTTAGTGTCCCCACTTCCCCCGTTAGGCTTCATCCATACGAAATACGGCCGTGCGTCAAACCACAACATTCGAGTTGTCCCGAGCTCGGGTCCAGAATTCCTCAGCTGCCAGGGCCTCCACCTGTCAGGGCCTCCACCAGGGCCACTACTTGTATCAGGGCTCCACCAGGCCCTCCACCAGGGCCTCCACCTGTGTCTGAGCTCGTCCGTCGCGTTCTGTCCACTTGTGTTGGCATCGCGTCGGATGGCGTGATCGCGTTTTCCCCGTGGCCGTCCCGGCGCGCGTAATCTGGCCATCTTCGGCGGCGAGTTTCCCGGTGTGCCGCCGGTCCGACCACCGCCGGTGTGGACGTCTCGCGCGGGCCGGGGAGGGGAGGGGATGAGGGCTGACACGGGGACCAGTCAATTTGTCCGTGCCGTCCAATCGGCCACCGTCTACAGAGTCAGACTTGGGCCAGGTGCCGCCACGACATGAGGGATGCGGCCGGTGCAAACGCGACAGGATGCTGACAGGTGCACTGTGCTGGAGTAATTAGTTCCGGTGATATGCTACACCCAGCTTATTAAGCTAATCACATCGCATTTGCTTTCCTGCCGTCCCTTTGCGTGTTGGCGACGCATTTGGAGCGGGCGACTCACTTTGAGGCATAGTGGCAATCTTGGGATAGTGGTGCATCTAAAATTTTAGTTCAGTTAAACACGATATATCACCTCTAGTAATTGAAACGAGCGTATGAGGTTTTTATATATATATATATATATATATATATATATATATATATATATATATATATATATATATATATATATATATATATATATATATATACTTACATGTATGTATTTATACATGCATGCATCATTTAACATGACATCCATGGGAGCATTACATTGCAAAATGTGGGCTTTAAAATCATTTTATTTTACCCAAACATTTTACTGTGATAGAGCTCCTGTTCGCAACTGACATCTGCAGACTACTGTTTTCAGTAGTTGAGACCCACACTAGCGGTCTTCGAAAGTTTCAAAGAATTCCAGTTGGTATTCTGGTGATGGTGGTGATTTACATATATATTCTCCCCATTTCATTATTATTTTACTCACTAAAACCTGATTCAAGATTACTTTGAAACATATAGGTGGTGTCCAAATAAATCTACATCGTTCTTAAGCATTATTCACCGCATTAAAACTCCACCAATGAACACCCTTACGGAAGTTAACTATATGTCTATGACCTTGCCTTGGATGAAATATCTACTTCTTGCCACGTCAAAGTTATCGAAGCTTACTTATACATGTGGCACATTTTACGAGAAAGAGAGGAAAGTTTTGGACATTCAAATTGATGACCATACCATGTTGACGTTCAAAGCAAATTATTTGGAGGTCGCCGTATTCCAGCCCTTCAAAATATCACTTCATTGGCGCATCATTTTCCCATGACTTCCACACCAGCGCAAGACAGAAACAGAGATTCGATGTCCTCCCGCCACGCGACCATGGGAATGTCCGATGATAGCTCTTCCCACGGGTCGGTTGACGCTGTGAGACTGTCGACAATGCGTTCACTTGTTAGTTGCGCGTGCTTTGAGCCGCGGGCGACTGAGATTTATTGCCATCAGAGGGTGATGCGTTGTTCCTGGGCCGGGTTATTGTTGCCTGAGGCGTTCTTGTTTCCCACGTGTGAATCAGCAGTTCATGTGATTTCAGCTGAGCCCAGCTCCTCAGTGCACTGCAATAGGTGCTCCTGACAAAATGGATAACCTTGCTGGATGTTACGATTTTGAGGTTCATCTCGGAGCTGTTGTTCAGTCACTTCGTTCCATGTAACGCAATGTGATTAATGCTTATTTTCATAAAGTTTGCAAAGCCACTGTATCTGACTGGTGCTGCAGCGCTGTTCTTGCGACCCACGAAAAGCCACGACATGTGATCTGTCAGGTCAGGTGTCAGGTGAGGCCACGTCAGGTGATCTGCACCGTGGTGTTAAGCACAATGCCATCCAGGCGCGCACCCAGGATTTTTCCATGGGGGCCCGGACCGAAAGGGCACTTGGCCGGCTCCAAAAGGGCACTTGACCGGCTCCAAAAGGGCATTTTGCGGCCCGGGGCACACTGGAAGGTTTGCTGACCGGGGGGCGTGAACTTTCCATGGGACACGTTATATGTTATAGCACCGAACCCTTGTATTTACAATAATATTTCCAAAAACATACAGCCTGCATGCATTATGTCGTGAGATGAAGGTTGCCCGCTTACCTTTGATGTAAAAGTAAAAAGGACAAGTAAAAGTAAAAAGGAGTAAAGGCAGGGCATAGGGCAGGACACAGGGCAGGGCAGAGTTCACGGTACAGCACAAGGCACAGGGCAGGGTACAGGGCAGGGCACAGGGCACTTTTAGATCAAAAGGGCACCTAATTGGGACAGGCATAGGACAGGAAAGGGCACAGGGAATGTCATTTTTAGGCCAAAAGGGCAGTTTTGGGCCCAAAGGGCACCTTTGGCACAGGCGGGGCACATAAGGCAGGTGATTTCTGGGCTAAATTTGGGACATTCCGGCCAAGAGGGCACTTTTCGGTCAAAACGGCACTTTTGGCCAAAAGGGCACTTTGGTGTCATGAGGGGGGCGGGCCCCTGGGCCCCCCTCCGGTGCGCCTATGATGCCATCTATGGAGGACTTGGCCAGGCGCGGATCCAGGAATGTTCAATGGGGGCATATATCCTCGGAGGGGCGCGCTTCGACGAAAATATCGCGGGGGGGGGGGGGTGCACTCGAGCACACTGTAGCCCCTTTTGTCTCAGAGGGGCCTTTTTCTCTGAAAAGTCTGCCGGCCGGAGAGGCGTCACTTTTCCATCGGGTGGGCACATTTCCCATTCCCTCGCCCTATATCCGCACCTGGCTTCAGCCGAAGCAGTTGGTCAAAGCTAATGTCATAGCCCTGAGCAACAGAACGCTACCACTTCCTCCAGTACCCAACGGGCTGTTATCTATGTCCACCCCCCCCCCCCCTCGTTCCCCGCCCACGGACCGTGGCCGGCCGCCGCACATCTGCCGCCCCTGTTGGCCGGTTGGTCGAGGCGGAGACTTGAATGCCGGCCTGCCGCCTGCCGCTAGCACCAGCGGCCGCCGCTGAACGGTGGCCGCTCAGTCACGGCTGTTCGGCCGGCGAGGGGCGACGTGTTGCGCCGCTCTGCTCCCGCTGACACCGCGCTGGTGGGGACCACGACCGGCGGGCGGCGCGCTGGTGTGGCATGAGCGGACAGATGCGCGAGACGCGTCGACGCGCGCTGCAGGGCGTGTGCTCGGTGTGCGTGTTCGTCTACCTGGCGGCGGTGGTGGGACGCGGCGCGCGCGTCTCGGCCGACGCGGCCGCCGGCTGGCACGAGCGTGCGCCCAAGTCGCTCGACGCCGACTACGGCGGCGACGCGGCTGACGAGCCGACCGACGCGTCGCCGCCGGCGGACGAGCCGGCCGCGCCCAGGACGAGCCCGCGGTTTGCGTACCGGACGGCCGAGCGGTCGCCGTCGTCGCCGTCGCCGTCGCCGTCGTCGCTGGCGGAGGTGTTCATCAGTGTCAAGACGTCCGGCCAGTTCCACAAGAGCCGGCTGGCGCCCATTCTGGACACGTGGTTCCCGCGCGTCAAGGAGCAGGTACGCGCCGCCGCCACGTGCCGCACGTGCGCATGGTGGGCGCTGCATGACGTCTGTAATCAATGCGCCCCTAAACCCTAATAACTAACACGTGCGCATGGTGACCATGCTGCCCGGTGGACTGCTGATTTTTGCTCTCTGTGCAAACTTCTCTTGTCGGGTTGAATCGTTTGTGTTTGATCGGTTTCGATTCCCGACATAAGCACGAATGTTACATTTCTAAGAGCTAGGTGCTGCTCAGCCACACTTAGTGGTGCCCAAGCACCACCCGTTAACACCTCCATCCATTCCCGTGCAGGGGAAGACTGGCAAATCAAAGGAAAAGCGCTCGGCGTCAGCCAGCGTGCCTGACCAAATGTTGGGCCAGATTTGAACAAAACCAATAAATTCCGCAGACGGTCGCACTTCGATGCATTGGGGTCGGCGAGCGTGTGAGTTCTCTTCCTCCGAGGTGCGTAGAAAAGTGAAAACGCAGTGGCGGCTGTCTGCAATCGTTCTGGCATGGCCACTTATCGCCACTTGTACCTGATTGGATCCTCCAGTGGGTGGTAATTATCCCCACTTCTCCCTGATTGGATCCTCGAGTAGATGTGGCATACACAAATGTAGCGTTACAGCACACTACAAGTGACTAACGTCCATATTAACATTTGCAAGACAATGGTGGGGTGGGGGTGGGGGCGAACTGATCTGGCCGTGCCCTACTGTGGGTTAGCTTGGAGATGACCGGGTAATTCCTTGTCAACGAGTATGGACGTGTTGCGTACGCACATTTCCATGCAGCTGGTATTGCCAACAATTCAAATTGTAAGGCGTAATATGGGCCACACCGACCCATCTGCGTTAGGCCTTGAAGGGAAAGATTCTAAGAAGAAAAGAGCCTGAAAGCCCCTAAGCAATGTTATATACCTGGTTCCAAAGAAACCATTTACCCCATTGTGCTAAGATGACCAATCTCATCAGCATCACATTCTCGAAGGAAGATACTGACTGAATCCACACTGCACACACTTGACTGGCATGGAACAAGGTTTCGATGACTTGTCCGTTGTGGTTGCCGGAATCCCTCATCGAGCATACGATGTGGTCGTCGAAAACGGCGACCGATCACCCGAGTTTGAAGGGCGGGCACGATAGAGGTAAGATCTGTAGAGTAGAGATGATGTCTGCAAAGTTAGAGGTGAAGTCTGTAGAGGTAGAGATAAGATCTGTAGAGGTAGAGATGAGATCTGTAGAGGTATAGGTGCGATCTATAGAGGTAGAGGTGAGATCTGTAGAGGTAGAGATAAGATCTGGAAAGGTAGGGGTGAGATCTGTGGATGTATAGATGGGCGCCAAATGGCCCTGTAGTCGGTGCGCCCTTAAACCCAAATAATCAATCAATGTAGATGTGTGGGTGAGGCGACCTAGATATTTGCAACAGAATGCTGTTTCGCTGAAAAGGTGTAGAAGAGGCGAGTTTGGCACGCTCACGAGTAGTGTACACCTACATTACACGCGGGTGCCCTTTGACGAGGGAGGCAAGATGACAGTCCGGCACATGCCGTTTTCTTCTCCCACCGTCCGGGAGGAACGGAGACGTTCCTTCGGCTTTAAATTTTACTGCACCTCATACCGTGCTGTTTAGGTTCCAATGCAGAGGTCGTTCCGGCGGATTGAATGCATCGGTGAATAGCGCAATTCAGTTAGGCGTAATTTCTCCCCTCGAAAAATAGGTGCATGCAGTCGTTTGAACGTTGTGAAAGACACACGTGAGCTACACAACCACCGGTAGTCGATGTGCCCCTGAGCCACGGCTGGAGATTCCTGGTGAGCAGGGGTGTCGATTTTTGAAAAACATTGGGGGGCCGAAGTGCCAACGCACTAGAAACCCCCCCAGGAAAAACATCGGATTTAGCCCACTATATTTTTGGATCTCAGAAATGATCAGTATGACCATGCAATTGTTGTTTAGTTGCTTAGCAGATTTTCTTTCAGACAATCTGGTTTAAAATGCATCAGCATCGCTAATCTCAGCATTTTATGATGTAAGCTGTACTTCCACAGTGGAGGGAATTCCAGCTATTTTATTTGTTTTTGCACACAATTTTGCATTTTTCAGCAAAAGGTGGAGGGTCAGTCCACTATCTACTCCAAATCTGTTTCTTTTCAGTACAAAATGTGCTGGTTAACATCCATGTTTCTACTTAGCATGGTGTTTTTCCTTTTTCCCCTTTAGCTTTCTTAACAGCATAAAATAGCATAGGTTATTGGGGGGCCCAAATCAACATTGGGGGGCCAAGATCAACATTGGTGGGGCCATGACCCCCACAAAAGGATACAAATCGACACCCCTGCTGGTGAGTTGGGTGGTCTGGTCTGGCACCCCGCTAGTGTTAATTTTCCATATGCAATCTGAAGATATGTCAGGGAAATATGGACTTCGACCCGCTGGCTTCGTGAGAGATCTCGAGCCCTGGCCTGAGCCCAACTAATCAATCAATCAATCAAACAGAAGTGCGGCGTGCTTCACGGCAACCTCAGGGTTACAATCACATGTCGCGGTCGTGTGAACTTTGCAGCAATGTCGCTACCGGAATTGGTCAAAAAACCGCCAAATAAAGATGGAAAGACCGACATGGTTTGAAAATATGGGAGCGCAAAATGCCAGAAGCAAGCAAAAATAAATAGTATACAAACAAACAAAAGGACGAACCAATTTGATTTCTTGTTTCCTTTCACCTTGCTCCATTTTACCTGGCCTGAGACCAGAGATCGACGCCCATGCTGGGACAGGTCGCCGCGCTTCCCAGTCCGACTCAGTTTCTTCGCTCAAAACGTGCGGCAACGATCGGCTTCCGGTCTGACGCACACACCTCAACCCCGACGGTACACACCTCAGCCCGGACGGTACACACCTCAGCCCCGACGGTACACACCTCAGCCCCGACGGTACACACCTCAGCCCCGCCGGTACACACCTCAGCCCCGACGGTACACACCTCGGCCCCGACGGTGCACACCTCGGCCCCGACGGTACACACCTCGGCCCCGCCGGTACGCACACATCTCAGCCCCGACGGTACGCACACACCTCAGCCCCGACGGTACACACCTCAGCCACGACGGTACACACCTCAGCCCCGACGGTACACACCTCAGCCCCGACGGTACACACCTCAGCCCCGACTGTGCACACCTCGGCCCCGACGGCGCACACCTCGGCCCCGACGGCGCACACCTCGGCCCCGACGGCGCACACCTCGGCCCCGACGGTACACACCTCGGCCCCGCCGGTACACACCTCGGCCCCGACGGTACACACCTCGGCCCCGACGGTACACACCTCGGCCCCGACGGTGCACACCTCGGCCCCGACGGTACACACCTCGGCCCCGACGGTACACACCTCGGCCCCGACGGTACACACCTCGGCCCCGACGGTACGCACACACCTCGGCCCCGACGGTACACACCTCAGCCAAGACGGTACACACCTCAGCCAAGACGGTACACACCTCAGCCCCGACGGTACACACCTCGGCCCCGACTGTGCACACCTCGGCCCCGACGGTGCACACCTCGGCCCCGACGGCGCACACCTCGGTCCCGACGGTGCACACCTCGGCCCCGACGGTACACACCTCGGCCCCGACGGTGCACACCTCGGCCCCGACGGTGCACACCTCGGACCAGACGGTACACACCTCGGCTCCGACGGTACACACCTCGGCCCCGACGGTACACACCTCGGCCCCGACGGTACACACCTCGGCCCCGACGGTACACACCTCGGCCCCGACGGCACGTACTGGTGGCGGGCGCGGCCACATCCGGTCAAGCGCGACGCTCAGGTCCAGCAGCCGCGCGTGGTACGCACTAGCCGCCTCCGCGCCGTCCTCGCCGCGGCACGTCTCGTCCGTCGGCGGCGGCGGCGGCCCTCCGACCGTTACCACGGTGAGGCCGCTTAACACCTGGTGGGACAGGCGCGACCGGCCCGGCGTCTGCGCTGCCGATCGGCCACTGTGCTCGATCTCTGCGAACTCTGGTGTTGTCCCGAGATCGTCCAGGTACCAGTCGTTTTCGATGTTCCGTACAGACGTGAAGCGAACGTCGAGAGGGTTTGGCGGGGAGCAGCATGACGTATCTGAGCGTGGTGCGGAGCATGGGTAACCGTTCCCACGGTCGCGGCGGCAGACAGGCCGACCGCCCTATCTGCTATCAGTGGGCAAATATTTACCGAGGAGTGATGGCGGAACGGAGCCGGTCCGACGACGCTGCCCTGGGGGAAGCGCCTGGTCGCCAGGCGGCTATAGCAATTTTGCTGTTCTTAGCGTTGAACAACGGCGTGTACAACTTAAATCATACAAAGGCAAGGCATAAGGTCATATAGTCGGTACAGTTTTAGGGCTTAGGGTACACGGGGGCCAATCTGAGTTACGCATATAAATTGAAGATACTATGAGTGAAAATAGATACTGAAACCCCTATGTCTAAGCACGAGTAACGCGTCAATTTACTGCGGGGTGGGTAGGGACAGCACGTGCTAGTATAAACGCTTCCAAGTATTCGGGGCCGACCAGTTTGGCCCATCTTCAACTTTGTTCAGCATGCGTGCATAGGCTAGGCAACCCCTTTGTAGGCTTAACCCAAATGGGCCTCTGTGGCTCTTGTTGAGCCTTGCGTCTTTATGTCCGTATGGGGTTTAATCATGAAGATGCAAATATGCCGGTAGGCTATCTGCTCAGACAGCAACAGTCATATATCCAGTAGCCCAGCACAAATTGGGTAGTGATGCTCATTACTGCACAGTGAATACATAAACCGCCCATACGTTTTATAACAATGCAATAACTTCCTGGGAGGTGAGCCGGAGAGTGTGTCGGTTATGGACGAGCGCTGTGGTCGGGGCGGTGACGTAATGCTGCCGTTCAGGGGCGGATCCAAGGGGAGGCACACGTGTTCCCACCTCGCCATGGAAAGCGAAGGCGGCGCCCCTCTGACTTGGAAAAGGTGCGCTCCGGGGTCCCTCGAGTGCACCACTACCCCTGCATTTTTTAGTCGAAGGCGCCGCTCTGAGTAAGAAAAAGCGCCCCTCCAGGGACACTTCAGGGAAGTGCTCCCCGCGAAATGTTGAGCAGTGACACCGCTACACGAGTTTCCCCCTCCCTTGATCAGAATGTCTGGTTCCATGGCTGTTGCTATGAAGTTCGAAGTGCACGAAAAGACCCGAGCAGTTAACCGACCGAAACGCAAACAATTACAGGTGAAGCGTCTCGCCCCGCTGCAACGTACCGCACTCCATCGCACTCTACCGTACTCTACCACATTCTACTGCAATCCACCGCACCTTTCCGTACTCACCACACTACCGCACTACCGTACTGCCGCACTCCACTGTATTCCACCGTACTCCACCACACCACACCGTACTCCGTCCCACCCGACCGCGTCTAATAGCCACTGACGCCACCTTTGTAATGTCTGCGCCGATTACTGCCGCGGTGTGGCCGCCTGTCAATTACGCAGCCTGTGACGGATGTACGACCACGGTTCGGTGCGCCTCCACGACTGATGCGTGCTGATGGTGAGCCACAAGCCAGGTGCCCTGCCCGCGGCCCGCAGGCCCGCAGGTCACGGGGCTCTGCCGCCGGGGCATCACTGCGGCAACAGCTGGGCGGGTGGTGATGGTGAGCCACAAGTCAGCCCCCCTCCCCTCCCCGCGTCCCGCAGGTCACGGGGCTCTGCCGCCGGGGCATCACTGCGGCAACAGCTGGGCGGGTGGTGATGGTGAGCCACAAGTCAGCCCCCCTCCCCTCCCCGCGTCCCGCAGGGCACGGGGCCCGCAGGTCACGGGGCTCCCCTGCGGCATCATCGCTGCGGATGCAGGCAGTGTCCTGGAATATATTTATCGTGGAGTGGCTTGTTGTGGGCAAGGAGGTCGAAACCTTGAAGTGGAAGAAATTTGGCAACACGCGAACGAAGCCGGCAATTTGATTGACAGCATATATTTTGCAAACGCAGCATCTGTTGGGCCGCCGAGAAAAGGCGTGGTTAAATAGTAGGTTGCAATGCGCCTGCATGATAAGGAAAAGCACTCGTGAAGTAAAACATTGTCTGCAGGAGGTGACAAGCTTCTGGAAGGTGTTCATTTTCACGCAAATTTCCGAATCCAGTGAGTGGCATTGCCTACAGCTGCTAACGGATCCATGAAAATCCTTGGGAATTTTACGATGCATTCAACAGCTGGGTCACACGGCGTCGTCAAATTCTCACGCCAATCAGTCGCGGATGGGCTCGATGATCACGCCGGTTGTGAGATTCGATCCTTCGTTAAACTCTTGATAGTAAATCCTGTGACTTGCGATCCAGAGTTCAACGACGTACCGGCTGAGTTACCGCAATCCCGACGCCAGGTCCAACGATGTTGAAATTGCCGTGTCGTGCAAACAGCCGTTGGATGTGCTGAGTGGACCCCCACTTCCCATATTTTTACCCAGCCCTGCGAAGGGCGAACGGGATGAGCGTGCATCGCGCTGATGAGCCGTGTTCGATTAACAAGCCGATCGACGCGGCGGCGGGCACGACACCGTCGGCGCGGCGACAGTCGCGACCTTGACCCGCTGACCGCGCGCCGCCAAATCGTGCGCGCTTTACGATCGCATGGCTGTCGGCGCTGCGTTAGCTTTACGACGTCGCAATCAGCCGGCCGCGACCGACGCGGCGGCGCCGCGCGGCCAAATCGCGCGGGTAAATCACGCGCGAATCGGCGCCGCTAAATCACCGCGCCGCGACAGCCGCACTGTGCGTGCCGGCGCGGCGCGGCGCTTCCCACGCGGCGGGACGCGCTGCAGCGCTGTTGCAGACCCGGGGATGGCGGGGCGCTACGGGGCGCCACAGGGCACACACGGGCGCCGGCGCATAGTGATCAGCGGAGCCCTCGCACTAGCTGTAGTCGTGAACCGCTCGTCGCTTCGCGTCGGTGCGAACGTTTTTGAATCGGCACGTGCGTTGGATTTGAACTTTTTACTTGCGTTGAATATGTGGCGGCATTTAATTCAACAATAATGTGTTGAATTTTCATATAGACTCGCGGCAATTTGATCGGCACACTAACTCACTGATCAAATAGTGCGAGGACAGGATTTCAACCGACTTCTTCGGAATATCGACGGGTACGGGCTGAGCCGGGACTGTGTCGAACCGCCGAGTCCTGCGCGGTTGGACCGCCACCGTCGTGGGCGGCACATGGTCTCGGAACTTCACAGACGGCCCGTCGCCTGCGCCCGCCGTCGGCTCTCACGCGGACGTCTCATCTCGGCCCGGTCCCGGGCGGCTCATCTCGGCCCGGTCCCGGGCGGCTCATCTCGGCCCGGTCCCGGGCGGCTCATCTCGGCCCGGTCCCGGGCGGCTCATCTCGGTCCGGTCTCGGGCGGCTCATCTCATCTCGGCCCGGTCCCGGGCGGCTCATCTCGGTCCGGTCTCGGGCGGCTCATCTCGGCCCGGTCTCGGGCGGCTCATCTCGGCCCGGTCCCGGGCGGCTCATCTCGGTCCGGTCTCGGGCGGCTCATCTCGGCCCGGTCCCGGGCGGCTCATCTCGGCCCGGTCCCGGGCGGCTCATCTCGGCCCGGTCCCGGGCGGCTCATCTCGGCCCGGTCCCGGGCGGCTCATCTCGGCCTGGTCCCGGACGTCTCATCTCGGTCCGGTCCCGGGCGGCTCATCTCGGCCCGGTCCCGGGCGACTCATCTCGGCCCGGTCCCGGACGTCTCCTCTCGGCCCGGTCTCGGGCGGCTCATCTCGGTCCGGTCTCCGGCTCATCCCCCCCGGGCGGCTCATCGGCCCGGTCTCGGGCGGCTCATCTCGGCCCGGTCCCGGACGTCTCCTCTCGGTCCGGTCTCGGGCGGCTCATCTCGGCCCGGTCTCGGGCGGCTCATCTCGGTCCGGTCTCGGGCGGCTCCTCTCGGCCCGGTCCCGGACGGCTCATCTCGGCCCGGTCCCGGACGTCTCCTCTCGGCCCGGTCCCGGGCGGCTCCTATTTCGTGACGGCTCGGCCGCCGGCCGCGAGCGTGTGAAAATCCCACGTCGCCGCGGCGGCGGCCGGCGCTGCGTTTTTGTTGCACGACCGCCGCGATTCTCAGCGCCAACCGGCGACCCCCGACCCGGCGCGTGACCTCTGACCCGGCCGGCGTGACCGCGCCGGCCCCACCCGGCGGTGTCGCGCCGCTTTGATGTCGTGCGAGGGCGCCGTGCCGCGCGCGCGCCGGCCGCCGCGTCGGCCGTGCACCGGTGGAGACGTGCATCCCGTGGGCATGCGGGCATGCCTGGTATGCGGGTGTGCATATCCGCATCATGTGCGGGTATGTACGTTCACGATAAGCTTGTTTCCCCGCCACCTGGACGTGTGACAGATCTGAACATCTGTTTGGCAATACGCCGGCAGGTCGGAACACCTGTTTGGCAATACGCCGGCAGGTCGGAACACCTGTTTGGCAATACGCCGGCAGGTCGGAACACATGTTTGGCAATACGCCGGCGACCGATCTGAAGATTGTACCGCAGCAGTGATACGTTATTCGTAAAATAGGGTGGAATATACCACTTCCTGAACACCGTTCAGTGTTCAGGCGAACACTGAATGAACACTGAATACTATTCAGTGTTCAGGAATGTTGTGCAGGAATAGACTGAAATAGACGTCCTTCTCAATCGACGTACTTTTTGACATGTATTGTTTACATGCCTCGTTTCTAACAGTATGACATGCGTTTATTTGATGCTTATGCTCGCCATTATGTATTGTGTTACGCATGCATCTCGTAGTGCAATTCCAGGTAGATTGCCCATGATTTGTTTTGTTATACAATACCATTTGTTGATTGTGGTGATCGTTATCATTAAAATTGGCATCTCTATATTAGATGTCCCCAAAATGAACAAAAAAACGCGCACTTACAGATACGCTATTGGTTAAAAATTGAGTTCGAAGGACTGAAGAAGTGTTTCAAACGACATTCCTTCTATGGCGACTTTCGACATCCTATTGTACTTGCTTCGGCATCTCACACCTAACAATACAAGCATATTTTAACGCTGCATTTTGACACTGATATGTCATGAATGAGTGCGCCACTGGGTACCCCCGTGCCGTCAGCTGGCCAGGTACGCTTCTTCTATTTAATCTAGGTTTCTGCTCGTGTGGAAGCACATGGGACGCAATAGTGGCCAGATGATAGCTCGCTAATCTCCCCCATGCTGTGGCTCCCCCTGTGCCTGACGCCTCAATACTTTCTCATCTATGTTTGAACCAATACTTTGTAATCGTGAAATCCATTCGTATTTGCCTGCGCCATTGTGGCACTTGTGGTAACTATCCACATTGAACGTGCGGAGGTATTTCGTGATTGATACCCCTCGCTGCGGTAGGCTGGGCTCATCCCGCCCCGCATTGACGTACATTGCGCCATTTATTTGCTGCCTCCTGAAGCGATATAATTTGTCGACACATTTATCAATCACGGCGTCCCGTGGCGTGGCTTACGTGGCCGACAACGAGAACAACTCGGGGCCAGCCCGCTGTCACGCCACAGGACGTATGTCAGCCGCGGCCGACCGTCATCCGCCGGTCTCTCGATCGAAACGTCACGGTCGTGCCGGCGGCTGACACCAACCGGGTCGTGACCTCTGCCCCGGCGCGTAACCCCGCGGGCGGCGTTCACAGCGATCTGGGCGGGGTCGTGACCCGGGCGGTCGGTCGGCGCCGGTAGCCGTGTCACCTGTGGTGTGATCACAGACGCTCGGCGTACATTAGAGTCGAATCGCCGGCCACTTCACAGGCGATTATGAGCCGTTCGGGGTCACCGTGCGACGATTGGTGGGTCGGTGTCGTTCAGCTGACAGCTGACGGTGGATGCGCCGGGAGGTCTCGGTGTATCAGACAGCTTCGCATCACACCTTTTACCCTAGTTCTCCTGAAACCCAAATAACTACGTTACCCGAATTCGTGCTACACGAACTCAGCAAGCATCTCTGCCCCTTTTCTATTTTTAGTTTACATGCGAAGCCACCACCCGGATTAGCAGCATGTTGATTTTTTTTTGTTCTCGGTAATGTAAATATTTCGCGCGGTAACTTTCTCCCCATACCATAGTTCCTCCCCCATAGTCCGCGTCAGTCTTTTTGTCTGATCTATGCATATTTGCTTCCGTCTTAGCGCGTTGTTTGCAAGTCTAACACCAGCGCAGTTCCGTCCATGTGTGTGCCTTCCGTGTGGGCCCTTGTTCGCACGGTTCGAACATCCCGTGGACTGAACACCATTGTGTCAGCACCAAGCCGACTTCTCTGACATGAGCCAGATGGGCCGCGATAAAGCAGTGACGTCATTGTTTGGTGACGCCGTCGTTATGAAAAAGGTCCCGGCCGCTGTTTCCGGCAACCAGATGGTGTTAAAAGATCATCCGGTCCAGCAGAAGTTCGGCAGAAGTCCACCTCTTCAAGATCAGCAGACCTTGCGGCGAACAACTGCCGTCACGTGATCAGTCGCTGTGCTGGGCCGGGTTTTGTTTTGTTTTGTTTTGTTTTGTTTCATTATATTATTGGTTTTACGACACATCGACCGTTGAGTCACGTAGCGTCGCCAATCTCTCACGCCGATTGGTCGCGGGCGAAGAGTAGCGACAGGTGAGACTCGAACCCACAACCTTTCGATTGTGAGACGAGCATCTTACCCCTAGACCACTCGTCCCCTCAGTCACTGTGCTGGCAGCATGGATTCCCCGTAAACCGCCTCCTGCCTTCGGATGACTAGGGTCCCAAATTTGCCTTGTCTTGATACTACAATCGAAAACTGCGATAGTCTCTGCTTGCCAGTTAACAGGCAAATGCTTTCATAAACTGGGAGATTATATAAGTTTGTTTCTATAGAAAGCGTCTTCTTAAATTGTTTGTTCTCTTGTCTCCGTTGTTGCTAACGCCGACGGTTGTTGGAGTTGGGAAGAGCAAACAACCGCCTGCGGAACTGCTGATAATATCTGAACGCTACTACTAGTGTTGCTGCTAGCGTTTCAGCTAGTGTTTCTGCTAGTGTTATTACTAGTGTTACTACTAGTGTTAGTGACTGCGTGGCTAGCGACATGCATGCCGCATTAACCTCAAGTTTAGAATAATAAGCTGTTCCTGGATTTTGTTTGGCATCCAGAACTTTTCCTCTCTAAAAGATTATCCTCTTTTTTATCATTTGGACGTTGTATGGTGCTATTTGGTAACTAACTGCTCTGTGATAAGGTGCCCAAATGAACGTAAAAGTGCAAACTCAAATTCCGACGTCACAAGCTTTAAGAGAGATATCGTCTCCGTATTCAATTTCCCCAAAATCTCCTCCATATCCAGGATTACAAAGCACAAATCCATGTCTGGTTAAGCGTGACATCGGTGTCGTCATCGGTGGCTGTCTAGTCCAGTCCGTACAGTGGATGTGCTCGGACTTCCCGTGCTGAACGCTGGCTCTGCACGCGATCGGTGTCATTTGGAGCGGTGCCGCGCGCCACGTCCTCACGCACCAGGACGCGGCGGCCGTCAGACCAATTGTGCGCCGATTTGCCTCATTCGGTCACACGCGCCGAGCCCTATCGCCTGGGCATCTCTGCCCGTTGTGCGTACCGACCGTCAGTCACCGGCCGGTCACTGTGGTCACTGCGGTCACTGCGGCCCTGGAGGCGGGCGGCGTCGTTCGCTAATCACTAATCAGTGACACCGGCCTTGGAAAGAAGAGTCGCCGACGTCGCTCATTAGAGTCGCGAGCTCGCAACGCCGGCGAGGCGGCGCGCACAAAGGCGTGTTTCGGCCAGCCGTCGCGTCTGCTTAACGTGCGGCGCTGTCGGCTAATGAATGTGGCAGCGGCAACCGCGCAAAACCGCTCGCTCCGGTCGGCGCTCGGCGCGCGCGCGCTCCACGCACATTTCCCCGGCCGGTATCGAACGATCGGCTAGTTATGCTAATTGGACGGCCGCGGGCGCTGTTGCTACTGGCGCCGAGTAATGTCCACACTGCGGGGCTGCGATCGGTAATTAATATCGCGGCTACCGACGGCTCATTGGGGACGGCTCGGCGCTGGCCACCGCTCAACCGAGTCGGGAAAAACACGGCTCGTTACGGTCACGCGACACGGCGGTGGAAAAAACGCCGTCTGTGGCTGCGGGGGCCGAGTCGGTAGGGTGTTGGACTCGTGATCGTAAGGTCGCGAGTTCGAATCTCGCAACTGGCGGGATTTACGAGTCCACCCGCGACCAATCGGCGTGGGAGGTTGCCCAGGCTGGCGACGCTGTACAACCTGGCGGCTGAATGTGTCGTAAAGGCGCCCAGACGTCGTTTGGCCGGTGGCATGTGGGTCGGCGTGTCCTCACGTTGCCGGTGTCGAGGCAGCGTCCCGATGGACGTGTGGACGGCACTCCCCCCCCCCGTTTCGGTGTCGCGCCCGTGTAACGAGAGAGGCCAGGAGGGGACGCCGCAGACGCGAGACGATGGCCTCCGCGCGGCGACCTGTATTCGGTGTCGGCGGATAATTAGGTGCGGGAATGGGGTAACGTGAACCGACGGCATGGGGGTGAGAGGTGAGCGGTGGGCGCCGACGTACCCGGGCCGCCACAAGTGTTGTCGATTAGGTTGTGTCCACTGTGCCTTCAAGGTCCTCGGGCGCCAGTGGCGCTGCACCTGGTGTTATTGCGGCTGGTGACGTCACGGGTCGTCATGCGGCGTTTTAGCCGCGCCGACTGTAAGCGACCATCCTGGCGCGTGACAAATGGTTCAGAGAAAAACTCTAACGGAGGCACGGCACACAAACGACACAAAACACGAACAACGACCCACAGCACACGACACACGAACAACGACACACGACACACAGACATCCGACAGACACTGGCTGTCGGTGGTGCGTAGTCACATCTTGAATCAGCTGACTCACGAGCTGGCCGTAACCCGAGCGGCAGCAACATCTGGTGTATCTGATGGCAGCTGGCGCGGCCAGATATCTGACACTAGCCAATCCCTGCCCCGTCCGTAGTCTGCCGGTCACCAGCCTTCCCCCCCCCCCATCCACCCCGTCCAACCACTCCGGAGTGAGTGGGGTATTGCTCTGTACAGAAATACATTCAGTAAACGAACGCGTTAAAGGTACTCTTCTGTGAGTATTTGCGTTCTATGGTACCAAGATTTTCCCGACAGTAGGCTTGATAATGGAACCACTTGATTCCAGTGTGAAGTAGTAGCACTGACATAGGTATGCGTATGCAATCTCGTACATGCGTAGTTTGTCGTGTCGGAATGCCCATAACTTGCACTCCAGCACCGATAACCTGCCTTTAGCGCCTGTAACTTTACCGAAGGTAATCGCCAGCTCTCTGGGTGTCCACCAGATGGAATCACCCGCTGTAGGTTTTTTGTTTTGTTTTAACCTGCTTGGGCACTTGACAGTCATGGATTTGCTTGGACAGTGACTTTTTAAACAAGTACACCCCGAAACATTTATTTCTCCGGTGGGCTGTGAGAACATGCCCCTTTTATTTTTAAATTGTATATTTGTTCACTCACCTCCGTGTGCCCTTGGGAATGTGCCTATTCTCCTATTTCCTCCTATTACCCCCTCCTATTATGCGTTTGATCGAGTTTGTTCACCATCCGAGTTCTGCGGACCAGAGTACACCCATGCCTCTAGATTCTGCACATGCCTCCAGACCCTGCCCATGCACACATCGTATAGATCTTGCACACGCCTCTAGATACTGCCTATTCCTCTACGTCCTGTCCACGCTTCTAGATCCTGCCCATTCCTCTAGACCTGACCATGCCTCTTGATCCGGCCCACACCTCTAGATCCGGCCCACACCTCTAGATCCTGGCGATGCCTCTAGATTCTGTCCATGCCTCTAGATCCTGGCCATTCCTCTAGATCCTGCCATGCACGGGTTGTGTTGTCTTGTGCAATTACGTTTTCCACGTGCACATGTTTGTGTCTCTGTTTTGTTCGTACTGTGCAATTATCACAACCCTAAGCATACTGCATGCAAAAAAACGACGCTCATCGGGAATGGTATGCAGATTGATGTGGCACTGAAGCAGTGGTTAGTCTCTTCACGACTTGGTCGGGTGGGATTTCCTTTTTGGGCCATTGTGTCTCGTCGTAATCTCCCAATTAGTGCAGATCTATCTAACACACCTCGGTGAATTCTTGTCTTAATGCGGGTATCTGTGTAATAATGGTCCTTGTTATCTTCTGTAGAAAGCATCTCAAGCCACTGGGAATTATCGTATCGGTAATTACCGCCCAAGCTTGACCGGTCGTAAACCGCTCTGGAAATGGGCTTGGCGATAACGAAGCTCGATCGTAGGATGATTAGACGTCCAGGCTTGTCCTCAAAGTATCGGATCCAGATCCGCTGAGATACGGGTCGTTCTGGCCGCTGCGGCACCTCACATCGACATCTCGAGGGCACTGGCGACCTCCGCGGGGCGAAAGCATCATCACATTATGCTATTGTCTGGCCATAATTACTCCCGCTTTAATTGTTTCAAATCGGCGCGCGTATCGCCGCAAAGGGCGGCGGCGACAGTCCCGCCCCTTGTGGCACGCCAGCGTCTCCCGCGCCAGCGTCTCCCGCCACGCCGACAAGGTCACCGGAGCGTGTGCGCGTCCCCCGAGCACACCTTCTTGTGCACTCTCCCCCACGGAGGCCCCATGTTTCTTTGCCCAAGCTGCGTGATGAGATGTACTTACTCGGCGCTTTGATAAATTACAACTAATAAGAAAACCGACCGGATAACGGGCTGCATGGTGGACGCGTGCGTACGGCAGTACTGCGGCCGTTGTCGCCGTTGCAGCCGTTGTCGCCGTTGCAGCCGTTGCAGCCGTTGCAGCCGTTGTCGCCGTTGTCGCCGTTGCCGCCGTTGTCGCCCGTCCAGAGGATGGGTCGGCGCGCGCCCTCTCGTCGGCCCTTTCTTCGTGCGTCCGCGCCAGTGGCGAATCTGTCCGGGGGCGTGGCGGGCCTCAATTAGACTACCGCGGACCACCGGCGGTCGCGGAAGCCCGGCGGGCATCCAGTGTTCATTACTCTCGGCGACGCCGAAACGCCGGCAATTTGGCGCAGGAAATGGCGGCCGCAGGCGACGGCGGCGACCTTTGACCCCGGCTGGGACCCGATTGAAAGGCGACTGTGGGACAATGCCGAGCGGCGGCTCAGGACTCAGGACTCCCGCGCGCTTGGGCTGGCCAACGGGGCCGCGGAACCAATGCATTTATAAGAGGAAATTAGAAAAGCGGGTAGACTCCCGACCGCGGCGCAGGCGTGGGGTCGGGCGGGGTCGCCTTTTCACAGGTCCACGTGTCCGGTCGGCTGTGGAAAGGTGGAGGTCGCCAGGTGTGAGTTAGGTTCGGATGGTGTTTGATCGTTTTTCTCTCGCTTTCAGACGTGGTTCTTCACGGACGTCGACGATGAGGATCTCCAGGAGAAAACTAGTAAGTGGTTGCGGCACCCTTGTGGGGTCATCTAGCAAACCTTCGGTGGAGGTTGCACGTGGATATGAAAACGAGCGTCAAATCACATACAGTATTATATCCGAACATCTTTGCAATGGTGACGCATCTATTTGGAAACAAACGTTGTGACGCCTTGTTCAGCACCAGACAGAGACAATCTCCACACTTGTTCCCACGCCTTGACCGTTGATCTTATGTGTGTGTGTGTACACCATACATCTAGATGTGCGGTGGCAAACTGACCCAAATGTCATCATGTCTGGATCAGCATCCATGACGAAGTTACACATCTGGTCAATAATGCCGACCACGGATGTAGTAGCAGGCGGAAGTTACATGGGGTCAGGCCCCATCCCAATCTGCTTTCTCCAATCATAGCCATTAACCACACGACGTTGACTGACTGGAAGGGATTTGCCTAAGAATCGGCATCTCCCCATTTGTGTGGCACTTGCACGCGCACGACACCAACAAGACTATATTAAGCATTGCTGAAATTAGCTGACCCGAAAGCAGGCCGGAAGCTTTGCCAAAATGATCCGGGTGCCTAAAGGGGACATGTTGGGGACTTGAACCGATGGAATTATGCAGAAGTCCACTCTGGGCGCACAGGTGGGTTCACTACTTGTTTGTTGCAATATCGGGTTCGAGCCGGCGCGTAAGTGCAAGTGAAGCGTTATGCATTTGGCACCTCCACTTTAATACATCAAAACGATCGCCTCATGAATAACCAAATTACTACCGTGAACACAAACAACCAATCACCATCGTCCGATAAATCGCCGCTGCTGAACTGTTAGCCGAGCATTCGTCGTTCCCATTGGCCTTTCATTCGTCACGTGACCACCCCGCTGACCCGTCCGTTGCACCTTTCAGACGGTCACATGATCAACACCAACTGTTCGTCCTCGCACCGCAGAGACGCGCTCTGCTGCAAAATGGCCGTCGAGTACGATGTCTTCATGGAGTCGGGCAAAAAGTAAGCCAAGATATGGGCGTGTTGTTGACCTATGCGGGTCGCCTTCGTTTCATTAGCGACGCTGTAATTGGTCGGCTGGAAAAAGTTGTCTGTCTTGGGTTGGTGGTGTGGTTTTTCATTGGGTCGCCTCAGCGGGTGGGAGGGGGGGGTGATCGGCGTCGACAACGTGGTCGCTCCGTCATTGGCCCGTGTCAGAGTGTGATTGTGAATCACACTGGGGAGGACGTTGCGTGCCGGAAGCGCTGTCCTCTGTCGTTGGCAGTGGATCGGTCACGTGAACACTTGATCTGATAAGGGTCATCAAGGTTTATGGCTTAATAAGAGCCATAGGGACCCATCTGGGTAAGGCCTACAAAGGGAAATATTATAAGAAGAGGAAATGAACCTGAAGCCCAGACTCGGTGTTGTATCATGAGTTTTTAGGAAACTATCGACCTCGTTGCGTTACCGTGGTCAGTCTCTCCAGCGTGACATGCTCTGAGGTCGGTTCTGAACCCACCACCAGCTACACCTGTCACCAGCGAGAAAAGACTGAATCATGTTGGTAGCAGAGTCTCAACAAGTTTGCTAAATTATTTCCATGCATCTTTAAATCCTTGAGCTTTAAAAGTATCTTTAGATCCTTGAACTTATCCCCAACTGTCAAAGAATCACACTTTTGTGGATGTGCATCGGCTGTATTTCTCCTGCGTTTCCACGAACACATTGCCGCAATTCAGCAAGTGGGACCAGCGTGTGGTGCCGCTCGGAAGACATACCGGACGTCATCCACACGGGAATCTAGCCAACACTCGGCGGCCATCCCCGCGGAGATCCCACCAGCTCTCAGCGGCCATCCCCGCGCAGATCCCACCAACACTCAGCGGCCATCCCCGCGCAGATCCCACCAGCTCTCAGCGGCCATCCCCGCGGAGATCCCACCAGCTCTCAGCGGCCATCCCCGCGCAGATCCCACCAACACTCGGCGGCCATCCCCGCGGAGATCCCACCAACACTCAGCAGCGGCCATCCCCGCGCAGATCCCACCAACACTCAGCGGCCATCCCCGCGCAGATCCCACCAGCTCTCAGCGGCCATCCCCGCGCAGATCCCACCAGCTCTCGGTCTCTTGAGGTGGTGTGGAACTGCGAAGCTCCATTCCGCCGACTCACTTCAGTGGACTCACTTCAGTCGACTCACTTCAGTGGACTCGTCAGTAGCCTCGAGTCAATATTGACGCTGTACCCGGAAACCGCTATCGGGCGCCCAAGTAGGCTGCCGGCGGCCTTGTGCGTCGGCCAGGATTAGTGCACAGCGGGACACCTAGTGCACAGCGTGGCACTTGGTGCACAGCGTGACACTTGGTGCACAGCGTGGCACTTGGTGTACAGTGTGGCACTTGGTGCACAGCGTGACACTTGGTGCACAGTGTGGCACTTGGTGCACAGCGTGACACTTGGTGTACAGCGTGGCACTTGATGCACAGTGCACACCTGTATCCACACAGGAAGCATGAACGCTGTGCATGTGCACCACACCTGCGCGAC
Source organism: Ashinkailepas kermadecensis (assembly GCA_034440615.1). Classification (NCBI taxonomy): domain Eukaryota; kingdom Metazoa; phylum Arthropoda; class Thecostraca; family Neolepadidae; genus Ashinkailepas; species Ashinkailepas kermadecensis. The sequence continues at coordinate 113,313 of JAOTOM010005080.1, read as the reverse complement.
ACTGGCCAACGCTCGGACGTGAGATGCTGCGGTTCGCACGGTGCTCGGCGCCAACGATGGCTAGTATTGAGTCTGTATATGTGGGTCTGCACGGTGCCCGGCGCCAACGATGGCTAGTATTGAGTCTGTATATGTGGGTCTGCACGATGCCCGGCGCCAACGATGGCTAGTATTGAGTCTGTATATGTGGGTCTGCACGGTGCCCGGCGCCAACGATGGCTAGTATTGAGTCTGTATATGTGGGTCTGCACGATGCTCGGCGCCAACGATGGCTAGTATTGAGTCTGTATATGTGGGTCTGCACGATGCTCGGCGCCAACGATGGCTAGTATTGAGTCTGTATATGTGGGTCTGCATGATGCGAGCGCCCATGGCCATTGACGTGCTCAAAGCGGTGACATTCGGGGACGAAACACCGAATTTCAACCAGAATTGGATGGGTTTTCCCCTTATCCAGTCAGTGCAGTGGTCACATGCTTAAGATGTGTTTAAAATTGCAGTGGACATTTTTGATGGTGAAGCAGCAAATCTGATCAACTAGCGTGACCAGCTGGCCAGGTGGCAGAACAAACTCATTGGCGCAAAGGCGTTGTGACTTCTCTGTCATCATGGCAGCGCCACCTGCGTCAACGGCGACCTCCCTGCGTACCAGGGAGAAGCAGAAGTCTCCTCTAGGGGGAGGGGAGGGGGGGGGGTCCATCAGAATATCAGAACGGTTGGCGTCATCGCTTGATACGTGATGCATGACATTGTGAATGTTAGATGCTGCTAGACCGAATGTGAAACATCTAGACATGGAAGTGGTAACCTTATTTTCCAAGCTCACAAATTATTCACTCTGGGCGTATAGTTAGTTTCGTAAACTGCTGCAGCAAAGTTCATACCGGGCCATAGGCGCCAACACCGATTTTTAACAAGGAGCGAGACGAATGTGTACCTTTTAGGTGGTTTTGTTCCATACAACGTAGTAGGCGTAATGTTAAACTTGACGACATTTTTGGGACGCGTCCTCTGTCCCCCGCTCCCTCATCCCCCACCGTGGCAATGCACGTATTCTTAGCCATTACCCCGACTGTGATTGGGTGAATCTCCAGCAACAGCAAGGCATTCCAGTCCTTCACTGTGGAAAGCGCTGAAACGCTGCTCACGGGACTCTGGGCGGGTTATGACCCACTTTCTGCCGTGTCCAGGACTCCTGCCATTCCCTGGACTCCTGCCATTCCCTGGACTCCTGCCATTCCCTGGACTCCTGTCGTTCTACGGACTCCTGTTATGTCCCGGACTCCTGCTATGTCCCGGACTCCTGCTATGTCCAGGACTCCTGCTATGTCCCGGACCCCTGCCGTTCCCTGGACTCCTGCTGTGCCCCGGACTCCTGCCGTTCCCCGGACTCCCAGCGTGATCACCACAGTTGGTCTGGACACGGTCGTTGTTACCTCGTCACTCGGCCGCCGCCGCCGGCCAGCTGTTGGCACACAGTCTGCTCCGGACCGGCCCATTTCGAGGCAGCGGTCACTGCGGACGGCCAGCGTGCGCAACAAAAACGGCTTCCGGCGACGCTTCACCTTGATTTTGGTCCGTTATTAGTGCGGTCGGCGGCTATCCTTGCCGCGGCGGCGGCTGGGTCGGCCGGCCGTTTGAGCCGTATGTGAAGGCCGTGATCTCCACCTCGGAGCCCGGTTCTCACACAAGGGTGACTCCCAGCAGCATACGGAGCTTATGAGATAAGACTGGGGAGCGTTCTGGGTCTTCTCGCTAACTAAGCGTCTCATCCAAAGCCATGGGGACATCAGGTACGATCATCCGGAGGTTTTACGTCTGACGTGACGGGACGGGACGTGACGGGACGGGACGGGACGGGACGGGACGGGACGGACGGGACGGGACGGGACGGGACGGGACGGGACGGGACGGGACGGGACGGGACGGGACGGGACGGGACGGGACGGGACGGGACGGGACGGGACGGGACGGGACGGGACGGGACGGGACGGGACGGGACGGGACGGGACGGGACGGGACGGGACGGGACGGGCTCTGCCGCAAGAAGCGGCTCTTATTGATGGATGATTTAACTGGAGTCTTTTTGACAACGTGCGGAAGAAGCTGCGATAATTTGTCTGAGTGAAAGTCCTTCCTCAAAACCGAGGTGCGTTCCAAATATGTTTTTATGCACTGAATGTGCAAAATTGGAAAAGACAACTGCACCAACACACACACACACGCCGGACCTCCGTAGCCGGTGGTTGGTCAGGCCCCTAAGTCAGTCTTCTCCCTAAATATGAAGTGTTATTGTATTGCTCATAAATATTAGTATTGCATATTATTAATTATTATGTGGCACCGTATGCTTTACTATTACCTATTGCTATCATTTTACTATGAATGTCTTATTTTACTATTCGGTAATTATTCAATGTTCTAACATGATAAATGTTCTTGATGACCAATCAGAGAAGCGTCATGGCATAACGTCAGCGGTATGCCTCGATCTGTTTAAACTATAGGGATAGCATGGTATTGGAGATATAAGGACGTACAACAGGTATAACATATAAGGTACATGGATAACAGTAAAGATAACAAATGTATTGACGTTCCTTTTTTTCCTTTTTTTAGTTCAGCACGTGCCTACTCAAGAGGCGACACACAAACAGGGCGATCGTGTGGGCTTGCCATGGGCTGACCATTGGCTGATCATTGGCTGATCATTATGTAACAGCCGACAGGTATGCTACCAGCATTGTCCTGCAAGTTGTTTTCTCCGAAATCCTATTCCCCACCACATGTGCATGTTATGGCCCAACACGTGCAGCCGTTGTTGCACGTGTTTTGCGCACGGTGACGCACGCGCCCACAGGCAGGACGATTTGATCAGCAACAGCCCATGGTTTTGGGACAACATACTGAGCTCGTGCGAACTGCCACCATGGATTCTGCTGCACAGCAGGGGCCGCGCAGAATTCGCGATCGCGCCATTTGCGAGCCGATGTGCGGAGTTCGGTCCTCGGTCCGAAGTGGTGCACTGGCCGCGAACAATGTGCACAGCCTGGTGACCAAAATATTCGAATGCATGAACGAGAAGTCGATCTACCGGACGCCCACCTGCTACACACGCCTTCAATTGTAACGTGAACCGCATATGACTGAACAGATGTTGACGGGACCAGGACCGGCTAAATCGGCACCCGTTTTGCGAAGTTCAGAATCGTTCTTCACGCGTGGTCGAAGGCGTTGAAAAAGTTCTTGGGCATGCATGAGTTAGCAGAATCCACCAGCTAGGCTTCTAAGATAACCGGCTCTCTGGGTACTCGCCTTTCCCAGCCCCCTGCCTGCTCCCTTGTGTGGGCACCTTGAAATCACGAGCTGCTTATCCGTTCTCAAGCTGGTTCACCATTTTGCTGGTGGCCTGTCGAGATTTCGGTCGCCATGGCGACCACGGATATGCTATATATATATACACATATATATATATATATATATATATATATATATATATATATATATATATATATATATATGTATATATATGTATATATATATATATATATATATATATATATATATATGTATATATATGTATATATATATATATGTATATATATGTATATATATGTATATATATATATGTGTATATATATGTATATATATGTATATATATGTATATATATGTATATATATGTATATATATGTATATATATATATGTATATATATAATATACATATATATATATATATATATATATATATATATATATATATATATATATATATATATATATATATATATATATATATATATATATATATATATATATATATATATATATATATATATATATATATATATATGAAGGTAAAGTGTTGCCCGATAACCCTTGTGAACTGCAGCGGTAAGGGTGTGATGGATGTTTGGGGGCGGTCTTTTGTTCTCACGTCCATTTATTAACCGGACGCTCAACACCCGCTACGAGCGTGACACGTCCCAACGGGCAGTCGCTCACCTCGCGAGTGCCCTTCCGACCGCTTACTGTCTCGTAGGCAAGTGTTGGTCCAGAGTCGGCCACAGCGAGGATCCCGGCAGGGAAAGATCCCGCTGGTGGCCGGCGGTAGTATGAGGTGCTGCTGGGAGCGGCCCGCGCCACCCAACTGCCTCTCGAGCAACAGCTGAAAGCTTTTACAGCGCCGTCCGTACGGGACACTGTGAGCGATTGCGCGCACGGCGCACCAAATGGTGGTGACGTCACTGTCGCAGTGTTGGTGACGTCACGGCTGCATTGATGGCGGTGGCACGGCCGACCTGGCGGTGACGTCACTGTCGGGTTTACGGTTGCGCCTGGTGAGGAACGAGCAATTGCCCGAAGCGGCACAAGCGGAGATACCAGGAGCAGGCTCGGAGGCATGGCTTTGCCCTGGATGTTTGTAATCGAGAGCATTGTCCTAGCCGATAAGTTATCTACCCACTCCTGTTTTTGCCAGAGAACAAAGTTTTTGCCAGAGAACAAATTGAGTTGACTGACATTGAACAAGTGGCTGCAATCTCATCACTGTTTGATAAACATATCTGAAGCTGACTGGATAGTGCAAAGCTGCCAGATTTGATGTCCGAAACCGGAAACTAATTATTATCTCCAACTTGAAATACACCAAAAAAATTATCTCCAGTCCAGGATTCCAACACATGAGCCAAACCCCGATGGGGAGCGCTCCCGGCCCTGACAGCGCGCCCCTCTGTCAGCGCTATTTGCACTGTGGCCTCGTCAGTGGCGTCACTGGTGACGTGTGCGTGCTGCGTCACTGGAGCGTGACGCCCTCGCCAGCCCACCTGTTCAATCCGGCCCGTGTGCCGCCCTCTAATCCAACAGCGCGCGCGCTCGCCGCTCCCGCAGCAGCAAATCCTGCGAATCACCTTTATTAATTGGTGTGCTTAATTGAGGGCTTGTTGTTGGCGAGGCGGGGCGGGGCGGTGCGGGACGGGGTGGGATGGGGCTGGCGCCGTTTTTCTCGTGACCGACGGCATCCGTGATGTCATTGCCGGCCAGCTGGCGCGCGCCACGGCAGTCAGAATAACGTGAGCAGGTAATAACGTGAGCAGGTACCGAGGCTGATGTGGTCGTGTCGTGAGGGGCGGGTAGGTCGTCGTGCTGTCTTTTCCCCACGTGCTTCCCGCGTCTTCCGACGTGTTTGCCGCGGTTTCCGACGTGTTTGCCGCGATTTCCGACGTGCTTGCCGCTGTTTCCGGCGCCACAGCCTGCGCAAGCTTGTCGGGGATTGACACGAAAGGCGTCCGCGGCCGGGATCGAGCCGAGGACCGCTCAACCGCCGGCGGTACGTCCGCGCTCTGACCCATTGGCGTCGACTTTCGCCGCCGCAGCCGCAGGACCTGCGGCGCTCCCGTCCAAACGGGGCGCGGCCTCGTCTGCACGGGCGTGGTAAAACGTCCGCGCCGAGGCGGGGAGAGATATGCGCGGTCGATTGTTGTACTGAAGCACCTGCGTCCGCGGCTGCTGCTGCCGCCGCCTCCCGCCGCCTCCCGCCGCCCGGGATTCCAGCCTGACACTTGAATGCTCCGCTCGCGGCGGGGCGCCACAATTTTGGGGCGTTTTTGTTGGCGCGCGCAGCGGGCCGCCAGCCTTCATACTATTTTATCGAGACGCAAGAATGCCGGCCATTCTCGCGCCTTTTGAGGCTAATTAAGAGCGCATCGGGACAATGGCACGCAGGCTTTTAGTGGTGGCCGAGGACCTGTGCAGTTCCAACGTGTCTGCTGGCATTGAGCGATTGCTGGCGGTGCGGGAAGCGTGCTTGGCTTTTAATGCACCTGTGGCTGGCATTGAGGTCCACTCTGTGACTGACGGACGACCTGTGATTGATGGGTGACCTCGCAGCATCGACTTGTTCGCCTGGCTAGATTTGAGTGGCACATTCGCTCTGATGACAAAGTATCTGGTCAGGCAACATCATGATCGAACAAATGGACTTCCATGAGCATTCGCGGTCAACCCGTTCAAATTAAAACCCTTTCTGAATTGGCGTGTTTGGATGTCTTGATTTCCAATACTCTGCTATTGGTACCAGCTGATAACTGGGGGTAGAGTAGGAAAGGTTTTGTAGGGTGGGAAGGGCTATGTAGGTTGAAGAACACCCTACATGCAAGGATTTCCATCACACACCACATTCCAAAACTTCCCCTGCACTTCGAACAATTGGGGAGCCACAGGGATCCTCCCAGGCTCATTAGGGCTACACAGCTTCATGACGCTGATCATATGTATAGTGTAGACATGCGGACACCTGGTGTCATGGTCTTCTTATCTAAGGTATCTTTGCCAACGTTACTTGCAGTAACATGAAGCAATATAACTCAAACGACAATGGACCAAAAACCCGTGTCTGTTTCGGCCTAGTTGGTCCCAACCCAACCCAAGGCAGCAGTGCATACACGAAGGCGCAGCCAAGCCCCCCCCCCCTCATCAGCCAATAATACACCAGATGAAGAAAACAAAATTCACCATTCAAATTAAACATTTCGGCGCGCTTGGTGCGCCGAAGATATTCCATGTTCCCTCACTTTTTTGACTGGGCCCCCTCAAGTAAATCGTGACTGCGCCCCTATATACCACAGTCACACCGAGTGCCCCACATTAAGATTCCATTCAATGTGCCGAGTCACGTGCTTCCTTTCTGCGCCGCTCGAGCCAACGCTGAAGACGCGACGATCAAATCCGGCGCCGGGTTTGATCGTGACATCATTAATCGTACATAGCCGCGCCACAATCGCGCCGGCCGCGCCACAATCCCCGTCGGCCGCGCCGGCGCACGTCTCCCTCCGCCCGGTCACGCGGCACGCATTAATACCGATTAGTCACGGCCCAGTGACGCCGGTCTGCGCGCGGCCCCCGTCGACTGAATGGCGGCCGCCACTGTTTGCCGCCAACTCGTCTCCACCGTCGCCGGCGGTGTCAGGCATCGCTCAGAGTGGGGCAGGATCTGCGGACGTTTGTCTGTGATTCCGCACTTCTTGGTGCGCTCACTACGCTGGCGGAGTTTGACATTTAGGATGGTGGCAGCGAACATGGCGACAAGACGAGGCATGCCCTTCCACGTCCTCTGGCAACGCCACCGCTAGCCGGAGCGGCACCAGCAGCGACGCCTGGTGCCGCCACTGGCGTGTCTCTCAAACGCTGGGGCTGCTCGCTGCTTCCTGGTCCATGGGAGAGAAAAGAGGCCGAGCTCGCCTGACGGACGAGCGCGACCGCGACGTTCCGGTATTCAAATGCGCTGTGTGATGGTGCAGGCGCTGTGTGATGGTGCAGGCTCTACGCTCACAGGGCTGGCACTGGCACTGGCACTGTGTGATGGTGCAGGCGCTGTGTGATGGTGCAGGTTCTACACTGTGTGATGGTGCAGGCGCTGTGTGATGGTGCAGGCGCTGTGATGGTGCAGGCTCTACACTGTGTGATGGTGCAGGCGCTGTGTGATGGTGCAGGCTCTACACTGTGTGATGGTGAAGGCGCTGTGTGATGGTGCAGGCTCTACACTGTGCGATGGTGCAGGCGCTGTGATGGTGCAGGCGCTGTGATGGTGCAGGCTCTACGCTCACAGGGCTGGCACTGGCACTGGCACTGGCACTGGCACTGTGTGAGAGTGTTGGTGCTGGAATGGGTGCCGTTTTACTGGAGGAAAACAAATCGATAATGCTCCAATAACAAAGAGTTAATGGTCCTTCAAATTGTCGCTTGGTTTAGGCTAAGAGCGTTTGGGAGCGTACCTCCATATCCTTTTCGAATTGTCCACGTACTCCGACATTTCTCAGGGCGCAAATTCGTTAGGTGTCCCGGAGAATGGCGCGGCCTATCCATTAATAATGAAGACGATGCATTATGTCTCGTTACGTTGCGGTACGTTGTGTACCATTGTGTCTCTGGCTACGTACATATTATGTCGTCACTGAGTGTCATATCTGAGCACGTATTGGTAGTGCTCTGGCTTCAGCTCTGGCTACCAAACGACGCCGTGCCGGTGTTCATCTTCACGCAGGGGCTGATGGAGGAATTTTCATTGGGGAATTAGTCGGGGGTGGGGAGAGGCGTCATTGTGAATGTCCCTGGAGGGCGTCTTCGGCAGAAATTCGTTGAGCGAGGCGGGGGTGCACTCGAGCATACTGCAGGAGCGCCTTTTGGTCTCAAGGGGCGCCTTTTACTCAGAGATCGGGGTCCTTGGCTGAAGGCAGTGACCCCCCCCCTGTATCCACCACGGTGCCCACGCGATCCCGTGGCAGAGCTGTGTCCCCCGTGTTGCCGCCTGGGTGAAGGTGACCACCGTCGTTGACGCTCCCGGCGACGCAGAATCCTCAAGTTTCTGCGGCGCCGGCGGATGATCCGTCTGGGCTGTGGCCACCGACCCGTGTTGAACCTTGGCGCCGCCAAACTATGACATCACCGTTATCCGACAACTGTGCTGTGTCGGAGACAATGTCTGACGCAGTGGGAGGCTCGTTTGTCGCTTCACCCGGTGTGATCGTCTCGCCGGGAGCCACTGCTGCGGCGTTTTCCCCGTCCCGGCCCGGACCGTCAGCCCCCAGCCTCGTCAGGTAGTGAAGCCGCAGACCACGCGGCGGTTCGCTCTGCGGCACGGATCATGCGTTTCGTGCGCGCCGGCCGGCTTCACCCCTTTGTCCACCTCCACGCACCTGTGTGTTTGCCGCTTCCCGCACCTTTGTCCAGCGCGCGTCCCCCGCCCGGCTGTTTTTCCGCATCCTGCCCCCCCCACACCCGTCCGCGGTCGTCGTGCTTCCCCGTCCCCTCTGGGGTGGCCGGACGGTGACAAACCCGGGTCCACATCCGACGGAAAAACAAGGCTCGGCAGGATTAATGCCGTCAAAGGTTGGATTGTGTGCGAAGGATTGGAGACCTGTCCTGCTGTGTATTGTGGGGTGGCGTCGGGTCGGTCAGAGATGTGGCCCGGGGCTACTCTGTGTACCACCGGCGAGTGTGTTGTTGAGTTGTGTACCGTCCCGTGTGCCAGATTTGTTGCCACTGAAACGGCATTTCACGCGGTAGTCTTTGTAAAATGCTATGTCCGGTGTACGTCTATCTATGTTCGAGGTAACCCATTCTAGTCATGGTGCGAATGTTTATTTTTCTTTATTCATTTTGCCGGATATTGTATGTAGTCTGGGCTTTTGTGATCATCTTTGTGTGGTCACGCTGTCTACATATATCTCATGCGTGTTTATGTTTTGTATTCCATTATGCACTTGTATGTTATGACTTCTTGTATGTATGTCGGAGGACCAAATGGCCCATTTGTGCATTTGGTCTGATAACAGTGACAATGCAATGCAATGTAATGTAATGTAATGTGGGCCGTGCAGCCAATGTAGAGTACTTTATGTGTATTCAGTACACTGTCGGTCGGTCGGTGCTGTCCAGCCACTAGCAGTGCAGGCGCCGTTATAACCGAATAATAATCAAAAATGCCGGTCGGAAAGTCCACGTACAGGAAAATGCACGTGATGCGTCGCGGCGCTCGTACCGTCACTAAGATTGAAAACAGACAAACAGACAAACAAACAGGAAACAGACAAACGGACAAACAAACAGGAAACAGACAAACGTCGTCGAAGGTCCGGTCGGGGCCCGTCCGCCCATGCCGTTGCATGTTATGTCGCATATGCCAGCGTGTCGTGGAATACGTATGCCTTGTCAACTTGTAAGAGCTCACCCATCTCTCATTCCACACAACACATGCTCCTGTTTTGCGGTTTCCTCACAATTTCTGTGCCGTAAATGCCGTAAATGTGTGTTGGCTATGGCATAGCGTGCTCGAATATCAAGCTTATCACGGCATGCACTTACCCTTGACGTATACTTGGCGTGCTCCTCATATGTGACTTAACCCTTATTTCGATCTGCTTTCTGATATGGGTCGCGCGAACCCGCGGTGGCTATTTCTAGCACCAGTTTGCTCATCTTCATGACGTCACAGTTCTCACCGTGTATATAATGGTGGTCATTGTCACCCTCGGGGAACACTTGACCATCAAATCGATCCGATTTCTGATGTGGGTCACATGCGAAACCATGGTGGCTATTCCTGGCACCTGCATGCTCATATTCATGACGTCACAGTTATCCCCGTGTATATAATGGTGGTCATCATCACCCTCATGGAGCTCTGTCTGGTAGGGCGATGACCGGCTGCAAGAGGAGCCGGTATGACCGGATGACCGGATGACCGGCTCTAAGCGCCAACCGTACCCAAATGCATATCCACGACATATCGGGTTAATGCTGTTTTCGCCGAAGCTGCTAATGCTGCTAAAGGTGCCTTCTCCAGACCAGCTCCAATGCGTTCTGCGGCCATGCCCAGGTACTCAATCACGATTTGTTTGTGTAAGAGGGTAGTTTAAACAAAAATTAATTCCTGGTTTGAAAAGACTTCCGGGATCTTCATAGGTAAATGGAAAAGTCGTCTCGATGATGGCCCCACAATTTTACCTGTGAGGAAATTGTACGGCTCAGTGAAGGCAAAAAGTGTGAAATAGCACGACAAAAAGTTTAAGTCTCTCGAGGATGGGGAGTGATGCGGAATGATGCGATCCATGCGATCCATGATGCATTGCTGCCGAGCGATGCGATGCCGTGCTGCCTTTCGCCCGAGGCCACTTCGATGGTGTGCTGAAAATGTTGCTCGTAATTATCACTGATTCCATTCAAATACTATACGAGCGCCAGCTGAACAATATTATACTAGCGCAGCTGGCGAACTAAAGTATCGATGTGATCATTGGCCATCGCAGTTGTTATCGCAACTGTTGCCATTTGAAGGAAGATGCTATCTCCTCAGGTGGTATTACAAGGCATACGACTGCCCATGTGACGCCTCATGTAGATCCATGTGCCCCTCCATGAAGCGCCATGTGACGCTTCACGAAGCTCCATGTCATACTCCAAGTAGCTCCATGTGACGCCCCACGCCGCTCCATGTGACGCCCCACGTGGCTCCGTGCGGCACCACCACACGGGAGGTCGGCCAGCGCCGCCACCCCCCACGCGCCCTCCTGATCCTATCGCTGGTGCCCGTCTCAGACCACTGAAGCGGACGCAAATGAATGAGTGAAGCTCCGTCCCGGCAGGGCCCCGCGCTTCAAAGCGAGCAGGGAAAGAGGACAAACAAGCCGCCACTGGGCGAGCACAGCGGCCCGGACGGCCTTTGTGGGCGAGCGGCGCGTGTTTGTGGCGAAATTGCACGGAATTGATGGAGATTTCCGGAATGGTTTCAATGGTTTACGTCCGATTGCTGCTCGGGATTGGACGAAGGGCATCACATGCGCGATTGCCGATGATAAATCGGTTTCCATTATTCGCGCTAATGTTGTGATCCTCTTCTGGTTCATTATGTACTGATGCGACCACACTGTGGCCGTGCCCACATCGTGCTGTCGGTCTGTCCCCGGCTGTTCTGTTCCGCGCGATCTGCCCGGCTACACAATGTGGTGTTGTTTTGCATTTTCGGCTCGCTGCCACCCTAACGACATCGGCGATATCACGGGCTGGATGGGTGTGCGTTTGTGTGTGTGTGTGTGGATGTGGAGTGGGGGGGGGGGGTGATATGATTGCTTTGGCTTCCATTCTTTACATGCAACGCCCATAGGCGTGATGTTAAGTTTCATGACGTTTTGAGGGTACGTCCCCACGTACTCCAACCACTTCCAGCGGGGGTGGAGGGTGGAGGACGAGTTTGGGGCCACCCTCACTTTGGCGCCGCCCATGACCAGTAGACCCGTTCTGACCTGCTTCAGAGTGTTGAATTGTTCCGGAATGTGCCTTTGGATTTAGTAACGCTAATAGGGATATTGGCGCAATATGGTCAACGTCATGATGGAGGTCAACGCGCTCATAAACCCCAATAACTAACTAATCCAGTTCTGTTCTGACGCTCTGCGTTCTGATATTCTGATGTTTTGACGTTTTGACGTTATGGCGTCCTGACGTTTTAACGTTTGGCGTTCTGATGTTTTGACGTGCTGACCCTCTGCGCCCAGGTGGTTCTGCCACTTCGACGACGACAACTACGTGAACACGGCGCGGCTGGGCGACCTGCTGGCCGGCTACAGCCCCCGCTCCGACTGGTACCTGGGCAAGAACTCTATCCGCACGCCGCTGCAGATCATGGACCGCGCCCACCACGGGGTGAGTGGCCCGCGTTCGACTCCAGGCCGGGGCGCAGTTTTCGTGTCGCTGTGGGGTGAGCCGAGCTGGCTTCTCGTCGTCGCCGGGTGGTCGTTCTCCCGACCGATGTCGCGGATGATGTCACAATGGTGCACAATGATGATGATGATGATGATGATGATGATGATGATGATGATGATGATGATGATGATGATGATGATGATGATGATGATGATGATGATGATGATGATGATGATGATGATGATGATGACGCTGGTGCACAAACCTGTCATTCGTCAGCTGGGTGCAGTCCGCTGTTTGGGACGTGCGTCGGCTGGATTCTATTGGAGCTTGGTTCTATTGGCTCTGCTGGGGCTTCCGTGCATCTTTGCGCATCTCGGTCTGCGAGCACCAGCGGCGTAGAATGTCCATCGGTATTGGTCGCGCGGCGATCGACAACTCCGTCCGACTCGGCAGCCCAGCGCCGCGGCCGTCCAACTGGCGACAATCGCGACGCACCGCGCCGCAATCGCCGCCTTTATCCGCCACCATCTGCGCGCCGAATTGGCCGCGATTGCCGCCCGCCGACGTCTCCGCCGGCCGGGTAATGAGACCCGCTTACTCGGCAGTCGGACGCCGCTGATGAGCCCCAGTTGCCGGCCGCCGCCACGGTGCCAGCGCCGGACACAATGCCGCCGCGCGCCGCTGTCACTCGGCGGCGAGTTGTGGCGCGGCGCTGACTTGTCGCGTCACGACGGAGCGCCATTTTATCGCGATGCTATCGCCGATTTGCCACTCGTCCGACCGAGCCCAGGCCGCGCTCCAACTGGCGGCAATCGCGACGCACCGCGCCGCAATCGCCGCCTTATCCGCCACCATCTGCGCGCCGAATTGGCCGCGATTGCCGCCGCCGACGTCTCCGCCGGCCGGGTAATGAGACCCGCTTACCGCAGTCGGACGCCGCATGAGCCCCAGTTGCCGGCCGCCGCCACGGTGCCAGTGCCGGACACAATGCCGCCGCGCGCCGCTGTCACTCGGCGGCGAGTTGTGGCGCGGCGCTGACTTGTCGCGTCACGACGGAGCGCCATTTTATCGCGATGCTATCGCCGATTTGCCGGCCGCCGGCTGCGCTGTCCTCCCGGTACGGCCGGCGTTGGCATAGCTCGCCATCCCTGATACGTCTGTTGTCGGTGACGGCTGGCCGTCACCGATGTAGCGACTGGCGGTGATGGCATGTCGTCGGCGTGGCGCTATCGGCGGCACTGAGCGACATGGAGTCTTCATCAGCGGTAGTTTGTCATTGATGGTGTTCATCAGTGATAGTTTGTCATTGATAGTGTTCATCAGCGGTAGCGTAATGTGTGGATGTAGGCATCATCAGTGGCAACTGACGAGCGAAATTGTGTGCGCCGTCTGCGCTATGATCTCTTCGATATAGTGTCTCTCTCCATTCCCTGATCGTCTCTTCTCTACTGCCCTGACCTTCGTTACTGTCCTCTATCCTTTCTTCTCGGTATCTATTCCTTCTTTCCGGCCTCCTCGCCTCGCATCGCCTAGCTTCATCCCCCTCTTCCTCCCCCTCTTATTCCTCCCCCTCTTCTTCCTCCTCCTCCTCCTCCTCCTCCTCCTCCTCCTCCTCCTCCTCCTCCTCCTCCTCCTCCTCCTCCTCCTCCTCCTCCTCCTCCTCCTCCTCCTCCTCCTCCCGGCAGCTCGCGCGGCGTGCTGTTAGCGCCACGATTGAGACGTCAGCGCACGATTGAGACGACAGGTTTAGGGACACCCTGCCAGCCACAGTCGTACGCACGGAGGACCCCACGGCACCGGCGGCGTCCGTGTCCGTAGTCTGCGCCCCCCCCCCCACAACCCCCACACCCGAGTAGCAGGCCGCTGTCACCCATATGTCAGCTTGTCACAGTCGAGAGTGGGGTGTGTGTGTGCACGTGCACTCACTGTCTGTGTGCCCAAGTCCGTTTGGGGTGGGAGAGAACGGACTGGGGCGGGATGGGATGGTTTCTCAGGAGCAGATGCTTCTCAGATGTGACATCGGGAATGCGGTGAATGCCGGGGTGCTGGTCGGGAGAATGCGCTTGTTTTTGTTCATGGCTGTTTTATGGCTGTCGGGTCAAAGCGAGATTGCTGATTGGACAAGTAAAACGTGCTGTGGGTTGTCTTGAGCGCCTTCGTTCAACCGCGCAATGATGCTTTTCGGAACTCGAAATTATCTGGTAGTCACGTTTCAGTCGAACAATGCGTCAGTAGGCTTTACGGAGAGGGGACGGGATTTGGGAACAAGATGGGGAGGAGGGGCCTCCGGTTGTGATGAGGACAAATATTCCCATGAACAATTCCAAAACCGCCAATTTCGCTCCGCCAAGAACTGCCAAATTTCTGCCATTGTTTGACTGGAGCAAGACCATGACTGGGAGCACCACCAAGCACAAGTAGCACCAAGCACGGCGTCTGCAACATATACGAGCTGTTCTAGCATTTAAGCAATTAAAATAACTTAGCTCTGATGTTAATTTAGGGGCATCCGCATATAGAATAGGATCTACGCTCTTAGTTCTTCAAATACTTGGATAACTACCTGTCACAGACTCCGTGCTCCTACCTGCGCTTGGTGGTTGACGATACCTGGCTCCAGTCAAACAGTGCCGAAATCTGGCACTTCTTGGCGTAACGAACTGGACGGTTTTTGGCGTTTTTTAAACTGTTCACTGCCGGATATTTATCCCCACCCGCTGGTTGTCCCACGTGTTCGCGCGCCTGGCCATGTTTTCCGCACCGTTGGCCGTGCGGCCGTGGGACGCGCACAGACGGTCGGCGCGACGCCCGGCGCGCTGTACAAATATACAAACCGACGGCGTCAGACCGCCAGCCAGCCAGCCAGCCGGCCGGAAGTCCAGCCGGGCGACGAAAACAAAGCCGACAAAAATTCGCTCCGACCGACGGCGTCGGGCCGCGTCTGTCATGAGGGCATTTATCTTGACGTCTCATCTGGTGGACGCTTTGTCTCGGTCCCGTGCTGCTCGCTCCCTTTCCCCGATCAATTTTCCAGCTTTGTTCCCCACTGTCGACGCGAGGGGTGCGCGGCCGCGCCGGCCGTTGTCCGGGTCGGACAAGACAAGACAAGACAAGCGGACAGGGCGGGGTCGGACGAGGAGAGGGGGGGGTATGGGCTCCTGGCGGCGGGGATCGGCACGGCTGGTTGTCGGGAAATTTTGGCCTCGGGCTAACGAAGTCACCTTAACCTACAGGCGGGCGGCGCCGCGGGGGGGGGGGACTCGCCAAGCTGCGATTGATCGGACTGCCAACCGGACTCCCGGACTGCCCACTGTTCTCCCGAAACTCCGATGGTTATCCAACGGTTCCAGCAGCTGATCAACTGCTGGCTCGAAATTTTGACGAAATTTCCAATAGTCCGATGCATGTCATGTTTTCTTCAGCGTGTGTCGTTCTCTGGTACAGTTCAAGAGGCGGGTACAGTTCTCCCATCAGGTGCCTACCACCAGGCGGCCCTACTAAGCTCGGCTCAGGTCGTGCAGCGACGTAAATGGCGCCTGCGCCTCTGCTGGCTGATTCACGCCACTCAGCAGGCTGACAGGCGGGCAGACGGGCAGGCGGGCAGGCTGACAGACGGGCAGGCTGACAGACGGGCAGGCGGGCAGGCTGACAGACGGGCAGACGGGCAGGCTGGCAGACGGGCAGGCTGGCAGACGGGCAGGCTGACAGACGGGCAGGCTGGCAGACGGGCAGGCGGGCAGGCTGACAGACGGGCAGGCTGACAGACGGGCAGACGGGCAGACGGGCAGGCGGGCAGACGGGCAGGCGGACGCATCGAGCCCGTTGCACACCGAGCCAGTTTCAGGTTTAACGGACGGCAGGTGTCCGTAAAGTCGTCTGCAGGTATCCGTTTTTTTTTCTCACGGGCGCTGTGCACAACTGTGTACAGGCTGTAGCGTACCCAGCGGCAACTCTGGAGCGACAGTGTATGAAGTCCGTTCAAAAGTGTTTTTCCTTGGCTTAGAAAGAGAAAGAAGATGGGTTCAGAAGGATATATGGCGATGGCCCGAGCAACGCCGGACACGTGAAGAGAAAATAAACCATTATTACTTCTTCATGTGAAGGTATACCAGCGGTGAATTTGGGGGAGGGGCTGCACCGTTGTCAGTAGAAAAATAAAGAACATAACGACATCAAGATAAGGGCAACGCCTCTTCCCCGCGTGCCCTCTCCCTTACTGCTCTACTGAGAGCGCATTATGCATATACATACTTGCTATGTGAAGCCGGGAGCACATCTTTCTGCATACAAATGTGCTTTGAGCAGTGGGGACATCACCGACTCAAGTTTTTGGGGGAGGAGGATAGTTTTATCTCCACGCAGTGCCTGAGGAAAAAATGCTCAACTTCAGAAATATTGTGGCAGCACGTCTCCACAAGTGAGTAGCTCATGCAGTGCTCAGCCAGTATATAGAACTGTGGCACTGCCACATCTCTATCGCGCCACAGATAGCCTGCGGCTGTGGCAGGCTACCTTACGACAGTACGGCCGTGAAGGTTACCGCCACGCTGAATCGTTGGCTCTTTTCTCCAACGCGCCTGATCCGGAGCGGTTTACCTGAACCGCCACTGAGAGAATAGAGATAAAGCTGACAAAAACCGTGCGACACGTCTTCTCCAGCCTCATTAGCTCGAGATTCCCAGTCGAAAACGTGCCGTGTGTGACCTTATCGTCCCTGGATTGATGGCCGTTGCCGGGTGGAGGTTGGGTTTAATTATTTCATGGCAGTTGGTCATTAATCATAAGACGATTTTGATGGCTGTTTTGCGTTTTTGGCCCGCTGTGTGCCGTGGCCTGGTGTGGGATCTGCTAGACTGGGAGAGCTGCTGAGGATATATCACCAGCTCAATGTTTTATATTACGACTATGAACATTATTTTCTTATATTAAATACGGAGAACCAGCCTGAAACCCAGACCTACCAAGTTCCCAACGTTCAGTGATTGAGCGCCTGACTATTCCGGCCGTTCCTAGCTGTTCCTCAGTTGATGTTTTACCATTGCCACAGACCAATTATGTGGGTACAATGGACCATTGAGTTCTATATCGTTCACTTGTTTTCATATTTGCAGCAATCGGGGTGATTTTGTCTCGCATCACATGCTGTCTTAAAGCGTTCTGTAATATGTACGGAATGTAACCACTAGCTTGTAAGTGCGGAGGAGTAGGATAAGAAGAGGGAAGTGGAAGACAATTTTTGGCCATTTTTCCGGTCAACTCTCCCCTCCCCTATCCTCCTACTCTCCTCCCCTCCTGACGTCTCGTCTCGTCTCGTCTCGTCTCGTCTCGTCTCGTCTCGTCTCGTCTCGTCTCCTCTCCTCTCCTCTCCTCTCCTCTCCTTCCTCGCCTCCCCTTCCCCACCTCCCCTCCTCTCATCTCATCTCTCATTTCCTCTCCTCTCCTCTCCTCTCTCATTTCCTCTCATTTCCTCTCTCATTTCCTCTCCTCTCCTCTCCTCTCCTCTCATCTCCTCTCCTCTCCTCTCCTCTCCTCTCCTCTCCTCTCCTCTCCTCTCCTCTCCTCTCCTCTCCTCTCTGGCAGCTCGCGCGGCCTGCTGTTAGCACTATGATTGCCACCTCGGCTCGAGGGACACCCTGTCGACCATCGTCGTCACGCACGGACACTACGCCGCCGACACCGACACCGGCGTCCGCACCCTCCTGGGCCGCGGCCGCGGCCGCGGACCGCTGTCGCCCGTGCTTCAGCCTGTCACACTGGGGAGACACACGCGCGTGTGTGCGCGTTCATTGAGAGGCCCTGACTCCGGAGATTTAATGGTTATGATCCGAGGTATGGTTAATTGTTAGGGTAATATGGTTAATAGTTGAAATACGAAAAGGTGAGGGTCGTGGTCACCCTCCGCCCTCCACTCTGTCTTTACGCTAGTAAGTTCATCTTCCATTCAATAGTGCATACTTGTGAGAGAGAAGAAAAGCAGCTGAAATCGAGCTTTCCAGTCACCATTATAATAGCAGCATAATAACAGTGTAATAATAGCAGTAACGTGCCCAGGACCCCAAATCATTCGTATCATCATCATCGTCGTCGTCGTCATCGTCAGTTATTTATGGGAAATGGCGGTGGATCGCGGTGGGCAGTAAGGTATCCTTCAAGGGTGCGGAGTGCGGTACGTGTGCCATGTTGTTCTGTGGCCTAAATTGTCTAAATAAAAAGTGTTCCCATTGCTGTGAAGCTTCTGTACAGCAGAATCCCTGGTGTGACCTGACCTGACCGGACCTTGTATTCCAGGACCGGATATCGTTCTGGTTTGGCACTGGCGGCGCAGGCTTCTGCATCAGCAGGGCTCTGGCGCTCAAAATGTCTCCGTTCGCCAGGTAAGTGTCAAGTCAGCGCAACTTCCCCACCTTCAACGTCACAAAGCAACCTTTAAACAGCGCACCGATTGAAGGTGCGCCAGCCACACGAACACGCGATAACAGCACAGGCGACCGTTCCTGTTGTCCGTACACGTGGCACCAAATGGAGCTGTCTTCGGCATTACCAAGTCCCTCTTCTATTAATTATCGCAAACCCACTATGAGGTTCTGGGTGCTACACTGACGGTTCAAATGCCCCCGCTGATGACTTGTGCTCCGGAACGGCGGATTCAGCATGTCGGTCCCGCCTGCATCGCGTGCCACGCTGACAGTGGGCGGGGCTTCACCGGTGCCCCCTCACTGCCGGCCGCCCGGAAACTGACCAACAGTTTCGGCGCCGGAAGTGGTGTCGTGACGTCACACGGCCGGCGGCCAATCAGAGGGCGGCAGCTGCACAGGATGGCAGGAGTGAGCGGAGAAGTGGAGCATGGTTTGTTGCCGGTCTCTGCCTCGTCCTCTGCCTCATCCTCTGCCGTGTCCGCATTGTGGGAGGCCGATTGGATCAGAGGCGTAGTGGAAAATACCCGAAACAATTTTTGTTGGCCGACCGAATTCCAAGTACTCTTTGCCGTGCATCATCGTAGGTCTAATGCTAAATTAAGATATTGTTGGTGTTGCCGACAAAACAATTATTTTTCATGGCTGACCGAATTCTGAGTCCTTTCCATGCATCATCGTAGGGGACGAGTGGTCTAGGGGTAAGATGCTCGTCTCACAATCGAAAGGTTGTGGGTTCGAGTCTCACCTGTCGCTACTCTTCGCCCGCGACCAATCGGCGTGAGAGATTGGCGACGCTACATGACTCAACGGTCGACGTGTCGTAAAACCAATAACCAACCAACCGTGCATCATCGTAGAACTAATGCTACATTGAGACACCATTGGTGTTGTGTTGGCAACACCAAAATTACACAAAGTGTCATCACAGGTCTGAGGTCAGGCCAGGTGAGGGCGTTCCTAGTCCGCCTGGTGTGCTAACCGACAGTCAACAACATAAGTGGTTGATGGTGGTGATAGTGGTGATTAATAACCTGGCCGCTATAGTTGTTTGAAATTTATTGGACCTAGAACACCGCGCCAGTGTACAAGCGCACCTAGTTGGAGGGGGAGGGGCAGTTCCCGACGACCTGGAGCTTACCCGCTAACTCACTCATTTAATCGTCAGGGCGTACACAAGGTTAGGTTAGGTCAGGTTAGGTCAAGTCAGGTCAAGCCGTACAAAACGGCAAAGCAATCGAACGGTCGAACAAGCTTCCTTACATTTGCACGACCTTATGAGCTATGAGGTGTCACGTTTCGGCACAACGATAACTGCATTGTGAAATGGTCATCACCCGGGGATGACGTAAGTGGCCGTGAACTATCGGTGCCACACCTCAGTCAGACTTGGGTGAGGCCACTGCGCGGGCTCCAGTGTCGCGGTCCCGGCCCAACCGGAGGTGCGGTATCATCAGACGGCGACACGCTGAGTCGCCGTGTCGCGTGGCACCCGGCGACCTGGTTACCATGGCGACCTGCTGGCGGACCCGCGTCACCTCTGGAGCGGGCGGGTCGAACGACGGCGGAGGGCCGGCCATAACTCACTTGCAACGCGACTCGTCTTCGCGAAAACGCGCCGCCCAGCTTCGCGCGTGGCACCCTGCGCGGCACCCCGCGCCGCGCCTTGCGTGCGCCATTCGAACTGCGACGCCGCAGGCCGCGTAACCATGGCGACGGCCGGGCGACAGCTGGCTGGCGCAGTCGGCGCCGGAATCGCCCGCCAAATTTGCGGCGTCGCACAGATTGCCCGGGCAAATTGGACGAGCGGACGGGCGGTTGCGGTTGCGGTCGTGGCGCGGCCTCGCTGCGCTCTCGCCGCGCGCTTGCAGTTGGGTGCGAAGCTGCCAACGGCGTGCAAGGTTGCCGCGCGAGGTCGAGTCCGCCGACCACCTGCCTCGGTGGGCGGGCCGACGGTGGTGGCATTGTGGCCTCCACGGACATCGCCGGATGGCCTCGGCGCTGCAGAGGTGGTGTCGGCGCAGGACAACATGCCGGCCAGCACGGGGCTGATTTGTCGGCGCAGACAGCTACACGGCCGGCTGACGCGTCAGGTGGCCGGTCGACGCTGGAGGCGGACATTTAGTCACCCGGGCCTCGACATTAAGACCTCACCGAAGTCGAAGCCACCCAGGCGTGCACTCTCGGTCCCGGGCCGACCCTGCGCGCGCGGTTTCGAGCCGGGAGTTTCACCTTAGCTGGAGGGCCAGCTGCCGGAGGGATGGCGTGTTGTTTGATCAGGCGCTTGCCGGAATGGTTTTGACCTGATGTAGTGGCAGCGTTCGAAAATAAGATTTGTTTTCCGGTAGATTTAGATCACTTTCCAATAACACTGGTACATTGATGCATGTCTCCTGTATGTACCAATCCAGAATGATATTGCGCTGATGTTTTTTTTTCATCCTTGGGTCACCTTTGCTCACTCCCCCATCCGAAACCATGCGCTGGGCACGACTAGGGTTTGGAACGTTGACATGGCTAACTTGATTGATTATTTGGGCTTAAGGGCTCGCCGACTACACCGCCATTTGACGCCCAACATGACCAACTTGTGAGTACGAAGGATATGTACGAAATCAATTCAACATGGGGATAACAGATGTTGGCCAAGTATGCAGTTTTACCAACATATTGGATTTCTTCCCCGCCTTTAATGTGAGTGCTCGCCGCCTGACACCCGTCGCCACTGATGGACACACCTCTGACACAGCCCGGCGGCCTGCCTCACTGCTGGGCGCGCCTCTGACACAGCCCGGCGGCCTGCCACGCGCCCTGCCTCACTGATGGACACGCCTACACAGCCTCTGACACAGCCCGGCGGCCTGCCTCACTGCTGGGCGCGCCTCTGACAGCTGCCCCGCCGCTGGGCCCGCCTCTGACACAGCTTCCCCGCCGCTGGGCCCGCCTCTGACAGACCGGCTGGCGTCCTGCCCCACCGCTGGCCCCGACACAGCCCGGCGGCCTGCCTCACTGCTGGGCCCGCCTCTGACAGCTGCCCCGCCGCTGGGCCCGCCTCTGACAGACCGGCTGGCGTCCTGCCTCACCGCTGGGCGCGCCTCTGACCGGCCGGCTGGCGGTGTGCAGCGGATCTCGACGATAGCCCGGCTGTTTATGACGCCGCGCCGGCCGCCTGATGTACGGGAGCGGTCCGGTGCGGTGCGACACCTGTCCGCCGATATCCTGCACCGATGATTTGCCGGCCCGCTGGACCGCTGCTCTGCAAATGCGGGGCGCCGGCTCCTCGTCTCTGCCGGGGTGCTGGGCGCCGGCTCGTCGTCTGCCGGGGGTGCGGGTGCGGGTGCTCCGCGACCCAGAGCCTCGGCGGGTAATTCCAACAGCAGCTATGGCCAACCGATAGCTACTGTTAGCTCACTGTTTCGTAAGGCGGCGCAAATGGCTTTTATGGCCCGGCACGCCTCTAAAAATCACTCCCCCTTCACGGTTTCTGATTCGGCATTGGTGGGTGTTGTACATGCTCATCGATAAGTTAATTCGCGGGTGGGTGTAATTGGACGTTGTCTCTAACGCAAGTGTGTGCTCAATGACCAAATTGGAGATGCGTGTTTGCCATCACCAGTGGACCCAGGACCCAGGACCCAGGATGGTGACTGGCTGCAGCGACATGTCAGGGGGTGTTCCCGAGGCTAACCGTACCTACGGCTTGCACACCATTGGGGTTGGGGATGTAGGTCCACCTCGGTAGTTGCCAGTGCTAAATTGAAAAGTGCCTCAGGACTGCATGCTGAAGCACATCCGTTAGAGTTATTTATTTCGTGATCCATACTGATATTTCTCCACATTCCATTGTCGCGCGTGTCCCGCGAGTGACCAGCCCATGTATTTTAATGTAGGCTCTCTTAACACTACCGCTCAACAACAAACAGCCTGCACCCTATGGTTTTCGAAGCAAACCGGCTGAACTTAATTTACGTCCTGAACAGATGCGCTTTACGTGCAACAGTGGGTGTTTGGGTGGCCGTGGACACCGGACCGGACTCCCGGACTCCATGAGCACCTCTAGCTGCACGGGTGGGTGGCCGGCGGCCGCGTCAGTAGCCCCATTGCGCCGCGGTGTAACAGTCGCGGCGCCGCCGCCTGCAAATGAGGCGGAGGCGGCGGCGGCGGCCGGTGCAGAGCGGGTGCCGTTTGGAAGTCAGCGCTCGATGGACGACCGGCCGGCGCCGGCCCCGGCCCACTTCAGCCGGCCGCGGGCGTGGCCGCGGCCGCACGTCACCGCCCACTGCGCTCGCTGTTGTGACGTCAGCGTTACGTCACACATGTCGCCACCGACAGACTGTGCTGGGCAAGTTAATTGGTTGAAAATCGCCCCCACACGCTCACTGTAGCTCCTACGGGTGACGGAGACGTTGATGGCACCGGTCCCCTCCTTATCTGACTGTTGATAGTAGTCTAGGGATAAGGCGGCCCTCTCCGAACCGGAGTGTTGTGGGTTCGAGTGCCACATATCGCTGGAACTTGTCTGCCATCCGTCCCCGTTTCTCTTTTCACTGCTGTTGGTGTGATAGCGGAACTACGGTTGTACGAGGGCTTTGTTTATAACCATGCCATTGCTCTTAGATTTTGAATTTCGCGTCTAGCACCTGGAGTGAGCGGAGGGCGAGACGCCTTCTTCCAACACCCCTCTCCCTGGGTCCGGCTGTTAGTATGACGTCACTGTACACGGAGAACGCTGCGATGGGGCGGCCCCTCGTGTTTGCTGCACTGCATGGACAACTGGATCGGTGCAGCACGCGATCCACCGTTACGGCAAGGCCTCGTACTACGCGGCCCAGTTTATCAAGTAGCATGGTGTTGAGCAACAGTGACCGGGCGGCGGCTTCATGGCCATGGAGAGCCGTGCAAACCCTAATAACGGCTGGGAATTGGGGCCCGAGCATCATTATCCAACGCTGTTGTAAGCGTACCGCGGCGTTTGAAGCCATTATAGTCTTAGTTGTGCTGTATTTTTTCAGGCCACTTGATCTGAAAGGGTATATTCGGTTTCGGCCCACATCGAACCGAGGGTTGTCTCGTCCGGCGATACCTCTAATGGGAAATCCTCGTGGAACCGTGATAGTCATCTCTGCGACAAAGCTGGCGGACGCGGCACGCGACCATCGCCGCCGAGCGGCCGGCTCGCCGTGTCCAAGTGGTCGCGATTGGCGTGCGAGGCGGGCAGGTGTTCCTCGGGTCTGTCGGGTGATTCAACAAACAGGCTTGATTGCGTTACACCGAGGCGGTAGATGGAAGCGATGGATTGTCCGCGTGTTTTGAGAAAAGGCACCAAATGTACCGACTCATTCTTCTTCAGACTTGCGAAATGATCGCGTGTGATGTGGCGCGCGTAACGAGCCAACTTAGCGTTCCAAGGGCGTCACGCGAGCGTATTGCCACTGGGCTATTATTCAGACTCGCGCGCGACGTGTTACGAGGTCGATTGTGGGGCGCCGGTAGGGGCATCTGCGTGGCTACCAAGCATGGGAGATCAACTCCGTGTCGTCCTGTATTCATCATGGACTACATTGTTGACGGAGGGGGAGTGGCGGGTCAGCGTTGGTGTCAATACCCCTCCCACACAAATGAACGCAAAACGATGCCGGTAATTTAGTTGTGACATGTCATTTGATGTGCATAGCTCGACACAACGCAACAGGAGGAGGACGTCTTCTCGTGTCCGCGGGAGATCCACACTCCTGTCCCCCTCCCCCTCCCCCCCATCGTTGGCGTCATCGTGTTGATGTGCACTGTGTGTAAGTGGTTTGCGGAGACTACAGTTTCCGCCTGGTGGATTGTGGAGGCTGCAGTTTTCCGCCTGGTGGATTGCAGACTATATGGTTTGCCGCCTGGTGGATTACAGAGATTGTACAGTTTCCGCCTGGTGGATTGCAGAGACTGTACGATTTGCCACCTGGTGCTGCTTCTATCAATTCCAGGAGCATGTGACATGCTGTGCGGTATGTCAGGTACACCAGCTGCGGCATGTGACCTTGCACCGACTGCGGTCGTGCTCACGACACGCGACCAGCACGCGTTGACGTCTAATTGTTAAAACATGTTCACTTGTGTACATGTGGTGCATAATCAGCAATGATCGACGCACCCTCAAGCTCAAATAACTAAGCTACCCGTGGGATATAATTCATTCAGTCTGTGTCGTCCGTCTGGTGTATCTGCCTGGTTGATGGTATTCTCGAGTTGCATGAAACGTCGCGTTTTCATGCTCGTTCGTCCCTTCGGAGTTGTTTTGTTTCTTAGTAGCGGGAACGGTATGGAGAGCTGGTACGAAAGCCAACTCACCGACAGCCCGAACGGCCGTGGCGTCAGCTTAGCAATCAAGCTGCGATCCGAGAATCCCAAGCGACGGTTGCACTTTCGCGATTTGCTTAATCGCCCTCGCCAGTTGATTAACACATTCCGGGGCTTGTCTGCGGCAAGCATTGCGATTCCTCTACAAATTGCGTCGCCGGGCGGTGACATTGAGCGAATGTCATCAGCGCCTGAGCGGGTCTGTGACCTGTGCAGTACCGACGGTAATCCCACCCGACCGGTCGTGGCTCTCTGTGTGGGGCCGCCATCGCGAGGGCCCGTCGTGCCACCGGCGGTTTTCCCCGGGCAGGTGCGGCGGACGTGCCCCCTCTCTCTCTCTCTCTCTCTCTCTCTCTCTCTCTCTCTCTCTCTCTCTCTCTCTCTCTCTCTCTCTCTCTCTCTCTCTCTCTCTCTCTCTCTCTCTCTCTCTCTCTCTCTCTCTCTCTCTCTCTCTCTCTCTCTCTCTCTCTCTCTCTCTCTCTCTCTCTCTCTCTCTCTCTCTCTCTCTCTCTCTCTCTCTCTCTCTCTCTCTCTCTCTCTCTCTCTCTCTCTCTCTCTCTCTCTCTCTCTCTCTCTCTCTCTCTCTCTCTCTCCCCTCTCCCCCCCCCTCCCCCTCCCCCCCCCGGGCCGTGACTTACGCCGCCCACCTCTGTTTCAGCGGCGGACGTTTCATGCGGGTCGGCGACAAAATCCGGCTGCCCGATGACGTCACAATGGGCTACATCATCGGTGAGTGAGGAGCGCGATCGGCACCTCGGAGTTGGCGATTATAATCTCTATACGGGCTTCAGGAGACACGAACGTAAAATGTCAGACGTGTACTTGCTAGCTGTTGTGGTGAATTTCAACAGTTAGCCTGTAAAACAGTGGATACCGCCTTCGGAGATGTTTCGATATTGGTCAGTTTTGCAAAGTTGTTTCGCTCCGACTTTCGTGCAAGACTGACCTGTGAAGCACCGCGCGTGACAGTTCGTGAGCGGCTGCGGCACCTTGTGCTCTGTGAGCAGCCCGCTGTCCCCACGGACCAGAGGCGGCGAAAGCCCGCTCCGAAGGCGCCACAGACCACCAGGCGTCGGCCGGGACTTGGCAGGGCCCGGACCACTGCTCGAACCACTTCAACATGAAACCAATTCATGTCGTCACCAGATGGATGTATTTAATGCATTATCTGCCACCTCCCCCACCAAGTCTGAGAGAGGTCCGCACCGGTCCATCGACTAGGAAATTAATCGGTTTTCCCCAGATTTTTTCGAAAAGCCCTGATGGTTTTGAATAGTTTATATCAAGAAGCACCCGACCCGCTTATAATTCAAGTCCGCTTCCTTTCAATAGATTAATTGTGGCTTCGGAAGAAAGGTACAGATGTTTATACCCTGACCGGTGGTGGACGAGGATAGGACGGGCAGCGCAATGGCCTGGATGCGCCACAGATCCAACCGAGATCCACCGAGAAAAAACCGAGAGGTCCACCACGGATACAGATCCACCCGTGAAGCTGCGCCACACCAGCATTAGGAGCACTTTCCCAAACCAAGAGTGGTAACCAACTTGCCGCCTGTGGACCTTGGTGACCTTGGTGACCGGTGGACCACAGGTGATCGCCTGTGCACGGGCGTCGTCGCGGATTTTGGATGCGCGGAACGGGAGCGTTTTAGATGGATTTTGTTCCATGCATGGCCACAGTCTTGCTCAGTCTCGTAACTCTCACGAAGTTCGGGTGGCCGCGTGCGCACCGCCCCCCCCCCCCCTCCCCAGCCGTGGCGACGCCCATGACCCAGTGACATTACTCAACCTAAGGACACGGACTAAGCCTGCCGGTGTTTCCAGAGCACCTGCTGAAAACTCGTCTCACGGTGGTGGACGAGTTCCACTCACACCTGGAGCAGATGAAGTTCATCAGGGCGTCTGAGCTCGACCAGCAGGTGAGGCCCCCTCTGGCGGAGGGCACACACGCCAATGCTGCTGATGTGCTGATTTGATGTTCCGTGCGAATCTGTTTCAAGCGATGAAGAATATCGTATCACCAGAGCAGCTCCTTTCGTATGTACCGTTGTACTAGCAGGGCGTCGGCAGCTCAGTGGTTAAGCTGAGCGTCTGGGAACCCAGAGGTACGGCGTTCGATTCCCCGCGATGCCCGCCTTTCCTGACGGGGTGAGAGACAGGCGACGCCGTAAAGTTTCGGCTGGTTCATCATACAGCCACACAGTTCAAGGTACTGAACAGCACTGGCAGCAAGCGTTGTGGAGTAGTGGAATCGAATGTGAATTTTCGAAGGGTCCGACATCAGATGCATGTGTAATTCGATGTAATTCATAATTCCAATCACATTGGGAGGATAAATCTGCCACGTCCTTTGTCAAGCGAACTCAAGTGCACCATGTTCTTGGTATCTTCGATGTTTTGGAGCCTATGCTTCCTGTAGTAGGATCATCTTAGCTGATGGCGGTGACGGATAAAGACGCTTCAGCTCATGTTGTATGTCTCCTGTAAACTATTGCAGAAAGTAAGGAGGCGGTGAACATGACTTACGTTGTTCAGAAGTGTCACCCCGTGAGTTCTGATCTTTGTCAGCTCATCTTCACGGTGCCAGTTGCTGGCCAGGTCTCAGACATGGCTTTACACACCGCGTCATACAGTAACTTAGACGCTGGATTAGACACTGGCTTAAGAAACCCACCAGATGGACCAGTTGGTGATCATTCATTACTGGCGTATCCGAAAGTATTCACTTTCGGCCTTGGCTTACAAGTGGAAAGCTGGGCGGTACGGTAGACACCCGGGAGCGGCCACTGTTGGCGAACAGCCGACATCACCAACACGGTGGCAGACTGGCAAAATCCCCCCCCACACACACACACACTGTTGGCGAACAGCCGACATCACCAACACGGTGGCAGGCTGGCAAATCCCCCCACCTCCCCACACACGCCCCCCCACACACACACACTGTTGGCGAACAGCCAGCATCACCAACACGGTGGCAGACTGGCAAATCCCCCCCCCCACACGGATATACACTGTTGGCGAACAGCCGACATCACCAACACGGTGGCAGACTGGCAAAATCCCCCCCCAACGCACATACACACATTGACGAACAGCCGACATCACCAACACGGCGAAGCGATTCACCCGGCTGGCAGGCCCCCCCCCCCCACACACACACCACACATTCGCCACCTAGCGGCGTCGGTCCCAAGTGGCCGGAGACTGCAGCGGACGGAGCGGGGAGCGGCCACTAACACCAGCCGGCCGGCGTAATGGCCCGACAACAGCTGACGGCCGTAATTGCCGGCGCAACGACGGCCGGGTCACGCGCGGGTCATGAGAGAACGCTTCCGTCGGCGGCGCGGCCGCCTGCGTTGCAGAGCCGGCCGGAAACGGCCGACTTCCGGCGGTGGCTGACCACGGCCCGTGTTTCAGATCTCGTTCAGCTACAGCAAGTACGCCGACGAGATGAACGTGGTCGACCTCGACATTCTGGACGAGGAGCGAGATCCAACCAGGTGGGTGTTGGTTGTTCACTGGGAGGTGCCGGGAGTCTAACGATTGGCGCGTCCGTCACGCTACCCTGAGATGACCGGTTGTTCAAGTTGCGCTAGCTACTCGGATGTCGCCTCCTGTTTGAGCATTTGTGACGGGGAATAGCGCATTATTAGCTATGCCGTTTCCCAGCATTGCGCAGCCGATTCCCGGGGGTTTCCATGCAGAGTCCCGAAGATATTGAGGGTGATGGATGGTAATTAAGCATTCACGGACTCCCACCGATAGTTTTGAGAAGTGATATCAATGTTCTATATATCACCGTAAATCGTACATTTTACTTAGTGTAATTACATAACTAAAATATCAAGCTGGTAATATAACATTATGCTAAATATGAAGCGTCCAGCGTTCTCTGAAGACATCGTCCTTAATCCATGCTAGATACATGTGTGCCTTTTTGTGGTTCGGCATTAATCACTGCTGTCGTCGGTGTAGGGGCGGACTAATCCCGCGGGACATTAAGCGGTCGTTCAATGGCGACGCATATCCGCCCAAGTATGCCAGCATCCGCTCAAATATGGCAGCATCGGCTCAAATATGGCAACATCGGCTCATGATCCGGCGCGAATTTCCCAGGCCATGATATAAAATGCCGATCGCACGGTCAGTCGCCTATCACCGGACGCGACACACGTACAAAAAATGAGATCTCATCGCACGAGCTATGCCGCACGCCAGTGTCTCGGACGTTCCTCGGACGTTCCAGCTCATTACCACATAGCCGGCGTTGTTCTCCGGCGCGGGCTAATTAACGCTGGCGGGAGATCGCCGTGTCCACGGTCCACAGGACGAGACAGCTGTTCTGGCGGCGTTTCTCACAATCCGCGGCTGGGCTGGCATTGTTTGGCGGGTGCTTTGCCGGCTGGTTATTTGCTTGATCCGGACGGCACCGTTCGATACATCCGCCGATGATAGCCAGTGCGACCGAAGTAAATACATTCCTGCCAGCCGGGCTCAAGCAGGCACGACGCTGACTGAAAGCATTTGACCACTAGCACAGCGCTAAAAGGAGAATAATCGTGGGTTGCTTTACGGCGCGGTCAACGGCTAGGGCATATATCGTCGCCAGCTTCTTATGCCGGTTGGTCGCGAGTGGACTCGATAATGCCGCCGGTTGCGGGATTCGAACCCACAATCTTACGGTCAAGAGTCCAGCGCCCTACCGACTGAGCTACCGCGGCCCGTAGCACAGCGTCGATGGGTGAATAATATTTAGCATTAACACGTTCCATGACGCATGGGAATGATCAACCGAAAACTTGATTTTCCATAACGGATAAATCAGTTGTTAATCCTGCAACATCATCGTGCAGCTATCACCTGAATCCGCCACTTTCAAAGGCAAACACTTGTCACGTGCGTTTGTAGGCAGAACTCCAGTGGTAGCGTTTTACAGCCACCGTTTTTGCCACCGTGAGAATGGCGGCCTTTTTGCCGACGTGACGTTTCTCGCACACGGCCACCTGACGGCGTCATGCCCTCCCGTCACACCTGTCCAGCGTCATACGGGGACCCTCCCCCTCGTCACATCTGTTCAGCGTCCACCGCCGTCCGCCCAGAACAACACACAATAACGCCACCGGCCGAGCGACAAACAATAACCACATCCGACACGTGATCTGTTTTTACGCCGGCCTGGCGTCAGAACTGAGTGTTAATGCAGGCGAGATGGGATGACAGGGGTGTTGTGCGCTGGTCGGGACACCACCCATCATCTGCCGGCCGACGCGGGGTGTTCTCGCGCGGCTGACATTTGTGTGCTGCTCGCCCAACTCGTCCCTTGCGTACTTGTAAGATACGTTTCTTCTGCCGGAGATGTGACCACGCCCTGCTCGTGACCCCCAAGACCAGTTCCGCTTAGACTGGTGAAGTCCGCCAGAGGTGGAGCTGGCTTCTTTTCATGGGCACCCCTCCCCTACCCTCTCAATGTTTCGAGTTTTGGCATGAGATCTATGGGTGTTGCCAAGGAAGAATGCCATAAAAACATTCGCCCCCCCCCCGCGGCTCCTTCACAACCACCCAGTGTTCTGAAATTGACCTTAGTGTACCTGCTGCCTTTACCAGTGGGCAGTATTGCTGCCAGAGACGATGAGCGCCTGTGAAGACCCATCCAAAGTCACATAGCCTGGACTAAAATAGCCAAAGTCGTACCTAATGTCAAAAAGAGAAAAGTGATTTCGAAACAATTGTAATTAAGTGTGGGTTTCCTCTCAAATTTCAGGGGACGAATAGTCTAGGGGTAAGTTGCCCGTCTCACAATCGGAAGATTTTGTGTTCGAGTCTCGCTTGTCGGCACTCTTCGCCCGCGACCAATCTGCGTGAGAGATTGGCGACGCTATATGACTCAACGGTCGACGTGTCGTACAGCCAATAGCCACCACCACCCTCTCAAATTTCAGAACTTCAGGACACTCAGGACACCCACCCGTCCCCCTAATCATGTCGGGAAAGTTTAGCCCCGAGTGACCCGTCTAGAATGATGGGCTTGCGCGTGACGCCGACGGCAGCTGACGCGTGTCTCGTCCTTTCCAGGTTCTACTCGCTCCACTGCCTGCTCTTCCCCAAGTCGGCGTTCTGCCCGCACTGACGTCATCACGGCGTTCAGTCACGTGACGAAGGGCTTTCAGCGGCCGCCCGGTGTGGCGCCGACCACGTGGTCGGCCACGTTACCAGCGGCCGACGCGCGCACATGTTTTATATCCGTGTACTGCTGTGTACCGAGGAGCGGTCAGTTACCGCCAGGGTCGGCGGGTTGGGTGTTCGAGACGCGCTCGCGACACCGACATGTTGCACGTGTTTGTGGAGCTGGTCGATGGTTTGTGTTTGTGTTTGTGTTTGGGTGTCGGCCGATGTGATCTGGTGTGGCCGTGTGGCCCGCCTGGGATGGACAGGGTATGGCGGCGTGTGCTCGGTCCCGCTCCGTGCAGATGGCGGCCGGGTGTCGAATGTCTGTGCCGCTGCTTTGCATTTAACTGGCGGAGGCCATCGGTAGGCGGAGCTTCCCACTCAGATTAGTCTTATTTTTGGCCAGCGCGTGCCTGTGTTCGCTCAGTGTGTGTCTTCCATTACTACATGCACGATTTAGAGCGCGGTCCGCAACAAATAGCAGGTCGCCCGACACCGCGGATATCGTATTGTCATATCAAAGAACTTCACACGGCCGAAATACCTCCACTGGAGAGGTACCCGGCATCGATCTGGTGAAGATATTTCTCGCCGGTGTGACGTTTTCCTTTGTTGTGCGTGCTGCCACTTGCCGTCGTGAGACGAGCTTGGCGACAATCGTCACGGCCTTGTGCCGACAGTCCTTGCGCTGCGACATACTGCGCGCACACTCGTGGGCAGAAACGCATCATGAAATGGCTGTGTGCAATAGAGCGGGGTGGAGTTGCGAGTGCGTCGACTGTAGTGATGGGTAGCTAGATCGGTATAGGTAGATGCTGCGCTGATCGTTTTTGTCGGACTGTCTTCCAGTGAATTGCTGTGATACCGGATCGACGCGGTGCGGGTCACGTGCGCAGAAATACATGTCAATTGTATGGTGATTGTCTTGGCTGGTATGGAACCGACTCGGAAATCTGCAGAAATATGCGAGGTTAGGAAGTAACATGGAGAAGCGACTTGGAAGTAACAAGAAGGGTGTTGTTTTTAGCAGAACGTACTTCTGGAGATTCCGAGTGCGCCCGCCCACTGGAATTGTGAATGGTAGGTGCCACTTTCAGAAAATTTAGGAGATCCGAGTGCATCCCTTAAATTTTCCCCTCATTCCTAACACTAACATCACCAGGCCTTCGAGATTCGGTGAACGGGGCGAGGGAAATCAAGCTTTTGCCCCTATTTCTGCCAATATTGTGTTCACAAACCCGAATTTGCACCACGTGTTCACATTGGGCGCGCGGCTCCTGCGGTGACGCCTATGATTCACCCCCCCCCCCAGGGATCCTCCGGGAAATGGTGCACCTGGACGGAGGGATCCTCCGGGAGATGGTGCACCCTGGACGCAGGGATCCTCCGGGAAATGGTGCACCCTCCGGGAAATGGTGATCCTCGGTGCAAACTGCCGAACCCGCCAGTGCATGTACGTGTCAAACTGACCCGGGAATTTCGGTCCTTCAGAACGCCACAATTTTGGGAAGGCTCTCGGCGTTTCCCGGGGAAGCGCAGACGGAGGCGGATCCAGGATTTGTGATGGGAGATGCTGTTTCTCGGGGAAGCCCAGACAGGGACAGATCCAGGAATTGTGGTGGATGCTATTTCTCCAGTAGGACGCTACTAAGTTTTGGCAAGCCTTTTCAAGGTGGGGGTGGGGCACTCAAACTTTCTGCAGGGGCGTCCTTTGTGCCCTGATGGACGCCTTTTCCACTCGGAGAGGCTCATTCGGCGGATAAATTTAAGGGGAGGGCACTCGAGGGTCCTGGAGGGGCGCCGTTTCCAGTCCGAGCGGCGACGGATCTCCATGGGGGAGGGCTTGTGCCCCTTTGGCTCCGCCCCTGGGTGCAGGCCACCAATTACCAGCAGGTTGCAGTTCTTCGCTCAGTTCCGTGCAATGCGGGGATGATTCCTCTCGCAACAGTTACAAACTGGTCAGATTATTTCTTTTGTCGACAGAAAACTGGCACGATTTCTTTCGCAATAGATCCAAACTGGTCAGGCCATTTCGTTAGTGGACAGAACAACATTCGGGTACAATATTTGAATGAAGTGTACGTCTGTCGACATTGCATGGAGAGTACTGCCATCACAGTCTCAGTACCCTCCAGAGTTTTGAATTGGTGGGATTGTTGCCACATGCAAGCTCAGACACTGAAGCAGCTTGATCAGCGATCAGTCGGCGACGTCGTGAAGCAGTGCTCGGGCGGCGGGTGAAGT
Source organism: Ashinkailepas kermadecensis (assembly GCA_034440615.1). Taxonomy (NCBI): domain Eukaryota; kingdom Metazoa; phylum Arthropoda; class Thecostraca; family Neolepadidae; genus Ashinkailepas; species Ashinkailepas kermadecensis. Next base: position 79,940 of record JAOTOM010005080.1, on the reverse strand, counting down.
ACCGCAGGTGTGGCAGCTTTACCACACACGTCGTCTAAATCCAGCCTTTATCCCGTCCTGAAGCACCAACTTCTTCGGCAGCACGAAGTTAGAAATCTGCAGCAGCAGCTCCATTGGTGATCATGATTCAGCAGCTGGTCGTGATTGTGGAGGATGATTTCACTCTGTCCTTAATCACTCACCAGGCCTCACACGAAGACCACCACGTCACCGGTTGGTCCCGCTTGGACTGGCTTGGTCTAAGTTGGTGTCACGTGGTCTAAGGTGAACCGTAGAGGCGGGGGAAGAAAGGCATGTATTTGTTTGGTAGCACGATAGCCGGCGTTGGAGATAATTTATGGTCGCTCGGATAGCAGATTTAGTTTTCTCGGTGAATAGTTTGCTGGGGTGTGATGTCCGGTGGAAAAGCGACAAAACGGATTTTGGATAACGGGGGCGGAGCAAGAGCGCTTTAGGTTGATTTTGTGCAAGGCTATTGTGGTATTATGCACTGTGCGAACTCCGGAGTCTGGGGTTAACTGCAGGCTACATTTTAACTGCTTATAATATTAATTTATGCTCTAAAATTTGACGTCTGAATTTTCATGAGCAACAAATATCAGGATTTATTTGCCCCTGGGGGAGCAGTCAAGTTATTTATTTGAGCTTTTGGGGCTCATCAACTTCATTGGTCATGTAGCGCCCAGGGCAGCAGTCCAGATGTGCGACATATTCACGATCGCTTCTCTCGATAACAACCATCTCAGCCCATTCCCCGGCGAAGACCCGATAAACGCCAACACGAAGGATAACTAACCGACATAATCGTCGCTACCGCCACAGATCAGAAGCATTACCCGGTAATCACGATAACTGCTCTGGATAAGCACGTTGAGGAGCGGCTCCGCGGCGCAGAGGGCGCGCCGCTCGCTGTTGCAGTGTGTGGCGCCACGATGGGAATGGGCAGGCGGCCGTGGGACCACGGCAGCCCTTGGCCCGGCACGGCGACGTTCCGATCGTACCGAAATACCTCATCAGACGCCGTAAATAATCAGCTGTTAATTGCGCAATGGCCGTGATTAAGGTGCGCGCCAACACACCGAATCGACGTCAGTGGGCGGCGGACGCCTGCAGCGACCGTTTCGAGCCGGGAACAACTGTCCGCGGCCTCGTCTTCATTTGGAGGACGCTTGGACGCGAAGATGAAGACTTAGTGACGAGTGACGGACGCGCGGGTTGACCTCGGCACGTTGTGCCTGCCGAAGTGGTCGGGAAAGAGGGTCCTCGCGATCTGTCTTGGAGCGACACAGACGCATGGGCGGAGTTTCACAGGTGGTGCACGACCTGACAGTGACTGAGCACCGCCTACATATCACTTTGAAATTCAGCATTGGTGGCGATGCGGATGTGTGGAAAAGCACCATCTAGAAACCGCAATGTCATGCAAAACTACCACCTGGAATTATCGGAAGACTGCTTTGGAATTCCCCACCGATGGAGCCGGGTATTCGTGTAGACATCGAGTTATTCCTTCTGTAATTATATTTATGTTGCTTCTGCACCATTATTGAGGTTACACATGACATAATTAGTACCGGGTTGATTTAAATTACTCACCTCACTCTCTTGGGCGGTTCAATCGTTTTCCATTTCCATGTGAGCCGAACGGAGCTTCGACAAGCTAGTAAGTAGCTGATGCTGCCGCGGTAGCTCAGTTGGTTAGAACGGTCAAAGCGTGTGTTTCGGCAGCTACGCTTCAGCGTAAGATCCATGCGCACAGAACGTGTGGCTCTGCATCGTGGCTATTTCGGAACACCAAGTCATACACTTCGCAGAGTGAAACAAATGATACGCCGTGCGTGTTTTTGGCGCTGATGCGCCGCTCGAAATGAAGTGCATTGTTCGCAGAAGGTGATGCAAAACAGTAGCGAACCTGTACTGAGCGTGTGTCGACTGTGTTTTCTGAAACATCCTGAGTCTATGCTTCAAGTACTCTCAGTCTTCTACGGGACTGGGCATGAGGACCTCACAGACAACCGGAAGCGGCAGAGCACAAAATACACGTTAGTTTATCCTCTCGCGGTTCCAGAAGGTGAACGACGACCACCCACGACCTATGGCCACAAATAGTCCGAGGAAAATTAGAGCGGAAGGGGCAGCAGCCAGGGCACGAGCCACACGGGTCAAAGATCACAGGCAGCCGACGGCGGCGGCGCGGAGGCGGGGGGGGGGGGGGGGCAGCTGCGCCTGGTGGGAATCTGTCCGCCCCACCGCCAGTCTCCGGTCGGTGGTAAACTGTGCTGCTCTTCGAAACCCAAAATAGTGTGACCACCACAGGGGTAACAAGGATCGTAGAATACAAATATCGCGGTTTGAAGAAATTCGAAGCACTGATCTATTATGGAAATATGGGTTGTGCTGATAATTGTATTTGCAAAGCCCTACTTTTAGCACAAAAGATGCGCAAAGGAGCACCCAACAACCTAGAAACTGGTATTTTCAGATTGTAAATATGCGCTATAGTTCCGGAGATAAAATAATTTAATCTTACGCCGTTGAGTCGTAGCGTCACGTTTTGACGTCACATTTACGGATAAATGGTCAGACGTGCGGACTCTTCGACCTCAGATTCGTCTTCAGGACATGAGAAAACCCCACAGACACAGCTTCCAGAAATCTGAGAGTAGTGCTTAACATTGTTCTTACAGCCATTGATGTATCACCCATTAGTCTGCACAATGAAACGGTCGTGGTGCGTTGACTGCTGTAGATTGTCGTAAAATCCTGTAAAAGAAAATACATCGCAGATTCACTGCATGCTAATACCATTGCGTATCACACCATATATCACACAAGAATCAGATTGCATATCGCACATACCTGTCCTACACATAACTGTCCTATGACAAAGGCTAACACAAAATTTACGCAGGGGAGACCGGGGCTAAATGTTACACGGGATGGTTGATACAACTGCATTTCTCAAAAAGTATGAAGCCGGTTGCTATGGCTACCACACATGCTGCTATGGGCACCCTCTTCTTGTGGCCAGAACAAGCTCAGGTCCTTTCGACCCGCGGCTGCGGAATGGTGACGATGTGGCGCGTTTTTGGGGCGATAGTAAAATTTAAATGTCTGTGCTTCCCACATAATTTATAATTATACGCCCACTTGCTAACTCTTTAGGTGCCTGTTATCATTACCATCTTCTCTCAGCTTTGCAACGGTGAGATGCTTTTATCGTTTCCCGCTACACTGTACTCGCAATGTTGCATAGCATGTTGTAGCCTGCACCAGATAGCCTGCGGCATAAATTGATACAGCCCGCATCCACTTAATCAGCCTGTTTCAATGTTTTGTGGACGCGTAATGGAATCAAATAACCACAGAATTGCCTATGTGTATTAAGGTATTTGCTAACACTTTCAATATAATCTTATTCAATATTTCTACGGGAATGTATCGCCTGACGGAAAAGCCTGAAAGAAGGAAAAGGTGCAGCCACGGAATGAACGTTTGCGCATTCCATGAATGGCATAAACTATGAGCTATGGTCAGCCAGGACTCAAAACAGTATTTTTACTGTAAAGGTGGAACATGGGCCTTTCAGATGGCGAAAAGTGATGTCACCTATAGATATTATATTTTATTTAGCTTACCTTTCCTTAACTTACCCCATCGTCAGTAACAACTAATCCATATAGTGGAGTAAATTGATGAACCGGTTGATGCGCGATGTTTGGCTCTAAGCTATGGTGTAAAGCCCAGAGGATGTCACGAAATAAAAAAAATATTGGGAATGATACTAGAAGGATCCAATATGATATATTGGATCCAAATGATCCAAATGATACTAGAAGGCTTACATATCAAAGTATATTGAAACAGATTACCCATCTACTTAATATCTGTCTACAAACTGGAATATTTCCTGACGATTTTAAGAAAGCAGTTGTTGTACCTATATTCAAGGCAGGAGAACGTCATAAATTCACAAATTATCGACCTATATCTTTACTCCCTATATTCTCTAAAATTTTGGAAAAAATATTACACTCCTATCTTTCATCATATTTGGAACTAAACGATGTACTAAGCCCTTTTCAATTTGGCTTCAGAAGAAATCATAGCACATACATGCCCATTATGCATTTATATAATGAAATTACGAAGTCCATTGAAAATGGAGATATTTTGTGTGGCTTATATATTGATTTAAAAAAGGCCTTTGACACAGTTAGCACAGACATACTAGTTAGGAAATTACAGTGCATTGGAGTTGAAGGTCCCCTACTTAGGATATTAGAATCATATCTTAAAAATAGATATCAGCAAACTAAAGTAAACGAGATGTTATCTGAACCAGAGTTAATTTCTATGGGTGTTCCTCAAGGCTCCATTCTAGGACCATTATTATTTATCATTTATATCAATGACTTGGCCAGAATTCTAAAACAAGCAAATATGTACTTCTTTGCTCATGACACAGCTATTCTTGTCAAGGCTAGAAATATAGATGAATTACAGAATAAAATGAATGGCATTGTGCCTGAGCTAACAACATGGTTCAGAGCAAATAGGTTATCTCTAAATGTAACAAAGACAAATTATCAAATATATTCTGGAACTCTCAGCAATGACATAGATATAGTGATCAATTTGGCTAAAGTGAACAGAAAACAACAAATCAAGTATCTTGGCATAGTGCTTGATGAAAAATTGACTTGGCATGGGCACATTGATTATGTCACAGCCATCATTAGTAGAAACTTGGGTATTATGGGGAGGGCAAAATATTTCATTACAAGTCGAGAACTGAAGTACTTATATAACTCTTTAATCCTTCCCTATATAAATTACTGTGCGGTGATTTGGGGTAATAATTATCCCACAAGATTAGACCAAATTATAAAATCCCAGAAACGTGCATAACGGATTATTGATTATAAGTATTATACATATCCTACTAATGAGTTATTTATCAAGTACAACATATTGAAGTTCACTGATATGGTGCAGGAACAAAACATATTAATACTGCACAAATTTGTACATGATACATTGCCATGTGCTATGGCTGACTTCTTTCAATATGCAACACCTACTAATACAAGAATCATTCAACATTTCTCTATACCATTTACTTATCGACAATATAGGCTGTTTGCTATTACATACTCTGCACCAAAATCCTGGACTAGTGTAATTTGCCAAATATTTCCCAGAATAGAACAGGTGCCAAGGAAAAAAATGTGCTAAAGAAATGCCTTAGACATTACTTTATAGAATTATACATATCAAACGAGAACTGAAGACTGAATCTAGTTCATGGAACTCATATAGTTAACTTTTAAAAATTATACCTTGCCATAGAGAACGTCACTGTTAATATAAGGCAACACAGAAAAGTATGATGTGCGTGAATGAATGGGTTTTTTGTTTTTGTTTCGTTTTGTTTTTTGTTTCTTTTTTGTGATGGAGGATTCTGTTAGGTTCGTATTCACCCATGCATATTCTGCATGAGTTATCTTCGTCTGAATGCTTTCATCTTTTCTGTACTCCCCCTAACATTTCAACTTGTCACCCTGGGAATTCCGTGGGCGCTACTAGCTTGCTACCTGTCCATGGTTTTTCCCGGGGTCTCATTTCCTTTCTACTAATTGGTGGTAGTCTATCTGCAAAAAGAAAAAGAAAATACAGAAGGGATGGTAATAGTATTGGCATAATCACATTCTGTTGTATCTCTTGCTTGCATCCCGAGGCACCCGTGGGTTGGCTGTCCTGATCTATGGGCAGCTCACCTAGGGAAGCCCCACACTGAAAGACCCAATGAAGGTGCATACAGCCAAATTAGGATAGGCTGCTGCTGCATCTGATATGGGGACGACAATTTTTATTAAAAAAAAAAAAAAAAAGGAAAAAAAAAAAGGCTTAGGCTTGACATAGGAATGGCTATCTCCTCGCTATCCTTCCAAAATGACGAATTATTTTGAGTTTCGCCAAAATTGCATCAACTAGATCCGGTCTCCCCTACTTTGTGCGGAGCTGAAGTGGAAATGCTGGTCTCCTTCAATATATCATGTCTTTGCAAGATTAGTGACCACTCAAATTCGTCACCCGACTCTGTCGCATGCCATTCGAAGGTCACCAGCGACCAAGGTAACGCAAATGGCATCCTCCGTACCGAACACAAACTGTCTACCGCGCGCCATTGTCGGAACGGTGAAACTAAATTGTAGAACAGATCATGCGAAGTAACAGTTGCACATTTTCCCGGGTGAGTTCGCGTTGCGAAGACCCATACGTCTTCCATGCGGGCGCAAACATGCCGTCACACATGCTCAGGCACATGCGACAGCGGCGTACTTCTCTGTCCCAATCGTGCAGCTGATCACGTTCTGTCGACTTGGAACCTCAAGAAATTTACAAGAGGGGTTGGGGAGTGGAGGGGATTCGCCTGCTTTCGACTTCCGTGAGCTAGCAAGGGTAGACAAGAGGGCAGGGTCTCCTCCAGCACGGGAGGCGGGATCCTGTGGGAGGCGGTGTCCCCTCACTCATGACCCGCCCCCCCCCTCCCTCCAGTCAAGTCGCATTTCCCACTGATTCAGCGTTGCTGGATGGGGGGGGGGGGGGGGGGGGCGACGGCGGGTGCTCTGAAGCCTTCAAGGCTGGGAGCCCATTGGAGTCAAATGTAGCGACATTCCGGTCAAATTTTTATAGACGAAGCATTGGAAGAGGGTGGTGCATAGTCTGGTGCTCCTGTCTCGCAGCTCACAATTAGTGGGGAAAGTGGAGCCAGGAGAAACTGGTCATGGATTCAAGAAGTGCTGACGATGCATATGCATATATAATAAATATATATATATATATATATATATATATATATATATATATATATATATATATATATATATATATATATATATATATACATACATACATACATACAAACAGACATGCATGCATGCATGCATACATACATACACACATGTGTATATACATACATACAAAGATATATACATACATACATACATACATACATATATACATACATACATACATACTTGTATGTATGCATGTATATATATTCAACAGCATTCCTCATCACCCTCCACCAACTCATCCTCAGCCCTATCCCAAGTATGCTTCTCTCCACAATGTTGGCTCCATCTCCCTCACTACATACTCTTGAAATGGCCATAATTATCCGAATGAATGATAATCCAAACATCAATAGCCAATCACTGCCCGAACGGTGGCAGAAAGCCTTTGAATAAATGCCGGGTGTGGGCTGGCGGGTCGCCACCACTTCTTCAGGCACGTCGGAGCCCAAGGTGGCCATGAGCCCGTATCCCCTGGATCCGCCACCGAAGTGATCCGCCTCGAAGCTGAGCGATTGATCATGAGACTGACCTGAAGTTGCTTCCACAGGACAGGACCTGAAGTTGGACAGGCACACAGAAGCGGACCGGAACACTGACCGATAGATAAAGACTCCGTCACAGCTGGCGCAGATTCAAACAGTCGCACACAAAAAGAAAGGATGCGCCAAAAGATCTGGGCCCTAATTGTTCACTAGGGAGGGGGCTTAGGAGGAGTGGGGGGTGGGGGTGGGAGGGGTCGACTGCTCCAAAAAGATACGTGAAGATGGAACATCTTGGTAGCTCAATCGATATTGCCCCTGAAAATAGTTGCATTTTCCGATCAATGAGGTGGTGGAGAGTTGTCCTCCAGTTGGCATGTCTTTTGGGGCCCTGGTCCGAAGCAGAGTGCCAGCCAATGGCCGACCCAGGACCCGGTAACTTTAGTTAAGAGCACACTCAGATCCCCGGAGCCTCCGTGAAATTGATCTAGCTCAGGCTCATAGGTGCAATTCATCTCTTGGGATGGGCTCGTGCGGCTGCGATATCAACGAACCCCATGGGTCGTCCCCCCCCCCCCCCTCCCATAACGTGCTGTGAAGTCGTCAGCTTTGGTATGGCTGGGCTCTGCCAAGCATTAAGACGCCCCGGGCGGATCGCGAGCAAGTTGTCATAGTAAGCTGAACCTCTTCAGATTTGGAGGTGTGTTTGAAGTGCTTCTTGTTTCACTGAAAGAAGCTTGCGAAATTTCGCAACACAATGCAGAAAAAGAGCGGCAAACTGGAGCTGGTGCTGAAATAAAGTGCTTCGATCAAGCGTGTGCTCTGTGCTGGTTGGATAACTAGCAAAGGCACCCGAAGCATGATGCAGACAGTGGTGAGTGAGCGTCGCAAGTTGTATATGACCGATTGCTCGCCCTCTTTGCCTGGATGATGGTATGCCTGTGCAGAGACTTGGGCGATGTAGCTCTCCGTTTCTCACTACCATTATGCATTCGCAATTGGGTGCGTGCTTCCCATGGGGCTTTCAGTTGTATTTTCGACCTGTGCAGCGACACTCCTGACGATGATCTCAAGTAGAAACTGAGCAGACTAACATTGTATTATTAACTCCAGCTTTTGATTCTATAGAACCGAAAGCTCGAGTTCTTAATATAGTGTTAGGTTGTTCAATTTTTCCCCGTTAATGAAGGCCAACTTGAGATCTGGGTTATATCTAATGTTCGCCACCATGAACCTTTATGCCGGAATATTTTGAATATTATGCTTTGCATCTTACACACTGGGAGCTTCGTAATTATATCCTGATCAATGCATCATTTCACAACTCATCTAACATGTAGTTTTACATAATCTGTGCTCTGAATCAAGACAAATCCTTGAAACCCTTACAAGGAAACAAGATCGAGTCTGAATTGTGGGCTCGTTGGTAAGACTGCGTTCACTCGCTCTGTCTGAATAAAGTTCAGATTATTTCATCACGTGATAACGGAATTGACAGTACACCACCACGTGCGATACTCACATTCCTCGCTGCAGAAGCCTCCCTGTTCAACAGATGTGCTGGAAAAGAAGCGTCAAAACGTTCTAAATATGGTGCAAAATAAAATGAGGTAAAAAGAATACTCCGGGCAAGGAATATTTCACTGAAGTTCACATGACACGGCAAGCACCTTACGTTAACACCATAAAATAAACAGTAAAGTCGCGGCACTCCCAGCTAAGAGATGGAAAACAAATAAACGAGCATAAAGGCACCCAGTGTTAGAGCAATAAAACTAGCAATAAAGAATGCTGTAGGTAGTCATACCCAAAGGAGGCATATGACTGGTCCTAGATCCATCCCAAAAAGAAGTGAAGGCCTAAACTATAATGTTAGTAGTTGATTTGTGACGAGATGGTAGTGAGCACTCCTAATTTGAAATGCATTTTGTTTTACTTAGGCTCCTCCCACAACTCCATCCAGCTAAGCATAAGCTTGTTGCTGGGTGGAATTTGGGAGTCGTATGTGAGTCATGATATGACGTATCATGTCATATGTTCATGACACGGCATACGTAGCATGTCATATGTTCATGACACGGCATGCGTAGCATGTCATATGTTCATGACACGGCATACGTATCATGTCATATGTTCATGACACGGCATACGTAGCATGTAATATGTTCATGACACGGCATGCGTATCATGTAATATGTTCATACCGGTTCGTGATTTATGCCCGTGGACATATCGTAGTCTATGTCCTTGCCTATATCGTGATCTGTGTCCGTGCCTATGTCGTGGACTCTGCCCGTGGCCTTATCGCAATTCATGTCCGTGCCTATGTCGTGGCCTCTGTCCGTGGCCTATCCCAATCCATGTCCATGGCTATATCGTGGCCTTTATCCGTGGCCATATCGTAATCCATGTCCGTTACTATATCGTGGCCTCTGTTCGTGGCCCTATTATAATCCATGTCCGCGGCTATATCGTGGCCTCTGCTCGTGACCATATCGTGATCGACGTCCGTGCCCGTTCGCTAAGCACACCTTGACAACGCTCTAAGCGGCTCTTCCAAGTGCCAAGGTCGGGCCGGCGTACCAGCTTCAGCTGACTTTGCCAGAGCTGAAGGAAGAGGAGTCCGCGCCCGACTATCGGGCTCGCTGGTGCTGTTTCTTGAACGCTGCACCTCTGGGCTCAGGCGAGGCCATCAGCTGACCGACAAGTGTTGCCGCAGAGCTGACCCAGATTACGCTGGGTGGCGGCAGGTGGTAGCCACTTGCAATGCAATGCTGCAGCTGCCAGCACCAGTGAGCGGCGCGCTGCTGTTCGGCCAGCTCAATTAGAAACCTTTCATAAATCACGTGACGATGCACCGGCAGACACCTGCGGCTGTAACAACTGGCCGGTGGCCGAGAGTAGCCAGCAGTCATTGTCTGTAGTGGTGCCGACTCCCTGCCACCAGCGGCTGTAACAACTGGCCAGTGGCCGAGAGTAGCCAGCAGTCATTGTCTGTAGTGGTGCCGACTCCCTGCCACCAGCGGCTGTAACAACTGGCCAGTGGCCGAGAGTAGCCAGCAGTCATTGTCTGTAGTGGTGCCGACTCCCTGCCACCAGCGGCTGTAACAACTGGCCAGTGACCGAGAGTAGCCAGCAGTCATTGTCTGTAGTGGTGCCGACTCCCTGCCACCAGCGGCCAGATACCTGCTGCTGTAACAACTGGCCAGTGGCCGAGAGTAGCCAGCAGTCATTGTCTGTAGTGGTGCCGACTCCCTGCCACCAGCGGCTGTAACAACTGGCCAGTGACCGAGAGTAGCCAGCAGTCATTGTCTGTAGTGGTGCCGACTCCCTGCCACCAGCGGCTGTAACAACTGGCCAGTGACCGAGAGTAGCCAGCAGTCATTGTCTGTAGTGGTGCCGACTCCCTGCCACCAGCGGCCAGATACCTGCTGCTGTAACAACTGGCCAGTGGCCGAGAGTAGCCAGCAGTCGTTGTCTGTAGTGGCGCCGACTCCCTGCCACCAGCGGCCAGATACCTGCTGCTGTAACAACTGGCCAGTGGGCGAGAGTAGCCAGCAGTCATTGTCTGTAGTGGTGCCGACTCCCTGCCACCAGCGGCCAGATACCTGCTGCTGTAACAACTGGCCAGTGGGCGAGAGTAGCCAGCAGTCATTGTCTGTAGTGGTGCCGACTCCCTGCCACCAGCGGCCAGATACCTGCTGCTGTAACAACTGGTCAGTGGCCGAGAGTAGCCAGCAGTCATTGTCTGTAGTGGTGCCGACTCCCTGCCACCAGCGGCCAGATACCTGCTGCTGTAACAACTGGCCAGTGGCCGAGAGTAGCCAGCAGTCATTGTCTGTAGTGGTGCCGACTCCCTGCCACCTGCGGCTGTAACAACTGGCCAGTGGCCGAGAGTAGCCAGCAGTCATTGTCTGTAGTGGTGCCGACTCCCTGCCACCTGCGGCTGTAACAACTGGCCAGTGGCCGAGAGTAGCCAGCAGTCACTGTCTGTAGTGGTGCCGACTCCCTGCCACCTGCGGCTGTAACAACTGGCCAGTGGCCGAGAGTAGCCAGCAGTCATTGTCTGTAGTGGTGCCGACTCCCTGCCACCAGCGGCTGTAACAACTGGCCAGTGGCCGAGAGTAGCCAGCAGTCATTATCTGTAGTGGTGCCGACTCCCTGCCACCAGCGGCTGCAACAACTGGCCAGTGGCCGAGAGTAGCCAGCAGTCATTGTCTGTAGTGGTGCCGACTCCCTGCCACCACCGGCTGTAACAACTGGCCGGTGGCCGAGAGTGGCCAGCAGTCATTGTCTGTAGTGGTGCCGACTCCCTGACACCTGCGGCTGTAACAACTGGCCAGTGGGCGAGAGCAGCCAGCAGTCATTGTCTGTAGTGGTGCCGACTCCCTGCCACCAGCGGCTGTAACAACTGGCCGGTGGCCGAGAGTGGCCAGCAGTCATTGTCTGTAGTGGTGCCGACTCCCTGCCACCAGCGGCTGCAACAACTGGCCAGTGGCCGAGAGTAGCCAGCAGTCATTGTCTGTAGTGGTGCCGACTCCCTGCCACCAGCGGCTGTAACAACTGGCCGGTGGCCGAGAGTGGCCAGCAGTCATTGTCTGTAGTGGTGCCGACTCCCTGACACCTGCGGCTGTAACAACTGGCCAGTGGCCGAGAGTAGCCAGCAGTCATTGTCTGTAGTGGTACCGACTCCCTGCCACCAGCGGCTGCAACAACTGGCAGTGGCCGAGAGTAGCCAGCAGTCATTGTCTGTAGTGGTGCCGACTCCCTGACACCTGCGGCTGTAACAACTGGCCAGTGGCCGAGAGTAGCCAGCAGTCATTGTCTGTAGTGGTGCCGACTCCCTGCCACCAGCGGCTGTAACAACTGGCCAGTGGCCGAGAGTAGCCAGCAGTCATTGTCTGTAGTGGTGCCGACTCCCTGCCACCAGCGGCTGCAACAACTGGCAGTGGCCGAGAGTAGCCAGCAGTCATTGTCTGTAGTGGTGCCGACTCCCTGACACCTGCGGCTGTAACAACTGGCCAGTGGCCGAGAGTAGCCAGCAGTCATTGTCTGTAGTGGTGCCGACTCCCTGCCACCTGCTGCTGTAACAACTGGCCAGTGGCCGAGAGCAGCCAGCAGTCGGCCGCGTCACTGTCTGTCAGCGGCGCCGACTCCCTGCCACCAGCGGCGGTCTGCCGGCCACTAATGACGTCACAGTCGAATGGTCTGACAGGCAAAGATCGGTAGCGCTCTTCGCCAGTGGGCGACGCAGTCAGGGGCGGAGCTTCCTGTGCTTTTGGTGGGGCCTGTACCCCACCATCTTTGCCTTGGCCCTGCCAACTTCTTGCTCTCTTAGCATGCAACTCTGTGAGGTGTGTCCCACCAACCAAATTGGCAGCACTCATTGCCTCCATGCATTGGACCCCACCAATAGTTTTCAAACTTAAGACATAAGACATAAAGACATAAGACAAACTTATTCACGTAGTTAGGACGTAGCTGGGATGGAGAGAGCATTGGCAAGGGGCATGTGATTAATGATGAGGGAATTCGCATTTCATCATGCCATTGCCACTAACTAAAGTGTTCCGAGACTGAACAAAACATTAGTTCTCCCCTCTCCATTAATGGATGTCCCACCTGTGAACGATACACATAAACAGAGCTGTAGATCTGCAACACCTGTGGCAAAATCAGGTCAAATCAAATCAATAAATATTAATGAATCAATCAATGAATAAGGCAAGTGAAACCCGAACCAAGGTATTGCAAGTTCTTGCTTGGATTCGTGGAGGGAAAGATCTGTTGAGGTGGGGGGCGGGGGGAGAGGTAAAGAGTGCGTTCTGGATTTTTTCTCACCTTTGGACGAGCACAATATTTTGCCAAGTTAGCTTGAAAGTGTTGGTGTGGTATGTCGCGCCAATATGTGTTTGGTGTGGCGGGTGCCGTACTGCTCTACGGAAGTCTACACCCCTGAATATGCGCAATGCGCTACACCCATAAATACTGCAGAATATGCAAACGCAACGGACAGATGGAATGGCACCCTCAGCAGAGCAGGCTCTCTTTCAGGTAAGCATGGCCAAATTGTGGTGTTTAGATGGGTAGCCCCTCAAAAAATGTGTACATGCAAGCGTGACCTAGTGGTGAGTTTCCAATCAGCGCGCATGTCAATTTCTGATAACGAAGTAATCCATGAATGGAGAATTCCGTTATTTTTGGTGTGTCTGTGTACCCCTGAAACCTGCCAAGCACTCCTGAAGCTCAGCATGGATCCATGTGGGAAGCACTTATCACAGCGTTCACGGCCTCCTGCACTCAATGAAAAACATCATTGAACATGCATGCAATTATCCACCAATGACGTAATCGCTCGGATCCGGCCCCAATGGTCCACCCACAGTCCTATCAGCGCCGCCGATCCAACATGTGCCTACATGCAGTCGTCATGTCAGCAGCTTCCGAGAGGAAATCGTGACATTAGAGTGATCTTTGGTGCATCCTTCCGACTCACTCCGACCCATCCGACTCATTCAACTCATTCCGACTCATCCAACTCATCCGAGTCATTCAACTCATTCGACTCATACCGACTCATTCCGACTTATTCGACTCATTCCGACTGATCTGACTCATTCCGGCTCACAAGAAGGTCGTGACTGAAGGAAAAGCTGGCAGCTTGCGCCAAAAAGACAGGATGGGAACCTCGGCATGGCTGGCGAGGTGATGACACACGTGGCCCACCGCAGGCCGGGATGGGAGGTGTGGGCACTGGCGGAATTTCTCATAAATAACTGGAAGCGCTCAATGTATTGAAGCAATGGAAGGACCAGCATCGGTAGAGAGGACTCACTCCATGGAAGAAACGGAAGGACCTGCATCGGTTGGGTGGGCCCACTCCATGGTGTCCCATGCTAAATCCGAGATTATTGGAGGGGAGGGGTTACGCTAGTTTTGAGGAGAGGCAGGGCTTGAGTCCTCTCAAAAGTACATAGAGTTCCACCCCTGGGTATGATCACTGGCGGATCTAGCCCACCGGTTTGGGGGGGGGGCCAACTTTCGGTTTTCGGCGTCAGCCCCTCCCCTCCCCCTCCCCCAGTGGCGTACCTAGGAATTGCATCAGGGGAGGGGTCGAACGGATTTGGAGGGTGCCCATTTTCCCACTATTTTGGCTTAAAAGCACCGGATTTCGACCACTATTTGGCAAAGGGACCCATTTTTTAAATAATAAGTAAAATAAAAATAAACTATTCATTGATAATATTATTTCCTGTATAGGGGCCCCAGCCTACCCCCACCTATGGAGGTTTCTATGTTACCGGATCTTTGTTCTTGTTTACCAAAACGTTCACGTTCACGTTCAACGTCTTGTACCACGTCAACGTTCGTGCACGTGTACACACTGGCGGATCCGATTTTGTCAACTCTTGCTGTAAGCAGAACTTGAACAGCATGGAACCCTCGATGTGTGTCAGAATCTACTATGCTACCATACTGGCTTCCAAAGTTATTTTTAATTTTGGAAAAAAAATCGTTTAAAATTGGAGATTCTGTCATCCAGACGCAATGTTTTAACCTCGGCAAAGGTTACTGCATTTTAATTTAGTTGACTTCTGTTGGTTTCGGGGGGCCAAAAGAAACTATGCCCCACCCCATTTTAAGCGCTTCGGGGGGGGGGGGCATGGCCGGAATGGCCCCTCCCTGGATCCGCCAGTGAAATGCAAACCCACCAGTTATCTCTTATTCAGGATATAAATACATACCTCCTCTTGCTATTCTTCTTGAAAATATCAGTCAATGTAGCCTGTGTCTTCATCTTAGCAACCCCAACACCAACATACGAAGCATGCTGCTCAACTGGGCTCAACTGGTCACTCGCACAAAACATCCTGTTCAAATTCCGCTTTCGAAATCTGGCTCACTGGGTCCGCTTGCCCGTTACTGGCTAAACAAACTTCATGAACCTATCTGACGAAGGAATAATGAAACTGCTGATTCGTCATCTCTTGCTGTAAGCAGAACTTCAACAGCATATAACCCAAGGCTATAGACCACCATAGAACCCTCGATGTGTCAGAATCTACTATGCTACCATATTGTGCTTCCAAACAATTATAACAAAATACCTTTAAAATTGGAGATTATTTCACCCTGAACGCTATTTTTTTAACCTCAACAAGGGTTACTGCATTTTAATTCAGTTTACTTTTGTTGGTTTGGGGGTGGCCAGAGGCGAGTTCACCGGGATACGCCATTTGCTTGATGCATGCTCCATGGATGTACGTGTGGATATTCCTCGGGCGACCTAATGACCTAAACAATTCCGTCAATCATTAATTGACCATAAATGCCCGGGGGAAAACAGCGAAATCTTTAGAAATCATCGTGTTTCCAGTGCTATCGAGCAGCTTTATTATGGTGGCAGTGACGTAGTCACGAAATTATTTTAGGGGTTGTTCACGAGGATTACTCAGTAAGAGGAACTCTTACTGCGTAGGGGTGACCTCCCTGGTGAAAATAGAGAGCAAACGGAGTAACAAAAGGCCGCTCAAACTCACGATTTTTAACTAATCCATGTGACGAATCGCCGATATTTGATAAATTTATCATGTTTTGCTAAGAAATGTTAACCGAATTGTAATCCCTCAGTCGGCGTCGGAGCTTTAATGGTATGAATTATTTTAAAAGCACGGTAGAGCTCAAGACGATAAATTGTTAGGTCATGGACCATGTGATCCCATGTTAACATCTGTAAATATTGAATGAGCTACACCTAAGATTAGTGGGCTCAAACCCGTCCAAGGGGTAATGAACTTCACTTATGTTCTCAATCCACAAATTACACGAGCCGTTTTGTTGCAGAACAATTACAAGGATGCAACTTTCAATATGTTTGGAAGAATGCAGTGTAATCCCTTCCAGTGATTGCAGCCGCAGGAGGTGGAGCCAGGTATGCTAGAGTAGCTCCTCGAAAGCAACATTTTTCACTTGGGAAGTTCTGAGAACTGAGAACCTAACTGTTGGACGTTTTCGTAATGGAACGACACATCTCACTCCTAGATTAACCTTATGCACGCACATCCCGCCAGAACTCCTGCAAGTTTGCAGGAGCTAACATGAGTGCAGGAGTTCGCAGGAGACACAATGTTTACATTGTGTCGGCGGTAGCAGTTTTTGGTGAGTACTCATCTCAATATTTCAAAACAATGAAAAGCGTAGAAACTACTTTCAAGTCGGCAAGGTTTGGCGCAATCAGGGCATTACTCAGGGAATTGGGTTGGAAAATTGGTTAAAAAGGAACGTATGCTGAGGATAAAGATCGCTTTACCAAAAATAATGGGATAATTTGAAGTGGGAGGACATAAAGAACCCAACAACTGGATAGGAAACCGAAGGGCTGGGCAGGAGATTCCCGCCCAGTTAGCATGTTACAAAATTACCTGAAGCACGAGACATTGGTGGGCTCTTGGTTTTGACAAGAAGCTGGTTGAACTGATGGGACGTAAACCAAATCCCTGACGTTAAAAATTCAAAGTACATTTGACAGGAAATGATCGTGTTACTTTGGAACCAATCTATATTCATGTATGTATATTCTCCAGTAACGACAGTGCATTAACAACATGGGATGTAACTCGGTTAGCGCAAAAGCCAGTCTTAATACGAGGCACCTCTTCAGTAGCACCTCGTGCGCAATCAAAGCAAACGGACATTACGAGCAGGTATGTCTCACAGACACACGCGGGCCATTCTCACAGACACACGCGGACACACGCGGGCCATAGGCCCACTCACAGCCCACGACAGGATCGCTTCAGTTCCAGCAGATTATATTTTAGGAGATTATGAGGTTATGAGACCATTTTAAGAGAGTTGATTATCACTGGATTGTTTCGACGTCACGAGCCAAAGTGGCAGCGCTCACTTCCTCCATGCATGGGGCGCCAAAGATAATGTTCAAACTTTTCCACCAATGATGTAAATCAGATACCCTCGATATGAGCTGGGTGTGGAGTTGGTTTCTCCGGGTGAGCTGAGTGTGGAGTTGGTTTCCCCGGGTGCGTTTGGTGTGGAGTTGGTTTCTTCGGGTGGTGGGACCACCGATGGTGAGGACTATAGCATTGCAAGCATCGCGGCCACCCGTACCAACTTCTGTGGCAACAACATCACATTCCTCAAAGTATTTACGTTATTTTGCATACGTTTAGCTACATCATCTTTCTGTCAGTCTGCATGGTCCATAGTGGATTTGCAACCAACGTCTTTTTTGGCTATCATCCGCTGATGCGTATTACCGCCAGACTAAATGCAAGGACAGAATCAACTCAGACCAAGGAATACTGGAGTGTCAGTGGATACACCTACATTGAAAACCACGTCAGCAGTGGCCAAAATGCTCGGCGCGTGTACGAACCTGAACAGCATCCATGCAAGAATAAAGTCTAACGTAGCACATCAGCTGCACGAGAACACCGTTCTTCATTTTCCACGTCGAACGCGCCCGCAGCGCCGCCCGCTCCGGGACGCTTAGCTTGCCGTCGGCTGTCACCAACACTGAAATACAGGTTCCCAGGCTCCACGTCGAACGCGCCCGCGGCGCCGCCCCCTCCGGGAAGCCTAGCCGACCGTCGCTGTCAACCCTGCGGCGTTTTCCCACGATGAGGGTCGCGTCGACGCGCCCTTGCCCGAGATAGGGCGTCGTTGGCGACGCGCGCGAGCGGCGGCCGCCGGCACGCTGCCGAGCTGGGGACGTCACGGGCGGGCGCGCGCACGTGACCTGACATTCCACGCTTTGTGCCGGCGTGCCGCGGCGCCAGCGGCGCGCAACATTCCCGCCGGGCTATTTTTCGGCGCGAACGCCGTGCCGCCTCTAGAGGACGTATCGACACCGTGCTTCCTCCAGAGGAGGTATCGACACCGTACCGCCTCTAGAGGAGGTATCGACACCGTGCCGCCTCTAGAGGAGGTATCGACACCACAAATGACAGCGAATGACAAGTTCCCTAACGACAGGTCGCGGTAGCTCTGTCGGTAGGGCGTTGGACTCTTGATCATAAGGTTGTGGGTTCGAGTCCCATAATCGGCGAGATTTCCGAGTCCACCCGCGACCAATCGGCGTGAGAGGTTGGCGACGCCATGTGACCTAACAGTCGAACGCGTCGTAAAAGAACCCGAGGTGCGTGTGAGTTTTGTAACGATTGCAATACATCGGATGGAGTTTTAGCTTGGTGGATCTGCAGCTGCAGCGAAGTTTGCGTCAAGTCTGCTCCACTCGACGTTGGCCTCGACGACTACCCTGCGCCACACCGGTCACGGTTAGCTGTGTCGAGTGGTACTGCGCATATCATACCGAGTGGCACTGCGACAGCTGTGTTTGGCCAACACTTGGGCGATCTGGTTAGATATCAATATGTCAGTGGAACAAGATTACATGAGACGAACCTCATGGTAGATGGGCATATCCTGTAGCCTACAGGGAGGTGTTGGCTGTACTACGACCACCCACTAAGATCTCAGCAATTAGTGTGGGGAAGGGGCAAGGAACATGAGACATTCAGTGTGAGTGGATATATTGGAGCCTCCCTAAGGACGGACCGGGGACAATCGTGTGTAAAACCAAACCGGCTTAACAGGGGTTCCATGCCAAAATCAGTCGCTTCATTGAACCAAATACTGACTCGACATTGCTTGAACGGAGACGATTTCAAGCATAACATGGCGTTGCTGAGATCACAAAGATCATCACGTGTATGGCGCCGGTATTACCGCAGACGTGGCAACGACAGCAGCGGCCAGCACGGCAACACTGGTCCAATCCGAGCCGGTAATCTTCACGCTGATGGCCGACCAATGCCGAGAAGTTGACATACAAAAAGTTGTTCGACTAATTTTTACACAAATGGTCTTTAGAAAAGCGCAACGGACCTGCTCTTGACGTCATGGGAAAAGCAGGTCAATGCTCCCTCCGCGTCCGTTGGAACTGGTAGCTGACTGGCCGGGCCCCGCACTGGCCTGACCCCCCTGGCCGGGCCCCGCACTGGCCTGACCCCCCTGGCCGGGCCCCGCACTGGCCTGACCTCCCTGGCCGGGCCCCGCACTGGCCTGACCCCCCTGGCCGGGCCCCGCACTGGCCTGACCCCCCTGGCCGGGCCCCGCACTGGCCTGACTCCTCTGGCCGGACCCAGAACAGCATGCACTTTGATTATGGACGTTTCTTGGACAGACTACGAAGTGAATTTCATGATGGCCATTATTTGAATGAGTCGCGGCCTGCACGGGCATTTGCGATTGACCTCACTCCATGTGGTGGCGGCCCCACGGCAGCAGGTTGGCCGTACGTTTACCCGGTATCGCTAACGGTGACGTTGTGCGTTTACTTGGTCCGATGCCAGCCACCGTGCGCGTAGATTTCCCTACGCGTGGGCTGTAATCTTGGACTCTACCGGACAAGTTGGTTCTACATGCAGACCCAGCTGTTCCCATAATGTAGCAGTTTAAATTGACAATATTAAGCAACATTTATGTTGCTTACATATTAAGCAGCGCAACATATATAAGCAACATATTAAGCAACATTTATGCATGTATAACTGAATGATGAAATATGCCCTTGTCCCACCACCCGATCCACGAATTCCAGTTGAACGACATAATTTCGTCCGAGGGTTTAACGTGCCGTCAATGCACCGACACGGTCACCCCCGTAGCTCGTACCCGGCTTTATCGGGTCAGTTGCCAACTGACCCTCCCAGCCCTAAATGTGAGCACGTGAGGTGACTCGAACCCTGTGCTGGCAGAAACAAGGGAGACAAAAGCAGGCCAGGGCTCTATCGAACTGAGCTACCGGGGAAACTAAGCTATTCGTTACTTATTGAGCGTAGAGTGCAGAGATTATCCATGGCTGAAAAAGAAACCTCTACTATTGGTCGCATGGGCGTAGGAATAGGGACGGGAGGGGGGTGTGGCAGGGAGGGAAATGACCCTCATTCTTTGTCGATCTCAGCTATTAGCCCCTGCATAGCGTTGACGGGAAAGAAATGACCCAAATTCAGCTCGCGCCTCCTCCATTTTGTTTAACCCTCCTACGCCATTGACTGGGTGTGTAAGCTTGAGATAACTGTATAATACCTTATTTAATTTAATTCAATTAAGTTGATTCAATTAAGTTCTGTGCATACTTGGCTGACAGTGGTCCAAATCAAAAGCTGTCCAGACTGAGTATGAGGTGGTCAATTAATTGATGTATTTTGCTCTTATCAAAGAATACTGGTATGAAGGGTGTATAATTGTATGATTTTGGGAGGGCACTTGCCCCCATGTTAGCTTTGCCAATCCCCCAGCTATTTCGACTTTTAACATGGGAACCTATGTGGTATGCCAACCAATCCATGTGGGTCCGCCCATTGCCTTCATGTATTGTGCCCTGTCAATCATTTCGGGAGCCTACAACTATGGTTGTATGGTTAGCTTAATTGTATTTTCCCATAATGCGAAATAAAGAAAAACACAAATAATCTGATTATTTGTGAGATTATGAGCTCATTAATTAGCATATCCGAACTCTGATGTTGCATAGGGCATTCAGGTCCTTCATATCATGTACGTAATTTGAAAAGGTGTGTCTGGGACACGTCCATATTTAATCCAAACAGCTTCTCAAAAAGAAGTTCACTGTCGTTGGAACACCCCGATAACTTTGCTGACTAAACTGCAGGGCGCTTCGACAATACTTCCATATCATATGCTATTATTTATGATTTCCAGTGTGTCCCAGATTCCGTACTTCCACACATGAACTTGAGACGTAGGTACGTTGTATTTTGCAACAACATTGAAATCAGGGGTATTTTAACTTTTAACATGGGACCCTATGGAGTGTGTCCCCAATACATCTTTGCCCATTGCCTTCCTGTATTTTGCACCGCCCCCCCCCCCCCGAAAAAAAAGAATAATAATTTTCAGAAACCACCGACCATGATTAAAAAACAAGGGAAAGTCGATATATTTATCTTCCATAATATTTTTTTTACACTGGCGAGAAGAATGTACAAATTACTATGCTCATTTCCGTTTTCTGAGCCAACCGTACGCAAAATTTATCTTTGGATGCAATCAATGACAACATGATTTTTCTATGCAAATCGGTACGCCATGCTCGGATAGGAAAACAAAACACCTTATCCATACGCACACATTTCTGATCTCCATCTGGTGGATGGTGCGCTGGCATGTATACACTGAAGTCGCAATGCCACTGGACAGTGTGCTGATATTCGAATCGGGAAGCGAATTTGCCGTTGATAAATGTGGCACGTCAGTGCGCTCCAGATCACCCCACTTGAACGTGCAATAAGATCCCTCGGCCGTTTTCTCATCCTTTTTCAGTCGAGAAGACTGGGAAGGCGTGCGACAGGGCGGCCACCATAATGACGTAGCATCGCCGTCACCAAAAGTCAGCGTCACACCCCTCCTGCCTTCTCCCCCCCCCCACACCCCACACTCTCGTCCGTCCATGATTTCGACGGTCATAAGCCGACACCACAGCCTGCTTGTTTGGCCACAAACGGGTGACTGGTCGATTCCGGTAGAGATGGTTGGTTTTCATGTGCCTCCAGTCGTTCTCACTGGATTACAGTGAGCCGCCACAGCCGACTCATACTTATAGTCACTCAGCCATACACACATACTCATACATACACACAGTCACTCCAACTCAACCAGCATCAGAACACACCACACAAGTGTCCACAAAAATCACGCACACAATCCCCTGTGTCGGAGGTATGCATGCTGTTAATGTCTGCCGCGCGAGGCAGTGACATCATCACCATGACGACCGGTCTGGCGTCTCGTCGGTAAATCAGCTTATTTTTTCTGCCTCCCCTAGCCAGAAACCTGCACGGCCGGTTTTGCTGGTGGTGTCTTGTTCTGACGCTTCTTAAAAGCTTTAAGCGTGGGTTGCAGAGGCGGACTCGGAGCTGAGTGACGATAAGAAAATGATGGGCATCGCGGCGTGATTGTGGTATTGCTATAAGCCGTGCTATTTTTGCTCATCCGGTGCACGTTCTCGCGCTTGTAGTTTTCCAGTCTTGCGATAATTTCAGACGGTGGTTTTGCATGACCTTGTGGTTTCCAGGATGTGCTTTTCCACGCATCCTGATACAGAGGCGAGGAATGCGTTCTATTTTTATTTCCATTGTTGGGGGAGTTGGCCCCCATTAAGAAAGTCCTGGCTGCGCCACTGTCCCCATGGGCACTAATGTTGAATTTGTGACTGCTAGGTGATGCTCAGCCACTCTGAGAAGTGGTATTCGAACACCACTTGCTGACACTAAAACTCCACTCAAGCGCCCTCATGATATTTTCTACGGTGTGTATCGTCTACGGTGTGTATCGTCTACAGGGGACCCTGCGAGAGGCGGATCTGTAACCTCATTCACCGTCAGGAAGTTAAGGAAAATAAGATTATTTCATACAAACAGCCGGTGGGGTACAATTCAACAACTTTGTCAGATTTTTATTAAAGTCAATGCCATTCTTTCAGGAATAACTGAATGGTTTCAAGCTAATAGATTATCACTGAATGTCAAAAAAACAAATTACCAAATTTATTCCAGTATGCCTAGTGCTGACTCAAACATACCCATAAATTATCAAAAGATTCACAGGTGATTTGCTGTTCAACATTATAACAGCAAATCAAATATCTTGGTGTAATAGTTGTTGAAAAATTAACATTGAAGTATCACATAGCATATGTTGCTGCAAAAACCAGCAGAAATCTAGGAATAATGGGAAGAGCAAAATACTTCATCACAAGTCGTGAATTGAAATACTTATATAATACTTTGATTCTTCTCTATTTAAATTATTGTGCGTTAATATGGGTTAACAATTTTCCAACACGATTAGACAGAATTGTTAAAATACAAAAAAAAGCTTTAAGAATGATAGATATCAGCACTATGCATACCCTACAAATGAATTGTTTGTCAAATATAACATTCGGAAGTTCCCTCATATTGTGCAGGAACAGAGCGTATTACTACTTCACATATTTTTTAATCAAACATTACCAATCACTATAATGAATATGTTCCAATACTCATCACCAAGTAATTTAAGGCATGTTGATCATTTCCATGTATCTTTTTCATCGAAATCCTATAGACTTCATTCCATACCATTTATAGCGCCAAGAACTTGGAATAGTATCATTGGTACACAATTGCCTTCCTGTAATCATGTGCCTATTATGAAAGAAGATATACAACAAGTTATCAGAGCTTACTTCATTAGCTCATATATCACAAATTAACTGGTGAGCAAAAATTAACCTTGTTCATTTGCACACTACAAAATGTGTGCATGTGTATGTGCATAAATGTGTATAGATGCATATGTGTGTATGTTTATGTATGTGCATGTTAGTAAATGTGTATGTATGTATATTTGTATAGATATGTGAGTGCATATGTGTCTTTGTATGTGAAGTATGTGTAGGTGTACATGTTTCATGTGTGTGCATATGCAGGTTTGTGTGCTTGTGCATGTGTATGTACATGATTCAACTTCTCCCTTTTCCGCCTCATAACACATTTCACTTTGTGGCCCCAGGAGTTCCTTGGTGTTACTAGCTTGCTACCTAGCTGAGATGCTCCTGGGGCTACTTCTACTAATAACTGGTGGTGGCCTATCTGCAAGCAAAAAGACAAAAAAAAAGATGTAACCAGTTGTAGTGAACAGCAGACAAATGACATATGTATTGGCATCCTGAGGCATTCCTAAGCTGGCTGTCCTAACTTTTGAACAGCTGGCGATGGGAAAGCCCAATATCAATCGAGCCTTTAATAGTGCGTATAGCCAAATAGGATAGGCTGCTGCATACGAAACAGGGGTCGACATTAGGGGGACAAATACTTACATTTTATCTATGGGGTTATCATAGGCCCTGAACATAATTCTGAAACTTGTAGATCTCACTGACTATCTGTTTGTCCTGCATGGTGACGTGAAAATATACCGCCATACCACGAACTGATCTTATAAAAAAAAATTCTGGAAGGAGGAAGGATTTCCAAGATTGGAAAACTGTCACGGGGTGACAGAGTACAATGCTTTGACATAAACGCACCAATACTTCTGTTTTTCGAAGCTGTTCATTCTATTTTTTTAAACAACAATATATAATTTAAATGTGTAAGAACACCTCTCGATATGTTTTAAAACATTGATTTTCGAATCCTACGCTCGATTTATCCTGGTAGCATTGGCAAATAGAGAGGGATCTTAATTTGAACGGTGCAACAAATCCGTAAACATGACCGGGTGTGCGCGGTTCGGCGGCCGCCGGGCGGAGGAGCCCGGGCGATCCAGCGGCCCACGTCGGAGAGACGGCTCGCCGCATCAGTTTAGCTGCTTCTTACCATTCCGCAAAGGATCCAGAGGGCTGGAACTGTCTGAATTCAGTTTCGCACAATCAAACATCGCACATCTGAACCAGTTTGATCCACTTTAACTTCATGAAATCATACTATGCAGTCTCGCACTTTCTCTCCCATGTTTATTTTCAAGGTATCAATTGGAAAGGTGTCTTCTTGAACCACAAAACATAGCAACACCTTGCATGATATGCTACTCGAGTGTTCGTGGACAGCGACACTCGTCGAGGCTCTCGTCCTGAACGAGTGGTGGCGCCTCGCACCTTTCATCGTTCTGGCAGCCGACGAGAAGCGCTTGGTGGATGTTGGATCGATGTCTTTTTGTTTGACGATTTGAAGGAGATAGTAAGTGCAGAGGTGAAAAATGGTCGCAAATTCCACCAACGAAATTTTCCGCCATAACTTTTCCACCACTCCAAAGACACCACTTCTGTTCTCCAGCATTTTTTTAAAGGGGGCAATTTTTTTTTTTGGGGGGGGGGGGTCCGAGGCCATTTTTTTATTCTCCGACTCTGGTCAGGAATACCTTTTTTATTCTCCGACTCCAGGACAGCGAACCACTTTTACCACACTGGTTGGCTAGCTAGCAGTCAGCTGGCACAAGTGGATGGCATCAGAAAAGCCTGAGGGGAACACTCAACAATTACTGTCATTTGCTTCCTGGAAAACATTTCTTATCATATTCCATTCAGCTGCACTGGCATGCTGTCATATGACTTACCTGTTCTACAGGAGCATAGCTTGCAAACCTCGCTCCCGGTTCAAAGCCAGAATTTTTGACTCTGGCGTTTTGAAGACCTCCATGCCTCCTCTTGTTGTGTATCCTAAAGCTGTCGGGCCTGCCATTAAAGGTACATCCCGGATAACCACAACGCACTTTCTGTTCAGAAGGGGAAAGCTTCTCCCCAGCTCTCTTCCGCTTCGGCATAATATGATTATCCTACCACCTGTTCTCACAGCACCTTCACAACAACCTTGAAATTGCCAAAACCGGCAACTCGGAAGAACCGTGGTCAGCACACTCTTCAAGGTCTTAAACCTAAGCCGGGTACAGATTCAATTGTTGGCGGTTCCCTCCATCATCTGGTTTAATTCTCAATATATTTCTTTTCATCTAGACGGCGTGATATATCTTCGGTTGTAATATAATTTATATGCATAAAATATACAGTATGGACTATTTGCAAATCATTGCATGTTCTTTATAATGATGCATAACGTCAGAATAGCGTGGCTCACTAGTGACACCTTGTGGCAAACAGTCGCAGGTAATCCAGTTTACAGATGAAACCGTGAAAACGCACTTAGCCGGAAATTACTCGTGGGAAAATACGAGAAAGAGATGCAAAATAAGCGAGGGAAGCAATAAGCGCGAGCTGAAGAAAAAATGTACAGTTGTGAAAAGCCATCTTACAAATAACATGAAGCTGTACCTGATATACAAATTTTATAATAACAGCCCTGCATTCATTCTTCCTATTTTTATCATAATCTCCCGCCCACCGTCGTTGGCAGTGTTTCGCCTCCACATTTGGAAGTTATGGCTTCAAACAAATGAAATGCGAATGGAAATGTCGTTTTCACGACTTACCAGAAACGCAAAAAATCATGCGCATCCGGCCGGCACACAGTTTTGACATTCTAGCGTCTGTGTGTCGGTCAAAAGCCTTCCCACCAATTTCCACCATAGGCTATTTCCGGTGGAAAGTTGCCGCTGCCGAAGTTTTTTGTACGACATTAAGGAACTCCTTTACATGCCAAAAAAACTTCATGCGTGTCTTGGGGGAAATGGGATGGATGGGGAGCAAATTGCAATTTATTTTGGGCGATTCATCTTATTTCGAGGAATTCGGCAGGTTTTACTTTTTCGAGAAGTCGTAAATAATATTTTTTTCCGAAGCTCGAATCAAACCAGCAGTTTGTTTGTTCCTAGTCTCCGGGGACCAGTTTCCACCACGGAGGAATGGCCCGCAGTGGTAAATTTCCACCGTCGTACGTTGCCGTGTTGATACTTTTTTCACCTCTGATGTAAGTGGTGTCAATTACCGTGATCTCATGGATGAATTATACCACATTGCTAGAGTATTTATCACTGTTGCTTTCAATGGAGGAAAGAGGGGAACCATTCACTGTCAATGTTTAGACCATAACCGCAACTATATTCGGAAAGAGATTGTATATGGTGTCAATTATCGTCACCTCATAGGTAAAATAAGTAAACCACTTTGCTAATTGAAGTATTTATCAGTTTTGCTTTCAATGAAGGACTAAGGGGAGTGATAACAACAGTTGACCATTCCAAGCCTGTGCACTCGTGGCAAGGATATAGCTTTCCTACTTTTGGAGGACCGGGTGACCACTGACCACCCGCTTCCCACTGCTGCTTAAATTTAGCATGGAGTTATGGCGTTGACTGGAAATATTGAGATGACAATGCATTTTATCACTGCCAACTCACCTCAGCCAATCGCCGTCCCCTCAAGAAAGTTCCATCACTGACTAGTGGGAATGTTTATCACAGTCACTTTGCAGGCAGATACGCCAATTATCAAAGGAAGCCCGCAGAAGGTATATCTGCTATGATATAGCGAGGTGCAGTAAATATACAAACTGCACTGCGAGGTGCAGATTTCAGAGAAGTATGTGACTGTCGCACCTCTCATCGGTTTGAGTGCATTAAGTTAAAATTATGATCCAAGTCATAAGATTACGTATCTTCGATATGCATCCTCGGCCCCGTAAAAATATGTTAGCCATTTAATTACTTACTTAATGCACAGCACGTGTGTGCAGTGATCCTGTGTGGACGTCGAGCAGAGCACAAAAACATAGCCGGTGGCGTTGAGATCTGGTTGGGTTCGGGCCGCTGCAGACTGGCGTGAGTCGTGAGTCGTGAGTCGTGAGGCATGAGTCGTGAGTTTGTCGCCTCACTGTGTAGCCATCCCTTCACAAGATCCTTGGCCGTGGCAGATGCCTAACAGGCGACATTCGCAATTCAAGTTGAAATCTTCACAGAGGCTCATGTTTCTGGTGTATTTGTTTTTGTATTGTACGCGGCATCCGCCCTTGAAATAGTGTACCTTTTTATTTAAGTTTCTGAATTTAACACGCTTTATCTCGGCCTGAAAGGTGTGCATACACTGAGCCTACTCCATGTTGGGTGCCGTCGCTAATATCACAGTGACTTTTGGTAGTAGCATCGGCAGCTAAGGAATAAACGACAAATGGGTGAACAATCTGCTGTGCGTTATCCCAGTGGTAAACCTGCACGGCACCTGGAACAACACAATAATAGTTTTCAGAAAAATCACCAAGATTATCACCTTATCAGATGGAAGCCCGGACGTCAAGCTCTTGAGGTAGCTGTTCTGGACGTGCACCATGTTGGGGCTGGTGCCTTGTCGGATTGGCAATGACCCTATTTATAGCATCAATAAATCCGTCAGCGCTCCGATGCACGGGCTCCGTTGTGGTTCGGACCACTGCGGTATCCCACGTAACTAAAGCCCAGGGAAGGGGCGACAGATGGTCTCTCTGACGTCATCCGGGCGCGAGCGCTGCTCCGCCCGACCGCCGCCTCGCCGCACCCACCCGCCCGCCAGTATTGGCGGACTTGTTTTACACACTGTTCGAGTTCAGGTCCCACTGCATTTATCAATGACTCTAATGTGACATAGAGTATATAATTCGAAAATCGATGTTTGGAGAAAATGTTGAAAGCATTTTACAATTCGCAATTATATGAAACATTTGTGTTTATAAATTATAAAATTTTAGATTATTTTATTTTTATTTAATTTTATAATTAAATTTTAATTATGAAATAAAAATTTTGAAAATGCATTGATACGTTTGGGTTAAAATACTGCATCTTGCCACCCAATAACAGTTTTCGAATGTAGGACATATTTCCCAGTTCCAGAGATCGATTAATTTAAAAAGATCAGCTGGAGCATGCTTTACGTCACCGTGCAGGACAAATTGCTGGTCAGAGAGACATAAAACTGTCAGAATCGTGTTCAGAGACATAGATAACCCCATAAGCAGAGTTTAAACAAAATCTGAGGATGGGAATGTGTTATCGACCGGCTGAGCTGTCGTGGAATGGCCCAATATGAAATATATAATATATTTTGTAATTGCTTTGTCTTATATCTTGTCATTTTGTCATGTCATTTTGTCACAATCCTTGTAATGACGTTGGCTGGACTTTATCCCACTGTTGATTACCACTCAATTTACAAGCCGTGTGATCTAAGACCATGAACTCAATGGCTTTTCTTTCCTATTGTTGTATACCTTCATTCATTCCAGATCATATAAACGTTGTAGAGTTGGGACGGGGTGGCATAGACCGTTTAGAATCAGTTTCCTTGCACCCAAAAGTTCATACTAGCGCGAAGGTTCAAATTGTGTAACTCCCCTTGTAATCCTGTTTCTATGTGATGGGCCCGGATAAAAAACACAAACTGGTCACGCGCTGTCGCTGTCTGGTGAATTTGACCTTGGAGTAAAAGCAGTGTCCACAGTCGCTGGTGTCTGGTGAATCTGACCTTGAAGTCAGAGTGGTGTCCACTTGACAAAAGCAGGCTGGTCGCTCGCTGTCGCTGTCTGGTAAATCTGTGTGAGGTGGGGGGTGGGGGTGGGGGTGCACCATGCATACGGTCCCATGTTAAAAGTTGAGGTTATTGGGGGGGGACAAACCAATATCGAGGGGGCACTTTCACCTGGAAAAATATATAAAACAACACCCCAAGATGCACGTCAAACAAACAGTCCCTAACCATGTTACATCATAGGGGCTGAATCAGGAAAAGTGGGCAAAACACGTGAGCCGAGGCCACTAACTTTGACACCTCTGAGGATCACAATTCCGGCATGATGCGATTTGAGATACCGTGACATACTTCCCTCCAGAAAGTCTTGTAAGTATTTCAAAATTAGAACATTCTAGCTTTTTGTGGAAGTGGAAGTGGAAAAAATCAAAATTCTAGCTTTTTTTTGTGGAAGTTGACCTCTCCGGCTTGACCGAGGCTAGCAAGCTTGCATGACCCTTGGCTGAACAAATTCTTGATATGCTAAGTTGATAAGTAATAGTGATGCCAAATTTGAGCGGTCTGGGTCCACTTACTCTCGCTGAAGAGTCCAAAGATGGTGATCATTCATCCCTGGCTCGGTGCTGATAAATTGGTGTCAAAGGCAGGCGCAACGGCACGGTAGGTGTGTGTGTGTTTGGCGGTGGGTGAGACACAATCAGCTTTCCTAAAGTCCATTCTCCCACTCGATACAATAGAGCTAATCCCATTCAGCTTAATTAGAGACGAACATTTTGCCACTTTAACATTTGCCATTTTGCCATTTGGATGAGTCGGCTACGAGGTTCACGGTACAATACCCAGAAGCCAGATCAGTACCATCTGGCCACTACAGATGAATGACCAGTGCTGAATGCATCTGAGTAATAAAACCTCAGCAAACACCCAACAACACCCAGATAAGATCTTGGACGTTCTGCAGTTTTCGCCTAAGCATGCTAATATATATCCATGAACTTATTTAGCCAATGGTAATTTACAGCTAGATTCAGCCATCATTTTTGTTTCATGTGGAAAATAATTGAAGGTAAGCAAAACATTCAAACTGGGCTTTGCGTTCAATTACCCGCCAAAAACTAAAAGACGTATTGGGTTGTGTTTTTGTTCTGCACAAACTTGCTTATGATGCATCAAGGTGCATTGATGTAAACTTAAATGCACTTAAACCGCTACATCAAGAATGCTTTAACTGCTTGATGTAACTAGAAGAGGAAGCGGTATTTGAGTTGGCAATAATGGCTCGACATTTCGTTCAATATTTCCACATCTCCACAACAAAATGACAGAGAAACTACGATTTTGTTTTTAAGGACACGATCTACCTTATACGTCAAGCTCTCTAGAACTAGCACTAACCAAACAGCAGTAAAATAACAAAATGTTGGCTTCCAAAGTCAGATCTGAATCCTGATGCTGGTAACGGGCATAGCACACAGCTACAATTTGAAACGTAAGTTTTGTTGGCGTCTCGATAATACTAGCGAGATTGTGACGCCATCAAGAAAGAGCAATCTGGACATTGTGCCTACAGATGAATGGTGTGCAGTTCGGTCATGTTGGGTCCAAGAAAGCCATTATAGAACATTATATTCAATTTTCAATTGATATGCCAGAATGCTATATTTGTGAGCGTTTCGTGTCGTCCCGCCTCCCCTGTCCTGCAGTAGGCTGACGGATCCACACTGTGATACCTGCCAGGATACATGCTCATACCGACTCACCAGCCACCACATATCTTCACCACCTGGACAGTTAACCGTTAATACCGTTAAAACGTTAATACCGTACCGTTCAAATTGTGCAATGCAAACGATGAGCATGGGGTACGAACAGGGGTGTATTCAGGAATTTTCATTTATGAGGAAAGACTCGTCTGAGGGAAGGGGAGGGGGCGAAATTTCCTCGGACGTAGGCCATTATGAAGGTTTCTGAAGGGGCGCCTCCAGCTGAGAAATCTCCAGAGTGGGCGTGCACTCGAGCCTCCCCGGAGTAGCGCCACCTTTCCAGGGGAGGGTGACACATAACCCTAGTGTGCCCTGTATCCGCCCATAGGTCTGGTATGAGGCGAGGATCAGGGCTCTGGACGGCCTACGGGGGGCTCTGACATACCGGCGGAGGCGGAGCGCCCTCCAGTAGTGGGTATAGATGGCGCTGGCGGCGCGGCGGGTCACGTGCAACAACTGGGGGTAGGGAAAGTGAGGAAACCCAACCAGTTTTTACAGACAAAGCATGTACTTCAGAATAAATATTCGTGTGGAGTTTGGTGAAAGCGAAACGTTAGAGGACGGGCCTGACCGTGATTAAAGAAAGCAAGGCTCGAAATGCTTTAACCAAAAAATATTGTGAAAGTTTTAGCAAAGCACAGAGTCCTGCATAGCTGGCTGTCAGCGGGAGTACGGCTCCTCAGTTGACGCTTAAGCCGGTCGCTTTGACAGGGCCCGACCTGCGGCCGACCGTTGGCAGTGGACTCGGAGCCACCACCAGACACAACCAGTCACCACCAGTCCTGGTGGTGGTATGTGTGGTAGGTGGTGGTCGCAGCTACCACCAGACACAACCAGTCACCACCAGTTCCGGTGGTGGTGTGTGGTGCTGGTGTGTGTGGTGGTGTGTGTGGTAGTGGTGGTGTGTGTGCAGTGGTGGCGGTGGTGGTGGTGGTGGCGGTGGTGGTGGTGGTGGCGGTGGCGGTGGTGGTGTGCGGTGGTGGTGTGTGTGGTGGTGTGCGTGGTGGTGGTGGAGTGTGTGGTGGGTGTGGCGGTGGCGGTGGCGGTGGCGGTGGTGGTGGTGGTGGCGGTGGCGGTGGCGTGTGGCGGTGGCGGTGGCGGTGGCGGTGGCGGTGGCGGTGGCGGTGGCGGTGGCGGTGGCGGTGGCGGTGGCGGTGGCGGTGGCGGTGGCGGTGGCGGTGGCGGTGGCGGTGGCGGTGGCGGTGGCGGTGGCGGTGGCGGTGGCGGTGGCGGTGGCGGTGGCGGTGGCGGTGGCGGTGGCGGTGGCGGTGGCGGTGGCGGTGGCGGTGGCGGTGGCGGTGGCGGTGGCGGTGGCGGTGGCGGTGGCGGTGGCGGTGGCGGTGGCGGTGGCGGTGGCGGTGGCGGTGGCGGTGGCGGTGGCGGTGGCGGTGGCGGTGGCGGTGGCGGTGGCGGTGGCGGTGGCGGTGGCGGTGGCGGTGGCGGTGGCGGTGGCGGTGGCGGTGGCGGTGGCGGTGGCGGTGGCGGTGGCGGTGGCGGTGGCGGTGGCGGTGGCGGTGGCGGTGGCGGTGGCGGTGGCGGTGGCGGTGGCGGTGGCGGTGGCGGTGGCGGTGGCGGTGGCGGTGGCGGTGGCGGTGGGCGGTGGCGGTGGCGGTGGCGGTGGCGGTGGCGGTGGCGGTGGCGGTGGCGGTGGCGGTGGCGGTGGCGGTGGCGGTGGCGGTGGCGGTGGCGGTGGCGGTGGCGGTGGCGGTGGCGGTGGCGGTGGCGGTGGCGGTGGCGGTGGTGGTGTGTGGCGGTGGCGTGTGGCGGTGGCGGTGGTGGTGGTGGTGGTGGTGGTGTTGGCAGCAGTCACCACCAGTTCCGGTGGTGGTGTGTGTGTGGTAGTGGTGTGTGTGGTGGTGGTGTGTGTGTGGTGGTGGTGTGTGTGGTGGTGGTGTGTGTGTGGTAGTGGTGTGTGTGGTGGTGGTGGTGGTGGTGGTGGTGGTGGTGTTGGCAGCAGTCACCACCAGTTCCGGTGGTGGTGTGTGTGTGGTAGTGGTGTGTGTGGTAGTGGTGTGTGTGGTAGTGGTGTGTGTGGTAGTGGTGTGTGTGGTAGTGGTGTGTGTGGTGGTGGTGGTGGTGGTGGTGGTGGTGGTAGTGGTAGGGCAGTCACCACCAGTTCCGGTGGTGGTGTGTTTGTGTGGTGGTGTGGCAGTTCCGGCGGGCCCAGGTTAGGCGCTGGCCGGGCCGGCCGCGTCCGGTTTGGAAGTGTGACGGCCCACTGGCCTCGAGCTGTTCCTTTTTCTGCGGTGACGCGTCCTGTGAGCGGATTAGCCTCCGTCGTCGCCGCCGTTATCTGCACATCGGGCGGGAATTCATCGCGCGTTCTGCAGCCGCACGGAAAAAATATCCAAGCCAGAGGCATCTCCGGTGCGGTGGTTTCCAGCGCGGCGTGTGCAGCGCAGATCATTGCGGCATGTTCGGCGCTCTGGCCTCGATTGTGGCGCATACACATACAGCGCATGGATATTTTGGTCAGCGTATTCTACCCGACACATACGTCACGGTGCTGTGCATCTCTTGCCATTGTACACGTTGTGGATACAAATTCAGCTAAAATACCTCCGAACAGAAGTGCCAACTGCTGACCAATACGGCTTTTTCTGATCGCTTTGTTCCCCCACAGCCAACAAGATGAGCCTCTTAGTGAGTCCATTCAAACCAAAGGCTTGAGTCATTGCAACATTCTAATTCGTCTCGGCGAGATAATAGTTTGGATCTATTCTAAATTCGGTCGACTCCAGGAGGATTACATGCTATCCTCTGAGTTGAGCTTTGTGGGATTTGGCGAATGATTACGAGTGGGAGCAAAATCCAAGCGGCGACTTTGATTTGGACAGAATTCCCAAGAAATTCGAGGTGGTTTGTCCCGAATGTGGCAGCTACATGTGGCGGATTTGGACTTATGACATAATAGGGATCACTGGCGGATCTAGCTGCCATGTTTGGGTCGGGTCAAGCTCATGTGGGAGGGGACATGGCTGCAGGTGAGCAAGAATCCCAGAATTGTCTTCAAATGAAGAAAATACACGATTTGAAAAACGTTCAACAAATACTTATAAATTACAAAACTTGTCCTCATAAAATGTTGCTTGTTTCTTCAACAAGCTAAATTTTGTGCGCGAATGATTTTGTCATCAATGGTCGTTTCAGTTGATCCCATCAGTGACGAATAAAAATACAACTGCTGACGCTCCGTTAGTTGTACATCTAGTTTTAAGCACGCCAAGTTAAAAGTCAGATGCAGGCTCAGGAGGAAAATCTGGGACATCCATGTATTTGGAATAAATTTTTACTTTGTAGCGGCATTGCAAGTTCTGCTTTCTTCACTTACATTTAAATTCAAGATGATCATGAGAAGTAACCAAATGGTTATATTACCTGAAAACAGGATCACAAACTGGCCTTATATATTTCGGCTTTTTTCTGAGGAAATGTATGCATACAGAGACATCTTACTTCTCAAGGGCTCGCCGTCGTGATCATATCTCGCCGACAGTAGCAACGCTGGGCTGGCGTAGAGTCCGTGACCTCGTCACCCACCGCGACAACATCACCGTGCTTAGAGCCCTGAACGATCCGCGAGCCCCCGAGGCGATCCGTTCTCTGTTCAGCCGGCGGTCGGATGTCTCCCGGCGCTCCACCCGTGCGACGGTGGCTGGGGAACTGGAGCCACTGCCTTTCCGCCTCAGCATGTCACGTAGAGCCTTCTCCATCCGGGCAGCCTCGGCCTGGAACCTACTGCCGCCGGCCACTTCCGCTTCTCGGACACGGGGCGAGTTCGTCGCGATGCTTAACAACGATGTCTTTTAAATTGACTGCACGTGTCCGGTGTTTTATCTGCATACTGTTGTTGTACGGCTTCCATTTTTGCTCATGTTTGTGAAGTGTTATCAGTATCTGACTGTAATCTGACTCAAACCAAATATTAATCCATTTCATGGAATTGGTATGTTAAATTCGAAAATACAAAGACGAATACAATGTGTAGCATACGATTTATGCACCAGGCCTTCTACGAACAACAAAGTCCAGGTGTCAACCATATTTCAATACCAACATAACAATAGACATTGCACCAAATACATGTGATTAACACCCAAAAAGCGCATAAATCGTCCCCGTCTCTTATCTCTATACAGACGCATATCCGTAATACGTCACTTTCTACTACACTCTGATTGTGCGTGTGTGTGGATGGATGACTGTATACCTTGGTGAGTGAGTGAGTTAGTGAGTAGTGAGTTAGTAAGTGTGAGTGAGTAGTGCGCAATTGGGCGAGTGAGTTAATTACTGGGTGAATGATTGGCGAGCGATTGTGCGAGTGGGTGATCACGGAGTGAATAAGTCAGCGAGTGCGGGTGACGTATGTATAGCGTCTGCTTTACAGGTCATTGGTTTTACCGGGTCCATGAAGCTACCAGTGTGGAGCTCATAAGCTGACGGGTGACATATTCGTGGCTCCTTGGAACTCTCAGCAACATACTGCACACGGCTGCAGAACAATAATGAGCTTGCATGTGGACACTTGCAGGGCTGTAGCCAGTGGCGCAGCTAGGGTCTTCCTAAAAGGGGGGAGGGCCGACCAAAGACAAAATGTAAAGCAGAATAATAATGAGCTTGCATGTGGACACTTGCAGGGCTGTAGCCAGTGGCGCAGCCAGGGTCTTCCTAAAGGGGGGGGGGAGGGCCGACCAAAGACAAAATGGAAAGGTAAGGGAAAGCCTTCGGCGCGCGAAGCGCGCCTAAAATTTAGGGTTTACGTGGTGAAAATCTCAAATTAGTGCGTTCCATCTAGTGTATTTTTGGTTGCTAGGGGGGACGGTGTCTTGGCTGCGCCTCTGGGTGTAGCTTTGTATGCTCTACGAGGGCATTTGCCCTACAATGTTGGCTTTGCTCTCCAGATAATTTCAACTTAGATATAGCACCCTATGTGGTGTGCCCCGAAGTCCATCTGGGCCCGTCCACTGCCTTCATGTATTGTCCCCTCCCAATAATTTTCAGAAACGTACACTTACGAGCAGAGGGGTAAGGTCTGCCCTCGCACCGCCATCCCCTCACACTACTCACCAAAAAACTCGGATTTGGACTGTATCGCAGTCCAATTTTTTTTTTTTTTTTTTTTTAACATTTTCATTGCCCTGAAAGTTTAGCATCTGCTCTTACCATGTTGCTGTGCCACTCTCTAATCCAAGCAGCCGACCACCTCACCCCACCGTTGTGGAGACAAAACACCGCTTGTCCCCGGCCATAAAATGATAGCTTATTATACGCTTTTTTACCTCTGCGAGCTGGCGTTCCTGTCGTACCAATGGCTATTGGTATTTCTGGCTATAGAAAGAGCATTTTATTCAGCAGCTGGAACTAAAGCAAGTAAAGCCAAATGGATTGGGAGTCACACCCATAGGGACCAATGGTAAAAGTTGAAATTATAGGGGGGGGAGGGCACTTGCCCCTTCAAAAGTATACAGAACAACACCCCTGCCAATATGGAGAAATCCATGGGAACAAGTGGTGAAGTGGCGAAGTAAACTTTAATGCATTTTAATATAAAACGTTGATGTGCTTTTTCCCCACAATACAATATCCTTCGTCCATGGTCGGATCGAAAAGCGCGACTGGGGAGGGAGATTTAACAAAACTTGTCCGATTTCGAGGAACTTATCGGATTTGAACAGAGCTGCTGAAGGACTGCTAGCTCTCTAACAGTCGTCGAGTCTGTTTGAGACAGCATTTATGTCTTAAATGATCGTTAGATTTCGAGAAAATGCCATTTTGGCGTCAACATTCAGCACACACCGGCTTCTTGGAGGAGGGGGAGGAGCACACATCGGCTCCTTGGAGGAGGGAGGGGGCATGACCCCGTTCTCCCCCTGGGCCTGCCATTGTCTCCGTCGTGTACAGCGCAGGCTCGGCACATGGATTCCCACCACCATGGACTGTGGGAGAACCGTGACGAGCACTCTCAGCACCAATCCGTCCTTATCTAACAAAGCTGTGTACGCTGCTGTACATCTGCCAGCGTCACCGCGCGCAGTGGCGCAGTCAGGGCCGACAAAATTGGGGAGGGACGAACGGTGAACCGAGCCGTATCGAACAGCACGGGTGTTGCTTTATATACATTTGAGGCGGCAGTGCCCCCTTAATCCCTTAATGTTGGTTCTGCACCCCCCGCAATGATTTCAACTCTGAACACGGAACCCTAGGGAGCGTGCACCCCAATCCACTTGGACCCGCTCATTACCTTCATGTATTGTGCCCTCCCCCCTCCCAATAATTTTCAGAATTAAACGCCCATGCCCAACAGTGCAAAACCTTGGGAAAACGAATTTGGTGTGGAGAAAACAGATCCATCTATGGGAACACTTGCTCGCAACTTTTGCCGTGCGCTATTGTACGATGTCGCACCTGGTTTGTCTCTATCAGGCGGTTTAGCGACAGGATAGTAAAGCCGTCTAGCAACACTGCTATCAGTGTGCGAAGAAGAAGATAGCAGTGACCGTATCACTGACACGTGGTGTACGCGGTAACGCTACTGATAGCGGTGGTGACGTCACAGATGTTGAAACAATGAGCGGGAAGATGAAAGACGTGTCCTCAGCACAAATTGGCTCATGCGGTAGCCGGCAGACCTGGTCTTGCCAGCTGCTTCAGCGGGAGAAAATTAACCCGTTCCTTTCGTAAGTCTTTCGGGTCTCGGCCACAATGTGTCCGACCATGTCATCTTGTGCAACGAAGCTGGCTTCTGACTGTCGCTTTAGTAATGACCGTGCCAACTTGTGTAACGATGCTAGCTTCTGACTGTCCCTTCAGTAATGACCGTGCAGCAGAATTACAGCCACACCTGCGTGTGAATGTGTCCCGACTTATCGAGACCGTCTCGCGGGCCCCGCCCCCCCCCCCTCCATCCCCGGGCGGGAACACCGCCGATCCGCCGCTGACATGGCGGGTTGACAGAGGATGAACTGTCCCACCGCGGCTGCCGTCTCTGGGTCGCAGGGGATGTTTTGGCTTGGTCAGCTCGGACGTGGTCGGCCGGCCGACACCTGTCGTAGGTAGACTCGCCATGTAACGTGGTACGGTGCTGGCACCAGATAACAGCTGCACATGCAGGACATAGCTGTCCGGGTGTCGTCGGCCGAGCTCCTCTTCCTGCGAGGTATGGCTGTTGTAACATGTGGTGCCTGCCGGGACTGGTCACGTGTGATATGGTGCTGTCCCCAACTCCCGCCTTTCGAGCAGGGCGCACGAGAGAGAGAGAGAGAGAGAGAGAGAGAGAGAGAGAGAGAGAGAGAGAGAGAGAGAGAGAGAGAGAGAGAGAGAGAGAGAGAGAGAGAGAGAGAGAGAGAGAGAGATATATATATATATATATATATATATATATATATATATATATATATATATATATATATATATATATATATATATATATATATATATATATATATATATATATATATATATATATATATATATATATATATATATATATATATATATATATATATATATATATATATATATATATATATATATATATATATATATATATATATATATATATATATATATATATATATATATATATATATATATATATATATATATATATATATATATATATATATATATATATATATATATATATATATATATATATATATATATATATATATATATATATATATATATATATATATATATATATATATATATATATATATATATATATATATATATATATATATATATATATATATATATATATATATATATATATATATATATATATATATATATATATATATATATATATATATATATATATATATATATATATATATATATATATATATATATATATATATATATATATATATATATATATATATATATATATATATATATATATATATATATATATATATATATATATATATATATATATATATATATATATATATATATATATATATATATATATATATATATATATATATATATATATATATATATATATATATATATATATATATATATATATATATATATATATATATATATATATATATATATATATATATATATATATATATATATATATATATATATATATATATATATATATATATATATATATATATATATATATATATATATATATATATATATATATATATATATATATATATATATATATATATATATATATATATATATATATATATATATATATATATATATATATATATATATATATATATATATATATATATATAGAGAGAGAGAGAGAGAGAGAGAGAGAGAGAGAGAGAGAGAGAGAGAGAGAGAGAGAGAGAGAGAGAGAGAGAGAGAGAGAGAGAGAGAGAGAGAGAGATGATGCATAGGCTCTCCCACCTACAAGGCAGCTCAGCACATCTGTAAAATACTCACACCGCTGGTGGGGCGTTCACATCGTCATGTTGTGAACACAAGACAACTGGCACAAATTCTGCACCGCACCCAGCTACCGCCTGACTATGTGCTTGTTTCCTTTGACGTCACTGCCCTCTCTACTAGTGTACCTATCGACGAGGTAATTCAGGTGACTAGATCGTTGCTGGAGGAGGATATGACTCTAGGAGACCGTACGTGCATTACACCTACAGAGATCAGTAGCTTACTAGAGCTCATATTACGCACAACTTTCTTCCACTTCTGGGGCAAACACTTCCAACAGCTGTTTGGCGCACCAATGGGGCACCGCTGGCCCCAGTTGTAGCCAATATCTTCATGGAAAACTTGGAAAGGAGAGCCATGACCCTGGATCCGGCGCAATTCATATAGCACCGATACGTTGATGACATAGTAGCTGCGATGCGTCCTGATGATATACTAGGGACTAGGGACTAGGGACACGACTGACAAACATACAGCAGACACCAATGATCAGGTCATAAGTTCTCATGACGACAGGAACACGAGTCAACACAGACAGGACGGAAAGGACAGACACCAGAGACAGTATAGATGGGACCAACAGAAACGATACTGACACCACAGAACGACAGAGGATAATGGTTTTGCCATACGTAGACGGTATACCACAAGCTCTTCGACGAATTAATGCCAAATACAATATAAAACCTACTTTAAACCATACAAAACAATACGAAACCTGATCGTTCATCCCAAGGACAAAATCGACAGGATGAAACAACCAGGACCGGTGTATAGAATGACTTGCAAGGATTGTACGAAAGTTTATGTAGGTGAAACTGGCAGGAACATAGAAGAACAACGTAAAGAACACAAGCGACATCTGACACAGCCACAAAACTACTGGACTACACAAATAGAGGCTACAGCCGAACATAGCTTTGACACAGGACATACGATAGACTGGGATAACACCGATACACTTACATTTGACACGAGGCAAATACAGCGGAAAATCAAAGAAGCAATATTCATACAAACAGAAACAAATCCCACGCTCAACATAAATATTGGCCGATGTACACTGTTTCCTGGGTGGATACGCCTTTAAAAAAAAGTGACAGATCGTTCTTGACGCAACATCACGACCACATTTACAGTATAACTCCATATATTTACAAATATTATTAAACTTGAGCAACAACACCAGCATCTCCACAGTAGACTTCGCTTCTCTTCTTCTCGTTTTGTCATCGGGTTTTTTCGGTCTCTGTCTCCGTCTCCTTTTCCTCCTCTCCTCTCCATCTTTGCCTTTCTCTCCATCTTTATCTCTTCCTCTCCACCTTTTCTTGATGTCTCTGTCCTGTCCCTGTCTCTCTCTCTCTCTTTCTCTCTCTCTCACTCTCTCTCTCTCTCTCTCTCTGCCCCAGTCATCTGTTGAACTCCTGCCTTTTACCACCACCATGCATCGTTCCAACATCGGTCGTGTATATATGAATTGTACCCTGGAAGTGTTTTGTCGTGGTGGTCACGTTGTGTGGAAATAATTCAAATGTGAACGTGATGGCATTTTTAACCTTACCGGAATAATTGAACTGACGACGATCCCGAGACGGGATCGAAACAGGATTTCCTTGAAAACCCATTTTCAACTACGAGCTTCAACGAACCGTGATCACAATTAATACACCGTAGTCACAAACGTTAACATAAATTTAATTTTGATAAGGGCAAAATCATGCATGTAGGTAGGCAGCACATGAAGGCTCCATACTTGATGGGTGGCCAAATACTATCTGTGACTCAGCAGGAGAAGGACTTAGGTGTTATTTTGAACACAAAATTGAGGGTATCAGAACAGACCAAAGAAGCCAGGAAGAAGGCACTAAGAATGCTTGGGGCAATACATAGTAATGTATCATACAAAAGTGAGGAAGTCATCAGAAAGCTTTACTGTGCATATGCCAGGCCACATTTGGAATACTGTGTCCAAGCTTGGTCCCCTAGTTATGAGAAAGATTGTTGGCTTTTAGAGAGAGTACAAAAGAGGGCAACACAAATGGTTAATGGTATAAACAACCTGGCATATGAGGAAAGATTGAAGAAATTGAATATGTTTTCACTTAGATATAGAAGGCTGAGAGGAGATCTCATCGACGTCTTGAAATATGTGCATGGTCAGGAACAGGGATATCTCAGGGAAATGTTTGAATTGAACAGAAATGATGCAATTAGAGGTCATCAATTCAAAATTAAAGTTAATCACAGCAGGACAAGGTTAAGACAGTCTTTCTTCACCGACAGGGTAGTAGAACATGGGAACCAGCTGCCAGAAACCATTGTCAGTAGCAGCACACTGAACATCTTTAAAAACAGCATAGACACTCATTATCAGAAGAGGGCTTGCTTTTCGGTATTCCAGGGAGTGCTGGTCGACGGATTTGGTGGTCAACTGGTTCAGTGTCCAGAGTGCAACCAAGAACGGCCCTTGTGGCTCATAGTTGCACTGATCTTTTATGTCTTTATTGCGCTGAAGTATAAGGGTGATATAGGGTGGCACTTCACATGGAAAATATTGTCACTTGTGTCAATAGTGATGATCTGAAATCAGCTGGAAAAGACCCAGCATCAGCAGCAGCCTATTCCATTGATCAACAACCCTTTGGCTGAAGCTCGTCGCTTTAACTGCCCTACACCACAACTTGTCTTTTTGGTGTTCTTTTGCCTGCCAACTGAAAAGTATGTATGTGCAGAGAAAATGAATGTCGCATGTTAACCAAATTCATAAACGCTGCATTTAAAAAAAAGAAAATCCATTCATTCAAAATTACCTCAAAGTGCAAATTTACCTGATTTCCATCACTAAATGTTAGATGTCTGAATTGAAGAAGTCAGATGTCGCGTGCCTCCTCCTTGATTTTGCTTCCTCGTAAGCCCATGTCCGCCGTCTGATGTCCATGTCGAAAACTGCGTGTATGTAGGTATTAACTGTGCATCATCATCCATCATCAACTCATCTTCACTCTTCGTCAATATTTTCAAATGCATTATCCAAAATCTGAACAAAGGTAGGAAGCAGCTGACCCCATCCACTTCATCACCATGAGTCAGTCACAGGTTCTAAATATTGGTTAAGCTGAAGTTATGCTCCACAATCATAAAGTTACAAAATGTATTTTTTAAAAACGAAGCGGGACGGACCGACCACGACCTTAATCAAGGATTGAACACCGCGCGCTAAATTGCACCACAGATGTCCCATCTCTACCATATTTGTCTACCCCATTCGCAAAAATTGTCTTCTGTATGATGTCATAGTTCCGCTTGCTCCGACTACACCGTATAGTCAGGAAAAGCCATGGGATGATTTTTAATATTTGAAATTGATTGATTGATTTATTTATTTATAATTCATTGATTTTGATTATTTGATTTGAAAATTTCAATTTGAATATTTGAATATTTGTGTGACGTCATCAGACCCAAGCAACGCACCCTCTGCAAACAAGTTTCCTGCTTCTGTGCAATGGGGGATGCGCTTGCGCTTGACGAAGCTGCGGTGGGCACGTATTAAGTAAAGTGGTCGGTCAGCTGGGAAGCCAGTACATAGTAGGTAAGACAGTCACTCATCGAATAACTGGGTTTGCAAGTAAATGGGCACCTATATGGAGTATGAACTAAGCTGAATGATGGTTGGCAGGGGTCCAGGGTCCTATTCGGTTTGGGTTGCTCCAGCCCTCTCCTCCCCCCAACTTGCAGCTCAACCCCCGTTCAAACTTCTTTAGTCGAACCCATGAAAAGTTGAAGCAATGCTGCATAAATGTTAAGTACCTACAACATTCTCGAGTTCAACCTACATTGGTGTCAGATTGTCTAACATGTCTAATGAGTGGCTAGAATATTCTTGTGGTTGGGTTCTACCTATTCTTTAGTATTGGTGATGACTGACCTCTTTGATAGATTGAAATAGTGCAAGCAATCCTATTTTAAGTTTTCTCAAAGTGATAATCACACTGGTCATTTAGGACCAATTGATGTGGGGAGTTTGCTATGATGATTACATGTTATTTCTTTTCATACTGTTTTTAATCTTTTCATCAATGCAAATTTGAAGTAGCATACCTATATAAATATAAAATGGTAATGCAATTAGGCACACTGTGAATCAATAGGGGAAGAAGTTATGGTATTTTTTTTCATAAAAGGTGTTTTTTGAATTTTGGGAAAAAAATCAAAATATGATGTTTATGAACATGACTAAGAAGATGCGACCACTCATTTTTGGCGCTGATGCATACTTTTCAATTTGAATGGTGACGTCATATCTGTACCGTTTGATGACGTCATACG
This sequence comes from Ashinkailepas kermadecensis, assembly GCA_034440615.1. Lineage (NCBI taxonomy): Eukaryota > Metazoa > Arthropoda > Thecostraca > Neolepadidae > Ashinkailepas > Ashinkailepas kermadecensis. Next base: position 36,091 of record JAOTOM010005080.1, on the reverse strand, counting down.
TATGGCACGGTTCACATACTTTAATGAGATGGTCAAAGTAGCTTAATCTAATATAATCTAACCTAACCTAACCTAACCTAAACTAAACTAACTTAAACTAACTGGTAAATTTTTGATAAAAGGTGTTTTAATTTACACATTTTATTAGAAAAAAATACCGGTTGTTTAAGTTAGTTTACGTTAGGTTAGGTTAGGTTAGGTAAGGTTAGGTTAGATTAGATTAGATTATATTAGATTAGATTAAGCTACTTCGACCATCTCTTTAAGGTATGTGAACTGTGCCATACGTATGATGTCATCAAACCGTACCGATGTGAAGTCATCGTTCGAATCAAAAAGTAAGCATCAGTGCCGAAAATGAGTGCTCGCATCTTCTTAGTCATGTTCATGAACATCTTGTTTTGAATTTTTGTCTAAAAAATTCCAAAACTCCCTTTATAAAAAAAATTACTGGTTAGTTTAAGTTAGTTTAGGTTAGGTTAGGTTAGGTTAGATTATATTAGATTAAGCTACTCCGACCATCTCATTGAGGTATGTGAACCGTGCCATACGTATGACGTCATCAAACCGTACCGATGTGATGTCATCGTTCAAATTGAAAAGTAAGCATCAGCGCCGAAAATGAGTGGTCGCATCTTCTTAGTCATGTTCATAAACATCATATTCTGAATTTTTCCCTGAAATTCAAAAAACACCTTTTATGAGGGTGTTTGTATGAGGGTGTTTGTAGGGTGTGGTGAAGTCTGAGTCTCCTCAAAGCTACTTATTTTCTATGGCTCTTTTTATACAAGCTGTTCTAGTTGTCAGTTGACATTTTGATGTTCTTGGGCTTTGTAGAATTCGGATGCCATTTGCCATCAGATAGTTGTTAAATACAATGTTTCACAAGTGGATAATACTCTGATTAAATTACATCAACTCTAGTTTGGATATCTTTAGATAATGCTTGGTTAACTTGCACATCTGCCTCTCATTTCCAAGGATTCCTATATGTCTGGGAATCCATTGGAATTTTAAGGACATAAATATGGTCCTTCAAGTTGTTAAGTACAGGAAGTGTTTATTTCTATTTATTTTAAAGTATTTATACATAAATCATTTCACAGTTTTCATCACTTGAATCATGGTGAATCTGCCAAAGTACTTTGCTGATGGTTGAAGCATTGCTCAGAGAGTTAACTGGCAGTAGCCTGGGAGTTGGCACACAAACCACTGCCTTTCTGAAACTCCTCACATTTTATGTACGGCACCATGCAAAGGGTTGCAAACAATTTGGCTGAACACACAGACATATGGTTTGCCAATCTATCATAAAAATAGCCAGAATCAAATACAAAGGAGCAGCCTACCTTCCTGTGGACTTTGGACCAGTCAGTGTGGTTATCGATATTCTCCAAGAAAACAATAAAAATCGTCTTGTACGTCAATTTAGTTCCAGTCAGATTTCTTTGTCTCTGAAAGTTTTTCAATGGCAAGTGAGTGTAGGTCCCATGGTGGAGTTTCCAAGAGAAACATTTTCATGTTTGATGGAACTTGGGAACCAGCATTTCACATAATTTTGATCTGGCATGAAATAGACAGACCAGAAAGTCAGGACACTTGGTTTCTATTTAATTCTTATAATTAATCCAATTGGTTAATTACATGGAAACATGGGTATGGATGATCAGCATACACCTTGAGGGCATATCTGAGGATCAAATCCCAATGATGGATCCACAGAGGGTATGCATGCACTTCCACAAGCAGAACAGATACTGGAGAGCCTTGAGGGCTATTTGGACGCAGGAGTTTTGAATGCTATCTAGTGAATGAATTATATTGTCATTTGACACTCAAAATGATTGGCAGCAGTGATAAAAGAAGTAACGAACCAGTGACTTGTATAGGGGTATCCCGGGAAATGAACGGGTTGACGGTCTTGCCCGCGCGGCGATCGACCTCCCCGCCAACCACAGAGCTCTGGTGCCCCCAGGGGATCTTCTATCCCTCACTAATAATTTATTTAAAACATATATTCAGGACTGCTGGTCACATAACACCACACACCTACACGATATCAAGCCCACACTCTCCAGCTGGCCCTCCTCCAACCAGCACACACGTCTGAACGAGGTGACACTCGCCAGACTCCGCCTGGGACACACCAAACTGACACACGATTATATTTTTCATAGACCTCACTGCCATCCACTTTGTAACACATGTCACGTACGCCTTACCGTCACCCATATCCTACTTGACTGTCCAACATATGCTCCTCACCGTCGCTACATCATCCAGTATTTCACAAAGATCCACTCACAACTTTCGCTTCGAGCTCTCCTCGGGAGTGACCACCCGGCACTCCTCGAGTTACTTTTCCGTTTCCTACAAGACACTAAACTTTCCGAACAGATATAAAGCCTCCGTTACATTTCCTGATTCAAGCTAACCTGATGACGGTTATAAGACACGCGCTACACACCGTACTGGCTGTATGACTACGCTCCACATCTCTTCCTCACCGACGTCGCAAAACACATACATATAGGTTATCTCACACTAGGTAGACAGGATCCGATCCAATTTGGCTAATACGGACGGACTTCCTTTTAAATTGCGCTGGTTTTTACCCACGGGTTTCCAAGCAGCTTGGTTTCCCCTTTTAGGGGTTTCCAAGCTTAACTACAACATACACCTACACATACAAGGTAGGGCCTGAATCCCACGACTCGCTCTGGGTGACAGGCCTCCGCTTCGCCAGCCAGGTCGCAGGTGGGCAGCGGAGCCTCTCCGTAGGCTGTGAAGCTGCCCACCCTCCAAATGTCCTTCCAGTGTTATGAGTGACTGTATGTATGTATGTCTGCACATGTACCTGTATGCCATGCGTGTATCGTCTCTACGCCATGTTTCTTGTTTAACGGCGTCTCTCCTTTCTTGACTAGTTGATATAACCGGATGTCACATAAGCCGGATTAACGTAATTCCTTCTTTAACGTAGCAATCTCTAGCAGATGGCACTTTGCCTCCGCTAAAGATTTATGGAAAAAAAGAAAAAAAAAGAAAAAAAAGTGACGTGTAGATTCTGAGTAAAGTTTTTCAATCTCCTCTTTTGCCCACCACCTGCGATACATTTCAAGACAGATACTCTTTTCAGTGCTTTTTACCTTGATATGTTCACTATGTTTTTGCATGGTGAGACTGACATCCAAAACACCGAGGAATTTGTCACACTGAGTGTAGTCGATTGGCTCACCTGCAATTCCCAAATGCTTAGAGGGGTCATATACGTCTGTTCAAATTTTCCGCAAAAGTTAATAGCATTGGATTTTGAGGTCGAGAAAACAAAGCCATTTCTTTGTGCCTGTAGATTCATCTTGTCCAGTGCTGCTTGCATCAATTAAGATCCTGCGCTATGCCAGGACGTCTTATCCACAAGGTGCAATCATCAGCATATGAAGGAAATTGCATGTTATGATAAAAATTACCATTGATCATAAATAGGAACAGTAATGGTGATATCACCCATTATACCTCAGTGTTCTTGTGGCAATATATCAGATAGTACACCACATTTCACCTGAAAAGTTCCATCTGGAAGGTATGAAGTTACAAATTGCATAAATCCACTTCCAAATACTAAATGATACAATTTAATGACAGGTTGAACTATTGAGGCCATATTATATTCCAACTTTATATCCAGAAAAACACCCACAGTGCATTCTGTGTTAAAGAAACCCTCTTGTATGCCAGTTTCCAGTCAAATCAAGCTGTCCAGGGCATTGCACTTTTCTTAAAAGCAAATTTTTACCGGATGCAGCTAATTATGTTTTTCAGAATACCTGGTGAGTCACTTAGTTATCATATGCTCGAATACTTCACTGATGCATGAAGTAGCCTGTGTTGGGCGATACGACGATGGATTATGCGCGACTTTCCCAGGTTTAGGAATTGGAACAATGTTAGAGTGCTTCCACGGTTGTGAGTGATAGTTATTTGTCAATATCTGCAAGATGCAATTGCAGGCAAAATGCAAGAAGCAAGTTATAAGGATGAACAGTTCCAAGTGAGGAAGGTGCCTTAGAAATTCATAGTGTGTGCCATCAGATCGAACGGAGGTAGTACCAGATGATGCAATTGCACACTGCAATTCAGAGAGGTAGAACCAGTGATCGTACACTGCAAGATTCACAGAGTAGCATGATGACAATGCATCTTCAGCAGACATGTGTTGATGGAATGCAGCAGAATAATGTGTGGAAACAGACAGATCAGAAAACACTTTGTCAAAGAGGTTACACCCAGCATGAGACTCATCAATGGTCCGTCAATATTCCGAGAGCACTGACAGAGGCCCAGGGTGGTACCACTTTCCGGAAAAACACAGTAGTCAGCTGGACAGTAGCATGATGACAATGCATCTTCAGCAGACATGTGTTGATGGAATGCAGCAGAATAAATGTGTTGGGGACAGACAGATCAGGGAAAACACTTTGTCAAAGAGGTTACACCCAGCATGAGACTCATCAATGGTCCGTCAATATTCCGGGAGCACTGACAGAGGCCCAGGGTGGTACCACTTTCCGGAAAAACACAGTAGTCAGCTGGACAGTCGAGATACTGTTGTGTGAACATTGAAAACACAATGAAGTGTTTGGAAACTGGCATGCTTAGCCTGACGGATTGTATGTTTCGAGATCGCCTCTTCGTTTTTATATATTCATGTAGTAGCTGAGGTGATCGGTTTCGTCGCAATCTGTCCAGGGCTCGTTTCCTTCTTGCTATAGCTTGCTTACATTCGTCTGACCACCAAGCGCAATTATATTTGTGAGTGTCTTTCCTTTGTGGGACATTTGTTTTGCTGCAGAAATAATGTTGGTGACATGCACACATACTATTCAGTCTGCACATTTCCAAGGGGACGGCGGTAGCTTAGTTGGTAGAGCGTCGGACTCTTGATTGCAAGATTGTGGGTTCGAATCTCACAGCCGACGGCATTTACCGAGTCCACCCGCAATCAACCGGCGTGAGAGGTTGGCGACGCTGTATGACCTAGCGGTTGAATGCGTCGTAAAAGAACCCAAGGTTCTTCTTATGTACATTTCCAAAATCAACCAAACATTGTTTGGTAAAATTGTTCCAGCCAGCCTATTTAATATTTTGTTGGAGGACGGCTGGACCGTGGAGAAGGGACATGTCATGGTTAAGAGCAAGGTGGATAGGGAAATGGTCACTGTTGCAGCAATCTGCTGCCTTACCCCATGAAAACCACATGGGTATGCTACATGGGCGTATGGACGGATCAATGTTTGGGGAGCAAACAGTAAATTTATATGTTCTTGTGGGAGATCCATCATTTAGAACATGTAAATTTGTATTGTGTATTAATGTTTCAAAAAGCTTCTCCCTGCTGTCACAGGGTGGTGCACCCCACAGTTGGTGCTTGCTGTTTGTATCCACACATAACACGAGTCTCACCTGTCGCTACTCTTCGCCCGCGACCAATCGGCGTGAGAGATTGGCGACGCTATGTGACTCAACAGTCGACGTGTCGTAAAGCCAATAACCAACCCACACAAAACAAATGGATATGAAAACTAAGACACCAATTCAGTTAATTTACGTAGGTGCACGGGCAGAGGTAAACATAGAGAACAAACTACAATTCCTGGAGGCAGGTATAGAGATCAAACTAAAATTGGCTGTCCATTCCCATTAACTACACAGGCTACAGCCTGTAAAGTAGAATATGAAGGTGAATGGTAACTGGCGATGTCTGTTGCTACATGAATGACACTCCACCATACTGAGGACATGCCAGGGAGTGAGCTTGATGCCATGCATAATTATGTAAGCTAAACTTGCATGGATCATTTGGCAGAAAGTGTTTCCTGCAGACACATCAAAATCGCTATATGACATATGCACTTCATATGCCCCTAACTTACAATGCAAGCACATCAAAATGGGAGATACCAATAGCAACGAAGGTTTTATTTTTGCCAATCTCCCAATTAGACCACAACAATTCCATTGGGGTATCCGTATGTTTAAAAAAAGAAGAAATGCTTATGTTGTGTTAGTTTTTGGGTATTCTTCCCAAATATAATAATGTCATTTCTTGCTATGAAGAAAAAATAACTCACTTTTTCCAAGATTGTCTGACCACCTTGTCTCCACTTCCCTCCATTTCCACAGACCAGCTTGCACGCCCAATAGACTGTGGACATGTAGCATTCTCAGTCAGTATTTCATTGTCTCCTATACTGGTCTTTGTTTTCCTTTATGTTTGTTTTTAGCAGGTACCCATTCATCAGCATCTGTTGCCATGACACCATCCACTAGTTGAACATTCATTTCATTCTACAACATTCTCCTTACTGCTGGGTTCTTTCCTGAACTCACTAAGTGGGTGTTGTGTAACCCACCTCTATCCAGCAACATTTTTTCCACTTGGCCACCGGTTTCACCGCGATGTCCACTTGGCCACCGCGATGTGAGTCCTGTCACATCGCTCTCCCATCTGTTCGCTTTGTCTGGGCACTGTAGTGTCCTTCAATTGGGTAGTTGTGACAGGTGCACTGTTGCAACTATCAATAAGTTGTGTTCTGTTTCATTGCAAATTGGCGAGTGTTGTTGCCAGTTCTGACAGTTAAAAAAATATCTGTTTCCACCATGCTCAATCTCGTGTTAAAAGGTCTTCTCATTGGTCAGATTTTGAGGGAAACCTTGCTGCAGCATATATTTTTCCGCCTACTTTATTCTGTTCCTGTTTCCATACATTTGTCCAGCATGAAAAAACGATACATCATTTTAGACTTTAGCTCACAAATGCACTGTTCCTTCATATGTCTTTGGCACGTTTTCTCCAAGAATGTGTGAGCCCCACCACAGTGAAAGCACATTGGGGTGCACCACCATCATGTTTGCCTTTTCCACACCTGGCACACTTTTCCACTGCTGTACAATTCCGTGAACCATAACCATACGTACCACGGCAAAAGCATAGCATGGGTCTGGGCACAGCTTGCTGGTTTTCATGGACATTGTAGTCGAGTTTCAATTATATTGGTGCAGTGTGGAGAGCAAATGCCAGAATTAGGAGGAGTTTTTAGCATTCGAGCGCCCATCTTTTTGAGAAATTGTTTAGCAGCATTCACATGGTATTCATGCAGCCACTCCACAGTCTCTACCTCCTCAAGGTCTACCACGTCTTCAGCATAACACTTTCCCCACGCGATTGATTCAGGGTAAGGTGAAGAGAAATCTCCACACTCATCTTGGAAATATTTTATGTTTACAAGCTAACCTGTTTGTACTTTTGCTTTTGTTTAAAGGTGAATACTACCATCCCCAAGCAGGCTTGCTTTTCCTCATGTTCAGCACCCAAGACCTTACCGAGACACGACTGTATCCAGGGTCATACCTTGGATTTGCACGTCTGACTTGCACAGCCGTACTGCCAATAAAGCTCCCACATCATTGCAACCGCATGTCTGCACCACCGTTTTAACTTCCTCCAATGCTTTTTTTCGGGCTCGTCCCACCCTTTGGTGGTGGGCGTCGGTAGCTCAGTGGTTAAGCTGAGCGTCTGGCACGCCAGAGGTACGGGGTTCGATTCCCCGCGATGGCCGCCCTTCCTGCCAGGGTGATATGCAGGCGACGCCATATGGCCTTAGCTGCTGAGTGCGTCGTAAAGCCACAATACAATCCAATCCACCGTTTGGTGGCTATATAGCCATTGCCAAACTCTAACCTATGTTTGCGCAATGGAAGCAGTGAAAACAAAACGCAAGAAAAACAGTGAAACCGTTGCACTCACCAACCACAGAAATAAGAACCGAAAATGCCGAAATTACATTTGTGCCAAAATACAAAATGCCGAAATTACATTTGTGCCAAAAAGGAGAAACGAAGACTGCAAACCATTGAACACCACACCAAGAAAAGGACCGACGACCCTCAATATTGCCTGGAGCAGAATATCAGAGCGTCCTCGTACAAAGAAGGACGGGAAGCGAATGCTTATTCATTTGTGTGGCCATTGTAATGTGCAGTGTGCTGGGCACCATCCACAACAGTTAGGACATACCTGATTGAAGGATAACTAAAAGATGCATCTTTATGTTGGATAAGCGCTCTCATTCTACACTTGCTTAGCTTCATTAGGCAGATGTATCAAGCAAAATTGAGCCAAGAAAGTGCATAGGATGGGCCTCCACAATAGATTGCCAATCATTACTCAGCTGATTAAGAGTTCTTGCTCTCTTGGATTACTACAGCCACCCTGATAATTGGTGTGAAAGCACAGAGGTGTTTCCAGGCACTTTTTGTAGTCTCCATTCATCCCTTCTCCCATCCAATATCACCATCCCTGGCCAGGCTCTGCAGCATGTGCGAACTGAAATTTGACATGTTTTCTTGTTGCTCTGTTTGGATTGGGAAGTTATGGGTGCTGCATGGCCCAGGTATGCAGTTGATGCATCCTGAACCTACAATACATAACTACCTGCATAGAGTGAGGTGTCCACAGGCACACAACAGGCCACATATCAGTGGCAAAAATCAGCACAGTGCAAAAGATTGAGATGGAACTTAAAATATTACATTGATTATGGCAGTTCGTCTCCTTTTCTCGTCCTATCATATCTTCCCATTATAGGTTTAATCCAAGTCGACCCTGTCACTCTTATTAAGCTTTGTCTTCGATTTTGTCCCTTTATCTTTATGGAAATGGAAGGAATGGTGCCCAGCTTGATTAAGTACAATATTTAGGTACAGGTCTACCTATTGTGTTTTTGGTACACAGATGCTTCCACCGAATGCTTTACCAGGGCTGGCATTTTGCAGAAGTTATTGGATGATTACTGTTTTCAAATTCATTTTGAGTTGTGTCAGATGTAGAAAACATTGTCAGCTATGATGAAAAATCATGAACATTAGTGTTCAAGATAAGCATACATGTTATGTGGTCGGCCGTTCTGTTTTTTTTGTAAGATGGTGCCCTTGGGTTGATGTTAAAATCCTCTAGGTGAGGCAGCAAATTTATTGAATTTCCCCAAATCCATTGCAAAGGCATTCAGTCTATGTCAAATTAACATCCATGGCAAAATCTATCAATGTCAGTAGAACTCAATCAGACACAACGTGCTACGGCGGGAATCCGACAACAAGCGAACGTTCAAGACTGTCTTGCATCGGTGTCGAAAGATGGACCCGAAAGTGTTTGTGTTCAAAAGTGTTTGCTGGGAGGAACCAAGAATAAGCTAACAGCTATAAGTATTCCAAATGTTTACCAGGTATGGTGTAAGCTTTGACCATCTGAATACTCAGCTGTCGGTCACTCATCACTTCTGAGAGATGTTGGCTAAAATAGTTTATTGTGGATATATTAAAAGCTAAGTTGATCTTCAAGATCCAGGAACGACTCAATGTTAGAAAAAAGTGTAAATATATATTGTGACGTTTCGGCCATAGGCCATTGTCAAAACCTTTATAGGTTTTGACAATGGCCTATGGCCGAAACGTCACAATATATATTAACATTTTTTAAAATTCTAACATTGAGTCATTCCTGGATCTTGAAGATCAACTTAGCTTTTAAAATATCCACAATGATTGACCAGGAAATACGGGAATTTCTGAACTATGTACGTAAAATAGTTTAGTGCCATTGGGTGTTATTTTGCTGTCCAAGCCACCTAGCCAGGATTAGACAAATACCCCATTCCTGGATTTTTGTCATCTGGAAGATCATCCTCCCCAGAAGATTATCCTCTCATTTTCTCATTTGAAGATTGAATAGTACTGTTTGACAATGAGCTGATATGTGATGTGCTCAATATTCACTGGAAGGTGCCAGCTGGGCTTCTGATGTCACAGGTTGAAGTAAAATATCCCCTGCATGTTCGATTACCCCAACGCGTCCCTCTCCACACCCAGAATTACAAAGTACAACTCCAGCCCTGCATCTGGATCACATTTGTACTATGGTTCGCGAACTGACGCACGAATGCCCGCCTTCCCGCGATATTTACGGCGGCGGCGCCTTTTCAGACGCCACGTTTGTTGGCCATGGATAGCGCTGAATCGGCCAAGTTCGCGAAAAGCCAAAGGTTTCGCCCTTTCATCATAAAGAAGGGCATCGTTCTGAGGGCGAAGAAGCGACAGCGGATTGCTCTGGAGCTATCCAAGTCGAGGAATGACAGCTGTAAGTTTCTCTGCATGCGTGTTTTGGGGTAGGTACGTGCCATCTAATGAAGGCCGGAGTGCAGTGACGGTGGATGATTCATCAGGATTGGATGACATTTTTGTCCAGCATTTGTGTTGTTTTCCTAAAACCAGACGAATGCCAGAACAAGTTGAAGCCACTCTGGCATTTCATACCAAATACCTATATTTATGCATTTAAACAATTGCATAGTGAGGTGGTACATCATAGCCAACCAACGTATTGGATTGCAGTTATGCTTGGTTGATGCTGGATATGCATGCGCTGAGGGGCGTGGGTCAATGTCAAACGGTCAGAGTCCATTTGTTTTGTCCGTCAAGTGCCATTTTTTACTTCTTGTTGCCATAGCGGTTCTTCCTCTCCGAGCTTATTTTTACACCTTCGAATAATTGTCGGTCAGACCCACTGCAGAAGTTTTGGATGCGGCTACTCTTCTTCAGGACTACTGAATGACTTCAGCTCGGTTACGACAGCAGTCTCGCCGTTTCATTCCACAACGGGACCCCGTTCGGTACGACGTTGCCTGCCTGACGTAGGTGGCGGCACCGGCGGCCGCGCTGACCCTGTACCGCTCAGTGCTCGGTCTTCGCACGGCCACGGTGGTGTGCAGTGTCGAGTGACACGGCGCGGACGCCGGCAGAGTGACACGGAGCCACAGCGCAGCACGGCGGTCACGGTCGGAACAGTTTGGACAGACCCTAGTTTGTTAGAAGGAACAGTCTGTTGCCGCGCGCTGTGACCATCCCAGAGAGGTCCGCTGACGGTGTTCCGCTTTTCAGCGATGGGAATGGATCCGAAACTTGTCAAGTTGCGGTTCAACAATCGAAGCTTGTCCCGAGCTTTGACGCAACAGAAGATGGAGAGCAACAGTCTGTAAGTAGAAAGGCTCTACCCACATTTGCTTACACCTGACATGACGATTTTTTTTGACAGGGTAACACGTGGTGTTCAGAAAACTTGTTTGACACTTGGTGTTCAGACAACTTGCATGGAATTTGGCATTTAATAACCTTGGCATGTGAGTTTCTTCCTGAAACGCATATATGTATTTCCATCTCTTCCCTTCACTATTGTTTTATGCCAATTCTTTCTTTTTGCTGATATTAAGAAGGGAGTGAGCTGACCCTCTACAACATGCAGCAGATGTTGTAGAGGGTCAGCTGAAGGAGTTACGTCCAATCACCCATCCCAATGGTTCAACTCTCTTACTGCTCGTGTGCCGGGAGGCAAAAGCGTGGAACCGTCTGCCACCTGATGTGAGAGGGTCGCTACAGTGGTCATTCTTCCCAAAAGTCGATGCTTTGCCAATATTCGGATACCCGGTGACCACCTTAAGCTGCAACCTGTGCTATTAGCCTAGAAAATGTGTATTGTATGCCCGTGTTGTGTTTTTACTCTTGTCATTGGCGTGGAGAACCGAAGAACCATTTTCTGGAGAGCCCCGAATTACATGATGATGATGATGATGATTATGATGACGATGATGATGTAGGCAGCTATGCAGGTCTTCCGCGATGCGGGTTTGTCACATCGTGACATGTTGAGTTCAACTGTCACGAACTTCGAATGTAACCTTGCCTCACCAAGTTCCGTATGGGCTGTTGAAGGGCCATTTTCTACACCTCTTGAAAGTCTGTAGTTCATTCGTGTAACAGAGGCGAGTCAAGAGTGGACAAGAAAAGTGGTAAAAGGTTTACTGTTCAATTCCCTGCAACTGGTGACCTTGAGGAACACTACACGAATTAATATGAACAATTGGAAAAACGAAGAAATTTTGAAAGCTCCGGAAGTATGCTTGAGTGAGGAACAACTGCGCGTGGGACTAGACTATGAGTTTCGAAAATTAGCGTGTTTTCACTTGAGCTGGAAGATCACTTCGTTGGCTTTTGCTCCAGGTATGAAAAAATACGGTCTGAGGTGCATTTCGGTCTTGACAATTTTCCGATTTTTTATCTCGCGTTTTTGGCTTTTGTGTCCCTCCTGCTAACATTTTCAAAATTGTATGTCACTGATATGTACATTATGGCACAGGGAATTTCAGGCCTCAGGGCGATGTATTATGCACCCCCTCCGCCAACTACTTCCCGGTCCAGCGAGGCTTCCCCGTAATACGGCGTTTCTCGAAATGCCCTGCGTGGCATGGTATGTGCGCGAAGCGATCATGTCTGGTCGTTACGCCCTTGAACTGAAATAACTCAACTATAGACTGGCGGGGCCTCACACCGGTGGTTGAACTATAGCTTGGTTTAAATTGTAATTGACGATTCATCACACAGGTAATAAATAATGCATAGTGCAGATTCATGCGGGTCGCGGAATAGTTGAGCTAGTTGACATCATTCGCAAATGAGTCATTTGGTGGGGCGATGTGCTACTACGCAGGTGTTAATATGCAATGGCTGTAACTCGCTGTGTGATGTTGCCAGGTTCGAGGAGAAGATCCAGCTGCAGGACGAGATCTTGAGAAGCCACGAGATTATCGTAACGCTTCGCAACGAGGTTCAGGTAACGTTGGACGTGCTGCAGTTTGAGAACGCTGCAGATTATATTTCAAGCCGCGTGCTATGATTTGATGCGTTAAATTTGTTGTGTATGGTCAGCCCTGTCTCCGGCAGGAGCCGACCTTGCCACGCACTGTGCGGTAGGGAGAACTTCCTTCCTATACGGACCCCGACACCACCACCCGATTTAATAATTATATTTCAGCAGTCTGGGATGGACGGTAACGTACACAGCTGCCGTTGGAAATTGCGCAGCTGGTGTAACCGAAAGGGAAGGTGAGGTTGTGAAGCAGGCCAGGCAATGCATGTTTAGAGCACGAACAGGAGGTATCGCAGCTTCTAAAGTCGGTGCGTTGAACACAATGGTCGCAATGCCTCGTTCCCTGTGTGATGGATGTTTGTTTCATACCTACTTTGGGAACCACAGTTTGCCGTGTGAGTATGTGATTTGTTTGTCTGTCGGGCAATACTCGGCTTCACAACGCCGGCCGCTCTCCGACTCGTTGAGACGAAGACCGTGCGGTGCTCCAGTTTGTTTGTTGTTTGTGTGTGTTTTGTTGGACTTCCGGCGCGACCTCGACGGCTTCTAGTCACGAATACATCCCGTAATATGCACTTGGTAGGCGTTCGCCACGCATGTCAGCAGTGACATTTTAGCAGAATATGTACAATGTCTTGTTCGTGCTCGTGCGCGGCTGTTCCACTGCCGCCCCCCTGCTACAGTCAGCTGACCTCAGCCGGGGACTAAATCCGAGCGCGTGTGTCGACTCGAACCCTGTCTTGCCAGAACGGTGGAGACAAATCGCGAGCCAACCGCCAACTGAACGATCAGCCAAGCTGTTTGTTATTGATGATGGCTATTGGTGTTAAAGAAGAAAAAAAAAACAGTTGAAAGCCTCAACCTGGGGAACAGGCGAGACTTGTCAGATTTCGCCCACCTTGCCTCCACTGGGTTCCCACCTTGTTTTCCCCACCTTACTGGATGGTTAGCACGTACGCGTTGATGTACGTGTTGCTACGTGCAGGTGGGTACGCGCACATAAGGTGACCTGACCGGGTGACCTGACCTGGTGACATGACCTGGTGACCTGACCGGGTGACCTGGCCGGGTGACCTGACCTGGTGACCTGACCTGGTGACCTGACCTGGTGACCTGACCGGGTGACCTGACCGGGTGACTTGGCCGGGTGACCTGACCGGGTGACCTGACCGGACGTCACGTATCGACAGGCGCACGAGGACGACCTGACCCGGATCCACGAGGTGTTCCGAGGCTCTCTGCAGCTGCTGCTGACACTCACCGAGCAGGTGAACGTCGGTCTGCAGCGGTGCAACGCCGGACGACGGCGCAGCAAGTCGGTCAGTCTGGGCACGTCCGGCACCAGCTCCACCAGCCGACTCTCCCTCCAGCTGGGGTCAGGTGAGGTCAGGGGGCACCAGCTGGGGTCAGTCTGGGCACGTCCGGCACCAGCTCCACCAGCCGACTCTCCCTCCAGCTGGGCTCAGGTGAGGGCAGGGGAAGGGCACCAGCTGGGGTCAGGTGAGGGCACGAGGGACACCAGCTGACTCAGGTGAGGCAGGGGGCACCCCAGCTGGGGTCAGGTGAGGGCAGAGGGACACCAGCTGGGGTCAGTCTGGGCACGTCCGGCAACAGCTCCACCAGCCGACTCTCCCTGGGCCCAGGTGACAGGGGGCACCAGCTGGGGTCAGGTGAGGTCAGAGGGACACCAGCTGGGGCCAGTCTGGGCACGTCCGGCACCAGCTCCACCAGCCGACTCTCCCTCCAGCTGGGGTCAGGTGAGGTCAGCTGGGGTCAGGTGAGGGCAGAGGGACACCAGCTGGGCTCAGGTGAGGGCAGAGGGCACCAGCTGGGCCAGGGGGGCAAGGGGCACCAGCTGGGCTCAGGTGAGGGCAGGGGGCACCAGCTGGGGTCAGGTGAGGTCAGGGGGCACCAGCTGAGGTCAGTCTGGGCACGTCCGGCACCAGCTTCACCAGCCGACTCTCCCTCCAGCTGGGGTCAGGTGAGGGCAGGGGGCACCAGCTGGGGTCAGGTGAGGTCAGGGGGCACCAGCTGGGGTCAGTCTGGGCACGTCCGGCACCAGCTCCACCAGCCAACTCCTCCAGCTGGGCTCAGGTGAGTCAGGGGACACCAGCTGGGGTCAGGTGAGGGCAAAGGGACACCAGCTGGGGTCAGTCTGGGCACGTCCGGCACCAGCTCCACCAGCCGACTCTCCATCCAGCTGGGCTCAGGTGAGGTCAGGTGGCACCAGCTGGGGTCAGTCTGGGCACGTCCGGCACCAGCTCCACCAGCCAACTCCCTTCAGTTGGGCTCAGGTGAGGACAGAGGGGCACCAGCTGGGCTCAGGTGAGGTCAGATTAGGGTAGAATATTGATAGATACGTGAACCAATTGGTGGAATAAGGTAAGGTGTTGACCCCCTGACCATGTCCTGTCTGAGAGTCATATGACCTGCCTAACAGTGCACCCTTTAATACCGACAAAAAACAAACAAACAAATAACCAACCGACCGTCTCCCGCCTATGCTCCTCAGAGGTTCATGCGGCCTAGCCGTTAGCACAGGAAAGATTGGTTGATCATTGCGTCAGAAGCGAAAATGCGGCAGCTCGAAAAAGGAACCTCTCACTCAACTGCCAGCCTCCGTCATAGCTTCCACCATGGAAGCACCGCAACCAGTTAACAGCTCTGTCAGGACATCACTTGATGGTGCTGAACCACCCACCGACTGTCCCCGGTATGGACTGTGGTCCCAGAGTACAGCCATGCTACTGAACCACCCACCGACTGTCCCCGGTATGGGCTGTGGTCCCAGAGTACAGCCATGCTACTGAACCACCCACCGACTGTCCCCGGTATGGGCTGTGGTCCCAGAGTACAGCCATGCTACTGAACCACCCACCGACTGTCCCCGGTATGGACTGTGGTCCCAGAGTACAGCCATGCTACTGAACCACCCACCGACTGTCCCCGGTGTGAGCTGTGACCCCAGAGTACAGCCATGCTACTGAACCACCCACCGACTGTCCCCGGTGTAGCTGTGACCCCAGAGTACAGCCATGCTACTGAACCACCCACCGACTGTCCCCGGTATGGGCTGTGGTCCCAGAGTACAGCCATGCTACTGAACCACCCACCGACTGTCCCCGGTATGGGCTGTGGTCCCAGAGTACAGCCATGCTACTGAACCACCCACCGACTGTCCCCGGTATGGACTGTGGTCCCAGAGTACAGCCATGCTACTGAACCACCCACCGACTGTCCCCGGTGTGAGCTGTGGTCCCAGAGTACAGCCATGCTACTGAACCACCCACCGACTGTCCCCGGTATGGGCTGTGACCCCACACTACGGCCCGACTGTGTGTGCCACAGACGGCGCGTCCCTACACTCGGTCGGCGCGCAGGCCACCAGCCGCAAGCTGCACAAGGTGCTGCCCACCGTGGCCGGCAACGTGATCTCGCACCCGTCGATCGTGCTGCCGCGCCTGCCGTCCGTCGGCGGCCGGCTGGGCGGCCTCCTGCTGCCGCGACCCGCCGCCGCCGCCGCCGCCGCCGCCGACGATGACGATGATGATGATGACGATGACGATGATGAGGAGGAGGAGCAGCAGCAGGAGGAGGAGGAGGAGGAGGACGATGACGACGACGGGGCGGAGCCAGAGGTGCTGGCAGGTGAGTGGTTATGGCGGGTGCAGAGAAACGCGTGTAAGGTAGGGAAATTTGACCGATAAGCGCTTCACAGCCGGGATGTGCTGACTTCGCATGTAAGCATATTTCTCGTCGACATGTTCAATATGGATTTAAATATATTATATACATATATATATATATATATATATATATATATATATATATACATATATATATATATAACATATACATATACATATACATACATATACATATACATACATGTATACATATACACATACATATACTATATATATGCATATGCATATGCATGTACACACACACACATATGTATATGTATATATATATATATATATATATATATATATATATATATATATATATATATATATATATATCTGAATCTTTATTTAGCATGTCGACGATAAATATGCTTACATGCAAAGACAGCTGGAGCTCGCCAACGGACACGTCTTAAGAAAACGTAGCCATACAAGCCGCTACAGTAGGTAGGTAGGTGCATATGTATTGACAATTACAACACCTCCCCATAGTGAAATATGCTATTCCAGAGGTACTGCGGCAGTTTAAGGGGTGTCAGGACATGTGAGCGGTTCAGTCAGCACAACATTCACTCAGCCCAGATGGTGGAAGCATTCGAAGCGTGAACGAAGGTGATTGTGGCATGTAGGAATACAGCTGACGTTGGGTTATGCGCTCAATAAGTTTTGGAAGAGCAGGAAGAGCAGGAACAATGCATATCGGTCTGACCTTGGCAGCCTTGGAATGTTTGCCAGATTCGTGATTAGGTTAGACCATGGAGGGTTTCCAGACAGCAGGGTGCACGCAGGCTGAGAGACAGAGCGTGTTGGTGATTTGTAAAATGGCATGCTGATATCACAGAAGCATACTTTAAAACTACGGATGCCGATAGCTTCAGAACCACAAATCCTTGCATCAGAAGCATAGTTTAAAACCACGGATGCCGATAGCTTCAGAACCACAAACCATTTTTCATTGTGATGAGATTATTTCGTAATCAGCTGACGCACCTGTGACGTGGCTATGACGAGATTCTGGGAAGTTTCAAGCGATGTTTTCTTGGTTAGCCGGTGTTTTTGTTGCCGGAGTGCTTGTGACACCGGAGACCCAGCTGCCGGTGTGCTTGTGACACCAAACAGTCGTGACGGCACATTGGTGGTGGTGTGGCCCAGTTGTAACAAACAAAAAAACATCCACTTATGAATGCACTGTTGGCTCAATATTGAGTTTCAAGAACCAAAGCAATATTTTAAGTGGCATGCTTCCATGAAAAAAAATTTGGCATCCTACTTTGCTCGTTTTGACATCTCACACCTAACGATAAACCATTATTTTAACATTGTGCTGTGTGGTGTGACTGTGGAGTCTCGGTAGCTGAGTCGGTAAGGCGTTCGACTCTTGATCCCAAGATCGTGGGTTCGAATCCCGCAGCTGGCGGGATTTCCGAGTCCGCCCGCGACCAGCCGGCATGGAAGGTTGGCGACGCAATATGACAGAGCAGTCAGAATACGTCGTAGAAAAACCGAAGAGTGATATGACTGTGATGCTATGTGACGTGGCGCTGTGCAACGATGACGTGTGACGTGACGATGTGATGCTGTGTGGCTATGATGACGTATGGCATGCACGTGATGCTATGTAGCGTGATTTTGTGTGACGCCGTGATGATGTGTGACGTGATGATGTGTGACGCCGTGACGGTGTGTGACGTGATGATGTGTGACGTGATGGTGTGTGACGTGATGGTGTGTGACGCCGTGGCCGTGTTAAAATAATGGTTCTTCGTTAGGTGTGAGATGTCGAAACGAGTACAGTAGGATACCGAATTTCGCCATGAAAACGATGTCATTTAACAGAAATTATAAGTTCTTTGAACACAATTTCGATCCAACAGCATACTCATATGTGCACCTTTTTCATTTGTTTTGAGATACCTAATTTAGGGGTACCTATTTTAGTGATAGTAATACAAAATACCTATCCTTATGAACTGATGTTGTTTAATTAACAGACCACATCATAGGTAATCCTTGTACATGGAAATGCGCTAAAAATTGGAATTGTGCTGGAAGTGTGTACATCACAATCTGCAATGGTGAGTATCGGCATGATACTTATCAACAAAATGCAGTTGAAAATTAGATATGAAGACTTCATAATGACTCATCATGAAGCGGGATGTCGATACTCCGTTGGCAGGGATGTCAATTCAGTGTCCAGAAAGTGGTATATTCCACCCTATTTGATGAATAATTTATCACTGCACCATGGTGATGTGATGCTGTGTGACGTGTACTGTAATGCTATGTGACGTGATGCTGTGGTACTGTGTGACGTGGTGCTGTGAAACAGTGATGCTGTATGACGTGATACTGTGATGCTGTGTGACGTGACGTTGTGGTGCTGTGTGACGTGATGTTGTGCTGTGTGACGTGGTGCCGTGATGCTGTGTGACGTGTTACTGTAATGCTGTGTGACGTGATGCCGTGGTTCTGTGTGACGTGGTGCCGTGATGCTGTGTGCCGTGTTACTGTAATGCTGTGTGACGTGGTGCTGTGTGACGTGACGTTGTGGTGCTGTGACGTGTTACTGTAGTGCTGTGTGACGTGATGTTGTGATGCTGTGTGACGTGACGTTGTAGTGCTGTGTGACGTGACGCTGTGATGCTGTGTGACGTGACGTTGTGGTGCTGTGTGACGTGGTGCCGTGTTACTGTAATGTTGTGTGACGTGTGCTGTAGTGCTGTGTGACGTGACGTTGTGGTGCTGTGTGACGTGACGTTGTGGTGCTGTGTGACGTGGTGCCGTGATGCTGTGACGTGTTACTGTAATGCTATGTGACGTGATGCTGTGGTTCTGTGTGCTGTGATGCCGTGATGCTGTGGCGGCAGACCCGGACTACGTGATGACGGCGCCGTCCGCCGACCTGTCCGTCATTCTGGAGCGGTCGTCGCTGGAGCCGGACGTCGACGGCAGCCCGGCGGCAGTGGCGCCGCGCCGAGCCTCCCGCTCCACGGGTCAGCTGGCGCCGCGGCCGGCTGCCAACTGGCGGCGGTGGCCCCGCGCGCCTCCCCCGCCTCCCCCGCCGCCTCCTCCGCCGCCGCCTCCCCCGCCGCCGCCCCCGCCGCCACCACCACAACAGCAGCAGCTGTTGCCACAGCCACAGCTGACACTCACCAGGCTGCCCAACCATTCGTCAATCATCGCCGGCGCTGGCCTCTGGAACGGTGACGTCATGGGTGAGGTCGCCTCCCGATTGGTCGGTGGATAATGCGCGTGGCCTGATGTGGCATGCTTCGAGGTGGCATGTTTTTATGTATAAACAATAAGAAATCTAGTCCGAAGTCTTGCTGAGGTGGCTTTGTAGTCCAGTATCGTATTGCTAAGCAGAGCTTGCTGCGTGCACCGTGGCGCCACCACCCGGCCCGTGGATTCCAGTTCAACGGCGGAATATTGACCGAGAGTTTAACGTGCCGTCAACGCCCCAACACGGCCTCGGGGGTTTTGTCCCCCTCTTTTTAGGTTCCAACTTCCCCCTTTCCCGGGGGGAAAGGGCCATTTCGGGAGGCGGCCCGACTCCGTCTTGCACGGCAGCGCGCCCGGCTCTGCGGCTCAACTCGGGTTGCCACGCAACGGACCAGTCAGGCTGGCGGGGCTAAATGCGATCTCGTGAAGCGGCTCAGACTCCGTCTTGCCAGGGCAGAGCGGACCAGTCAGGCTGGCGGCTCTACTCCGCAAGCGAGACCCCGAGCGACCAGTCAGGCTGGCCCCCCACTGGGCCCGGCGTAGTTAGCACGGCGGCTGGTCGAGTCGGGTCTGAGTGGGTGGCAGAGTAGCCTCAAGCCCGACCCGAGACTACCGACGCAGACCAGGGCGGCGTCTGGTGGGCTTCAGAGCTTGGCTTCTGCGCGTCTGGTGGGCTTCAGAGCGTGGCTTCTGCGCGTCTGGTGGGCTTCAGAGCTTGGCTTCTGCGCAGTTGTGTTGAGCCACGTGACCCCTGTGACTTGAGGACGGTGCATGGGCGCTAAATGATCACATGTTCGGTCGAAGCGCCCTTAAACTTAAATAGCCAACTAACTTGACGCCAGTGGATGGGCGCCGAATGACCGTGGGACCCGTGCAGCTCGGTGTGACGTCATATCTGCGGCGCAACCCGGCCGATGTGTGACCCATTACTCTTGCGACCTGACCTATGCCGTTTGACCAGTTGTACTGTGTGACCCGACATGTACTACTCACCTGACACATGCGACCCTTGCTGCAGTCGATGACGCGGGTGTTGATCCGGCGCCCTCCGCCGCTGATGTCACCTCCATGGATATGGACGAGTCCATTGTGGTGACACGCAAGACACGCGCCGGCCGCACGTCCGCAGCGGCGCCCACAGCGGCGCCCACAGCGGCGCCCACGGCGGCGCCCACAGCGGCGCCCACAGCGGCGCCCACGGCCGTGACCACAGCGGCGGCCGCAGCGGCGCCCACAGCGGCGCCCACAGCGGCGCCCACAGCGGCGCCCACGGCCGCGACCACAGCCGCGACCACAGCGGCGGCCGCAGCCGCGCCCACAGCGGCGGCCACAGCCGCGCCCACACCGGCGGCCACAGCCGCGCCCACAGCGGCGGCCGCGGCCGGCCTTCTCGCTCGGACGGCCGCCGTCCAACCGGCGGAGGAAGTGGCCGAGGCAGTGGCCGACGAGTCTCCGCCGGCGGGCACAGAGCCCGCGCCAGCGGCGATCGAGGCGGCCGACCACTCGGTGGTGGTCTCGCGCAAGGTCGGCCGCGGCCACAAGGCGGCCGAGTCGACTGCCGTGACCGGGACCGAGACTGAGGCGGCCGACCGGTCTGTGGTGATCTCGCGCAAGGTCGGCCGCGGCCACAAGGCGGCCGAGTCGACGGCCGTGACCGGGACCGAGACTGAGGCGGCCGACAGGTCTGTGGTGGTCTCGCGCAAGGTCGGCCGCGGCCACAAGGCGGCCGAGTCGACGGCCGTGACCGGGACCGAGACTGAGGCGGCCGACAGGTCTGTGGTGGTCTCGCGCAAGGTCGGCCGCGGCCACAGGGCGGCGGTGGCCGCGCGGCCGACCGACCAGCCGACCGACCAGCCGACCGACCAGCCGACCAACCATCCGACCGACCACCAGCCGACCGACCAGCCGGACGGCGACCCCGACCGGTCGGCGGTGGTCTCGAGACGAGGGCGGCGCAGTCTGCAGCGGCGCCGCCGCGACGCGCCGCCGGCCGCCGACGGTGGGTGGAGCGCCGCGCCGCTGAGCCGGCTCCGAGCGGCGGCGGCGACCGGGAGGAGCGCAGGGCCAGTGTACCCAGGTTACAGCCGAGGGGCTGTGGGTCGGGCCCCGCCCCCGTCGCTTCTGTTGGCCCGCTGCCGATCGGAGCCGGCGTGAGAAGTTCGCGACGCCGTGTGACCCGGCGGTCGGCGCGTCGTCAGGTCAACCGGAACAGCGGCGTTCGTGTCCAACAGTCGTAGCTTGTTCCGTGGTCGTTACCTGGAGGATGAAATTTCATCCTTCATCATGCTTTTTGTGTCCACTCCGGTGGCCTTGAGTCGGCACGGGTCCGAAGGCGTATTTGCGTGTGATTGGCTGGTTCAAAATGACCAGCGAGGCGCTAACAAATAATGGTGTCCGTTTAGTCGTCGTCCAGGTTACCGAGCGTAAACAGTGACGCTCATTGGTTCCATAATGTGCTCGTCCGTGGGGTGCGTATCATATTCGTGAGAAAACGGAAACGAAAGAAAAGTTTGAAGTAGTTTTTGTTCAGGAAATCCCGTAACGGCAACGTAAAAATATCTGTTTGGAGTACTATGCTTTCTTGCTTTATTCTATTTCTACGTCATTTCGTTCACGTAGTATACGATCTCGAAGTTCAAACCATGTGGTATTCAAATAGCAAGGCATTGTTATTTATTACAGTATTAAAGTATTATTTTTACTCGGGTAACCTGTCAATGGCCAGATCCTCACACCGTCTCAGGGGTGGGGGTCGTTTTGTGCCCCCTGTAATTTCCAAGCTAAGCGTTGGACGAAAACGAAAGAGGTGTCATCGGAAAGCGCTCGACGAGTATGGCCTAAAACCACCCCAAAATGTTCTCCCTAAACAATTGATGTCACTATGGGCTTATGAGGACATGACTGATGTCATGTTTTTCTCTGGGGAGTTCATTTGGGGAAGATTGAAAAGAGTTCTTTGGAATCAGAAAAGGAAGGCGATATCAACCATGGTCCTAAAATGTTTGCTGACTTTTTTTGTTGTTGAAATTTTGAACAGTTAGTTTTCGATTGTTGAATTTTCGTGTTCGGGTAGATTCGTTTTCGGGTAGATAGATCTACCGGCGGTGTTGCCGGTAGAGCGCACTGAGAAACGTTGTTTTAAGTATACTTAGTCCCATAAAAAGGGCTAACTTTGCCATAATCTTTGACGTTATGCCTATTGGGAAAATATGCAAAGAATAAGTCATCAAAAAGGCACGGCACAGATACAAAAATTATCTGGTGCGTTTTGCGTTTTGTTCGTGCCTAAAGCTAAAGATACACTGAAAGTTTCATCAAATATTTTGTGTTAAAGCGACTGGCTGTTTTTTTTCCCAGCTCACCTCACTTGACCTCACTTGATTTTAACTAACTCGGTGACCGTGGATGATCTGACATCAAAATTTTCACACATGTCCAATTGATGTGGGAAAAGCTATGCCGAATTTCGCTCGCTGCAGCGCGCATCGTGGATTGCTGCTTCATTTACGTATGATTCCGGTGTTGGCCTTTTGTATTGGGCATACAACCATATTCCTGATTTCTTCCAATGCAGTCCCGTCTAATCTGCCGTATGTCCCAAACGCTAGACCAAATATGGACATAGCTTCAGGTATCAAAAAGTACGCCGAGTTAAAATCAATGTATGCTTCTTTACTAATAGCATGCAGAAATCTGCTGTCACACAACCGGTTCCCTTAGTTATGCAATGGGCTATGTATCCGCTACGTTTCTTCCTCCGACGAGCTACTGTGCATGTGCCTATGTGTGCCTATGCCAATACCATAATGTGAGGCAGAAACTGGCTAAGCCAGGCTAAAATATAGTGTCATTGTTTGCTGTTGCGATAAAATTTGATTCCTTGCAAGGTTCCTTGTATTTGCCAACTTCTGCCTATTTCGATGACGGCTCCATGCCGAGCTGAACTCGCTTTGTCAAACCTGTGACTGCAGAGCCCGATGACCCCGGGTGACCCCGAGTGACCCGTTGACCCGCCGTCAGGCCTGCCGAGGCGGTCAGATGTCCTCGCCGCCAGCGACTCCACTCCCAGCCCAGAGATCTGCGGCAGAAATCGCATCCGAGGAACGGTGAGTGTTGGGTGGAGGATTGCGTTGATGAATCTGGTGTAAGGAGCGCGCGAAATGGTGCAGAAGCGCGCTAAAGCAGCCAGCGTGTTGGACAGACGAGGCCGGGCGCGCCAGCGATGGGCTGCGCTCGGACTCTCCTGTCGTGGGATGTTTAATTTACCACGTGCCACTAATTGCTCGGAACTTCCAATGTCTAATGATCGCAGTAAATGGGCGAAGGTGATTGAGGATAAAGAGATGCAAAGTCTTTTTGGTAGAATAAATCATCGTCAGTGCAGGTGATTAACTCCCGAGCCCCAATACCCTCGGCTCCCGAGCCCCAATAGCCTTCGGCTCCCGAGCCCCAATACCCTCGGCTCCCGAGCCCAAATAATCACTTGCGCCGTGGGGCTAGTACCGCTGAGGGACTTGCTGGAGATCTTGTCGATATGCCTAGCACCTGCAAGCATGCGCGTTTGCTTCCCTTCCAGAGATAGCGAGGAGTGGGAATACCCTGAAGCCCAGAGACCAATATCACCACCGTAAAATAAATGGATCGCGTAAAAGAGCTTAGTCCGTATAGTGTTGGACTCTTAGTTCGAAAACCCATAACCGGCGGGATTGCCGAGTGAACGCACGACCAGTTGACGTGAAAGGGTGTTGACAACTTGACGTTACATGACAAAGCAGCTGAAAGCGTCGTAAAGAACCCAAGGTTATTCTGCACCACCGTTAAACACTAGCCGTACTCTTGTGTTTTCAGTTAATTCCTTTTTCACCACGCGTGAAACAACTACGCGTGGCGAGCCATAATTAATGTATGTTACAGTAAAGTACGTCATTACTTCTTGTCGCGATGGTGCAGCAGGTCTGATAACACATCGGATCTGTTACCTTTCCGCTCTCCAGCTGACCAACGGAGTGTCGGCCGTCTGCGCGGCGTCTGCCGAGGATCCTCTGGAGGGTCCCAGCCATCGCGTGTGGCTGCTGCCCGGCCAACAGTCGCGCGCCGGCCGCCGTCTCGTGTCCAGAGCCCAGAGGAGGTCGGCGGCGGTGAGCGAGGCCGACCACAAGCTCGCCTCTCCGGCCGTGGTGGTGGTGGACCGCGCGGCGGCCGAGGCGGGCACCAGAGCGGCGGCGCGCGCCGACCTCGGCCGCTCCGGCGAGCCGGTGCGGCGGCGCGGCAAGGCGCGCCGCCTCGACCTGGTGGATGCCATCATTGAGCAGGTGGTGTGCGGCGGCGGCGGCGGCGACCGCGCGGGCCGGGCTCCCAGACCGGCGCCGCCAACAGTGCAGAAGCGGCCGTCGGCGGGCGGCCGGAGCCGCCGCTCGTCTCTGGTGCCGCGCAGGGAGCCGCGCAGCCCGGGAGAGGCGGCTCCGGTGGTGCCGATGTGGCGTCTGCTCGCTCCGCCAGCTCGGTCGGCCAGCGACGCTCAGTCGGCGTCAGAGGCGGGCGTCAGTCCAGCACGTGCCGGCACGGCCGGGTGTAGCACACCGGCACCTGCCGCCACCGCCAGCCGTCAACCGCCGACATCTACCGCAGCCGTCACATCCAATCTACCAGAGTCTGCCGGTACAGTCAACTCCAGTCAGCCAGAGTCTACTGGTACAGTCAGCTCCAGTCAACCAGAAGCTACCGGTGAAGAAGCCGTTGCACCATCGGTAGCCGTTGCACCATCGGTTGACGGGCCGGCGAGCGGCACCCAGCACACCTCGGTGGAGTCCTCCACGGGTGCCGACGGTGGCGCCGCCGAGCGGGCGGTGCCGACAGTGCCCGCCGACCAGCACGCCGACGGCGGGAAGGCGCAGCCGGTGGGAACTGCGCCTGACGCAGGCGAGGAGCGCCGCAGGGAGGACCTTCAGCTGTCGTCCACCACACCAGACCGGCTGGCGCCAGGATCGTCCGCCGCTGGCCCGCCTGCCGCGTCGGCGAAGTCGACGGCAGAGCCGTCTGCGGAGTCTGCGGCGTGGTCATCCTTTGCGCCGACATCGTCTGTGGCGGGGTCACCGTCTGCGCCGAGTCTGGCAGCTGGCGAGCCACTCGCCCAGCGGCCGTGTGGCGCGGGCAGGCCGTGGCCGACGCTGCTGGAGCGGCCGTGCGGCGTGTCTGCGACGGCCGCCACGGCCGAGGTGGCCGCCGGCCGGCAGGACGAACGCTCGTCCGCCGAGCCGAGCGGCGACGAGTCCGAGTCGGGCCGGCCGCGCCGCCGCAAGGCCGTCTCGTACCGCGAGCCCACCCTGAACAAGTGAGTACCGCGAGCCCAACCCTGAACAAGTGAGTACCGCCAGCCCACCCTGAACAAGTGAGTACCGCGAGGCCCACCCTGAACAAGTGAGTACCGCGAGCCCACCCTGAACAAGTGAGTACCGCGAGCCCACCCTGAACAAGTGAGTACCGCGAGCCCACCCTGAACAAGTGAGTACCGCGAGCCCACCCTGAACAAGTGAGTACCGCGGGCCCACCCTGAACAAGTGAGTACCGCCAGCCCAGCCTTGACAAGTGAGTACCGCCAGCCCACCCTCAACAAGTGAGTACCGCGAGCCCACCCTGAACAAGTGAGTACGGCGGGCCCACCCTGAACAAGTGAGTATCGCGAGCCCACCCTTAACAAGTGAATACCTCCAGCCCAGCCTTGACAAGTGAGTACTGCCCGCCCACCCTCAACAAGTGAGTACCGCTAGCGCACCCTTACCAAGTGAGTACCGCCAGCCCAGCCTTGACAAGGGAGTACCGCGGGCCCAACCCTTAGCAAGTGAGTACCGCCAGCCCAGCCTTGACAAGTGAGTACCGCCAGCCCAACCCTCAACAAGTGAGTACCGCGAGCCCACCCTTAACAAGTGAGTACCGCGACATACCGGGATGTCAGGGACACGCTGACATCCTGGTATGTCGGCGTATCCCTGACGCTGTGCTATCCCGGTATGTCAGCGTGCCCCTGACGCTGTGCTATCCCGGTATGTCAGCGTGTCCCTGACGCTGTGCTATCCCGGTATGTCAGCGTGTCCCTGACGCTGTGCTATCCGGTATCTTGGAGTCGGCGTGTCCCTGACGCTGTGCTATCCGGTATGTCATATCCCTGACGCTGTGCTATCCCGGTATGTCAGCGTGTCCCTGACGCTGTGCTATCCCGGTATGTCAGCGTGTCCCTGACGCTGTGCTATCCCGGTATGTCAGCGTGTCCCTGACGCTGTGCTATCCCGGTATGTCAGCGTGTCCCTGACGCTGTGCTATCCCGGTATGTCAGCGTGTCCCTGACGCTGTGCTATCCCGGTATGTCAGCGTGTCCCTGACGCTGTGCTATCCCGGTATGTCAGCGTGTCCCTGACGCTGTGCTATCCCGGTATGTCAGCGTGTCCCTGACGCTGTGCTATCCCGGTATGTCAGCGTGTCCCTGACGCTGTGCTATCCCGGTATGTCAGCGTGTCCCTGACGCTGTGCTATCCCGGTATGTCGGCGTGTCCCTGACGCTGTGCTATCCCGGTATGTCAGCGTGTCCCTGACGCTGTGCTATCCCGGTATGTCAGCGTGTCCCTGACGCTGTGCTATCCCGGTATGTCAGCGTGTCCCTGACGCTGTGCTATCCCGGTATGTCAGCGTGTCCCTGACGCTGTGCTATCCCGGTATGTCAGCGTGTCCCTGACGCTGTGCTATCCCGGTATGTCGGCGTGTCCCTGACGCTGTGCTATCCCGGTATGTCAGCGTGTCCCTGACGCTGTGCTATCCCGGTATGTCAGCGTGTCCCTGACGCTGTGCTATCCCGGTATGTCAGCGTGTCCCTGAC
The DNA here is from genome assembly GCA_034440615.1 of Ashinkailepas kermadecensis. Taxonomy (NCBI): domain Eukaryota; kingdom Metazoa; phylum Arthropoda; class Thecostraca; family Neolepadidae; genus Ashinkailepas; species Ashinkailepas kermadecensis. Next base: position 8,553 of record JAOTOM010005080.1, on the reverse strand, counting down.
GCTGTGCTATCCCGGTATGTCAGCGTGTCCCTGACGCTGTGCTATCCCGGTATGTCAGCGTGTCCCTGACGCTGTGCTATCCCGGTATGTCAGCGTGTCCCTGACGCTGTGCTATCCCGGTATGTCAGCGTGTCCCTGACGCTGTGCTATCCCGGTATGTCAGCGTGTCCCTGACGCTGTGCTATCCCGGTATGTCAGCGTGTCCCTGACGCTGTGCTATCCCGGTATGTCAGCGTGTCCCTGACGCTGTGCTATCCCGGTATGTCAGGCGTGTCCCTGACGCTGTGCTATCCCGGTATGTCAGCGTGTCCCTGACGCTGTGCTATCCCGGTATGTCAGCGTGTCCCTGACGCTGTGCTATCCCGGTATGTCGGCGTGTCCCTGACGCTGTGCTATCCCGGTATGTCAGCGTGTCCCTGACGCTGTGCTATCCCGGTATGTCAGCGTGCCCGTCGTATGTCAGCGTGTCCCTGACGCTGTGCTATCCCGGTATGTCGGCGTGTCCCTGACGCTGTGCTATCCCGGTATGTCAGCGTGTCCCTGACGCTGTGCTATCCCGGTATGTCAGCGTGTCCCTGACGCTGTGCTATCCCGGTATGTCAGCGTGTCCCTGACGCTGTGCTATCCCGGTATGTCGGCGTGTCCCTGACGCTGTGCTATCCCGGTATGTCGGCGTGTCCCTGACGCTGTGCTATCCCGGTATGTCAGCGTGTCCCTGACGCTGTGCTATCCCGGTATGTCAGCGTGTCCCTGACGCTGTGCTATCCCGGTATGTCAGCGTGTCCCTGACGCTGTGCTATCCCGGTATGTCAGCGTGTCCCTGACGCTGTGCTATCCCGGTATGTCAGCGTGTCCCTGACGCTGTGCTATCCCGGTATGTCAGCGTGTCCCTGACGCTGTGCTATCCCGGTATGTCAGCGTGTCCCTGACGCTGTGCTATCCCGGTATGTCAGGCAGCGTGTCCCTGACGCTGTGCTATCCCGGTATGTCAGCGTGTCCCTGACGCTGTGCTATCCCGGTATGTCAGCGTGTCCCTGACGCTGTGCTATCCCGGTATGTCGGCGTGTCCCTGACGCTGTGCTATCCCGGTATGTCAGCGTGTCCCTGACGCTGTGCTATCCCGGTATGTCAGCGTGTCCCTGACGCTGTGCTATCCCGGTATGTCAGCGTGTCCCTGACGCTGTGCTATCCCGGTATGTCAGCGTGTCCCTGACGCTGTGCTATCCCGGTATGTCAGCGTGTCCCTGACGCTGTGCTATCCCGGTATGTCAGCGTGTCCCTGACGCTGTGCTATCCCGGTATGTCAGCGTGTCCCTGACGCTGTGCTATCCCGGTATGTCAGCGTGTCCCTGACGCTGTGCTATCCCGGTATGTCGGCGTGTCCCTGACGCTGTGCTATCCCGGTATGTCAGCGTGTCCCTGACGCTGTGCTATCCCGGTATGTCATTCCACGCTGTGTATCCCGGTATGTCGGCGTGTCCCTGACGCTGTGCTATCCCGGTATGTCGGCGTGTCCCTGACGCTGTGCTATCCCGGTATGTCAGCGTGTCCCTGACGCTGTGCTATCCCGGTATGTCAGCGTGTCCCTGACGCTGTGCTATCCCGGGACAGGAAACTGCGGCGGTGAAGCCGTGCCAGCCGACGTGACGTCACACCTGTTGTCGACTCAAACCGGTGACGTCACAACTGTTATCGACTCAAACCTGGCTGTCGGCGAGACGTGGTGGAAGTCGAGCTGGCGCCTTCCTCTCTCCCGTACAACTGCTGTTCGGGCCACGCTGGCGGCCACGATGTCGCCTGCGGCCCCTACACGGCAGGCGCAAATGGCACGCCATGATGACGTCATAGCGGCGCTGGCTGGCCGGGTTCGCTGCCACTGACACTTCGCGGCGCGGGTGAGCTCTGTCTGTGGGTAGTTGAGGACTCTTGTGAGCATGTCCGGTGAGGATTAGTGACTGGTGATTCAGACCTGTGCGCGTCAGTGTCGTACAGGTGCCCATTGTCAATATATTCAGATATTCTCCCCTGGATTGTGTCACAAGATTGCTCCCGAAGACCCGACGGGACCAAGAGACTGGCAACTGGCCTGTGATTGAGGCTGCGTTCTTTGTCACGTTCCGTCCACGCATTTCGTCGATTCCGACGTCATATGCCGTTCTTAGTATATTCCTCACGAATTCCTCGGCCAGATTTTGTGGATTCTACTGGGGAACGCGCGGACTGAAAAGAAACTGTCCTGCTCCGTCCTGTGCGATTTCTTGTAAGATGGCGACGCACACTGGAGGTGGTGTTCGGGCCAACGAAGACATTGCAAATTCACAAGTAATGTTGTGGAGGGGATACAATTGGGGTGGATTGTGCGAAAGTGTCGCTAGAGAATATTCATGTTATTCAGAGGCCAACCGGACCAAACCAGGATCATGCACATGCAGGTTTACTAACAAACACAATTAGCTCACATAAACAATCCATCACGAGATATAACAGAACGCTGCGCGGCTGCAGCCCATGGAATATGCAACGTCACACTCCACGGCATCCGTGCAGTGAAGGAGACAAAGCACGCAGCCTTAGTTCTGTTATCCGACAAGTCTGGAGACCGCAGGCTCGACTCCCTCCGAGTATTTTTAAGGTCCTACTGCTGGTCATCGGGCGAACGTAACAAAGGCGCACCAAACCAAGCCAAGCCCAGTGAGCTGACACAGGGTGTACAGTGAAGGGAGGCTCGTGTTCTGAGCACGAGGTGGCGCTGGCGCGATGAGGACGTGGCACACGAGGTGCTGACTCTGTGCTGAGTGTGTCTGGCAGTGTGGCAGCGAACACCGTGCTCGATTGCCAGGCGCAGCTGTCTTCAGCTATGCAGAGGATGCTCAGTGTTCATTGCGCCAGCGGGTAGCCGAGATGTTTGGTTTTCTGTGTGTGTGCTGGCGGGAAGTGTATGAAGGCATAGGGCTACTGTACGACTTTTCGTACTGGGAACAGCTCACGTAAAAAGTTCTAACTGGATTTGACAACTGGAAACCAGACTGTGTCCCTTCCAGTTTGTACGGCAGGGCGCTGTGGAGTGTAGAATCGTAATTGTTGTTATCGGCGTCTTGGCGAATTTGGGATAGAAGGAACGAGCTAGATTTCAGACCGATTTTCTCCATGCAACACTATGGGCATAGTGTTCATTTTTACCAAGGTCGGTGGGACGAGTCCGCCCGTCCCTCTGTAGCGCCTCCCCCGTCCCGCTGTGGCGCCTCCCCCGTCCCTCTGTGGCGCCTCCCCTGTCCCGTTGTGGCGCCTCCCCCGTCCCTCTGTAGCGCCTCCCCCGTCCCTCTGTGGCGCCTCCCCCGTCCCTCTGTGGCGCCTCCCCCGTCCCTCTGTGGCGCCTCCCCGTCCCTCTGTAGCGCCTCCCCCGTCCCTCTGTAGCGCCTCCCCCGTCCCTCTGTGGCGCCTCCCCCGTCCCTCTGTGGCGCCTCCCCCGTCCCGCTGTGGCGCCTCCCCGTCCCGCTGTGGCGCCGCCCCGTCCCGCTGTGCCGCCGCCCCGTCCCGCTGTAGCACCTCCCCCGTCCCCTTTAGCGCCTCCCCCGTCCGCTGTGAGCTGTGTTCTTGACAGAAAATAGCCCACAATTTATGCCAAATGACGGAAGGGGAGCTAGATAATGTGACAACCATAGCTTAATTTAATTTGACCTTAAAACAAAAACTTGCACTTGCAAAAGATGACTAAAAACTACAGGCATGGTAACCTTGATTTCAGATGTGCAATTTCGGGAGAAAAATGTTAATCCCAGTCTCGAGTGTAACTATATATCCATGATATACATTACTTAACACATCACATCATATATAATGTCTATGTGGAATTGTGTCACGAGATGCTTGTGTAACCAATACGTAATGGTAGCATAGGCATGCCACTTGTATGCAAAATAATCATAGGAAGGAGTCATTGCGACTTCATAAGCACACATCAACATACACGATGTCGGTACGCCCTTGGAAAGGATGTGTAATCAGTGCTCAGAAAGTGGTATATTCCATCTTATTTCACGAATAATTTATCATTGCTGCGACACGGAAACGGGTGCAGAGAGTCGCGGTCTGCATTGAAAGCCGTTCATGCATCCCTAGGGTTGGTCCCCACCTGGGAACTGTACGAGGCGACGCCATTCCTGACAAGTCCTGTGCTGTAGAAAAGATGGTGTAGCATGTCTTACCTTCTCGCTCTATCTGTCTGTATCTCTTTCTCCGGTATATATATTTTTTCTAATGGGAGCAGTTGTGTAAAGTTCTCGTTTCGCGAGAGGTTGTCACCAAACTTCCCAAGCCAGGGACAGATCCAGCAATCGTAGTTGGGTCCATCAGCCGTGGCGCCGCCAAGCGGCAAAACCATGAACTAGCCTGGAGGGCAGAATGCATTGAGGGCTATGGGGAAAAACTACGTTAAGCCCAATATCTCATGAAGTATTTGGGGTAGCGCAGAACTAATGGCAGATTTGGAAAGGGCTTTACGAGACTACCATATTCACATGGAACAATACATATACAGGGAATACTGGAATAACGCGTGCATGATCTAACGCATGCTTTGACCCTTGGCTTTGACCGTGGCGGGCCGCGGCGGCGTTCAGGCGCGTCCCGCTGCTGACGACTTTCGGTGGTAGGCGGAGCCTATTCTGGCCACAGAACCGCAGCGACCGCTTGTTCCGTGAACAGGGCTTTATTTCAAGAAATGAAAGCGTTGTACTATGTTTTTTAGCTAAAATTATTTCTTGAGGTTCCTATACTTTTTATCAACTTCAATTTGTTGTAATTTTCTGCGAAATATAATTAAATAGCACAAAATACTGAATATTCTCCGACGAACATTGCTGTTTTTTAAGCAAATGATGCTAGCGCTAGCATTACCTGTCCAATCACTACCTGTCTCCAGTTGTTGGTTTGAAGGTCAGGCCAAGGTTATGCCAGCGTCTGGTGGGCCCACCTTATGAAATAGCCTTGATTGGGTCACTGATGCATGCGCGATGGCATACACACGCCCCTGCCTACAAAAGTCGGATCCATCACAGACATGGGTGACCTCAGTCCAACACATCAAGCGCTAATCTTTTGATATTGGTGCAATTAGGTCTCCTTGGGAGACCGCAACAAATACAGGAATACTCATTTGAGTGCTCCCCTCCACGGAAATCTTTAGTAAAAGGCGAAAGATTTGTACGTTTTGAAGGGAAACCAGAGATACATCCCGCCGTCATGTTTTTATTAATACGCAAGTGACAATTGATGATATCTTCCAGTAGAAGACATTTTTTAGAAATATGCGTATATGCCAAGCTTTGACGTGTTGTCTCCCAATCTACCAGTCGAAGTATTTCCCATAGACCTGACGTCACTCAGCGGGAGCACTCCACTGCATTTTTGCTGGATAGTATCGAAATACATTGTGCGAGAAACCATACCAACTGTGCATGCCATCTAGCGGATGTTTACAAACTAATAGTTCTGTACCTTCGTGGACCATTGGCCACCTGCCGGATAAATTGGAGAGTATGCATCGACGAAGTAACCGTATGGGGAAGCTCCCAGCTAAGGCTGATGCTAATATCTCCATGAATAATTATTATAATATGCCCGAACCACCAAGTTCGCAACGCTAAGAAGTGCAAAATTTCCGCCATTGTTTGACTAGGCAAAGGCCACGACTGGAGTAGAACGGAGCACCACAAAGCACAGATAGGAGCACCGAGTTCGTAACAGATAGGAGTTGTCGGTGCATTTAGGAAATTAAATGAACTTAGCTCTGATATTAATATAGGATAGAAACTAAGTTCCTTTCACTTCTTGGACATCTATAGATAGGAGTTGTCTTGTCTGTAGCACATCTGTTTCGCTTAGCTTATTGAGAATGGCACTTCGGGCTCCGCAGGCCATTTCGTGCCATGAGTACACTGATAAAAACGTGAGAAACGTATATATTCACAGAGAATAGCAGACGTTCTCATTTTACATATTCAAATCAGACCACACAAAACGAGCACCCTGTTCACGATATGCTGAGAACACCAACACTCGAAACTATTAATCAAATAAGACTATTTACAGGTTTCATTTGAGCAATACATGCCTCAACTGAGAGTGGTTATTGGCATAGATGTCCCTGGCTGTTCTCATATGAGACTTCTTTCAGGTCTAAATGCACGTTTTATTTTGGTATCACTGCTAAAACAGGACAGATAAACGATTGTCTTTTCCCAGTGTCGCATGACATACTTTCGCTACGTCACTCGCAGACAACAATCCTGAACTTCGACATATGCCTGAGCATACTGTTCACCTGCTCAGGCATAAAGGAGACACCGGGAACTTGAAGGATTTACGCCGAAAGCAAGTTCAGGTAGAACGCAACTGCATTTCCCGTTGTTTTCCACGCCGGACTCTGGGCCTCCTTTATCCACAAACAGATGTGTTGGAACAGCCCATGGGGTACGGAAGAGAAACCTGCCACAGGTGTGGTCTCTGCCACCGCCAAACCGTCTTCAACCGTGACGGGACGGTCGGAGAGTGCCAATGGGCAGTTGGTGATAGTTCAGTGAGAATGTGAGATAAATCTGAGACAGTGAGAATCGCAGCTAAGTTAATGGTCGAGGAAGATACCTAACACTTTAACGGTGCGACGTAGCTTCACAGTGATTGCTTTGTAGTTATTCTTATTAGTAATTAAGTGTCTATTGTCCGCTTTTGGCGCAAAACAACACCGTGAATGACACAAGTCCAAGGTTATCTAAAGTAAGCACTATGTACCACAAGACAAAATAAACTATGAAAGGAAAGAATTAGTATACACAAATTTAATTTATAATAACTACACACAAAAAAATTGTTACAAACTATCTACAAAATAGACAACAAAGACACATCCTACGAAGGAAGCTATACCGTGAACGCCACAATTTCAATGTTATGAAATGTAAAGAATATAAACCGTAAGACTAAATTAACTATGATAAGACAAATTACTATTCCCTAACTTAACTTATAATACCTACACACCGAAAATAGCCATCAGCTATCTACAAAATAAACATAAAACATATTCTATACACTAGTGGTCCAATTTTATTTTTCGCCGCGGTGTCCTCGACCAGTCCCTCCCCCCCCCCCCCAGGCCTCGGAGTCGCGCGAACACGTCCGTCTGGAGCAAGAGCAGAACCGTGAGTGACCATTATTGCTCACCATGACGGAGAAGATGTGTAACTGTAAGCTGGCCATGATTGGCACGAAGGCCGAGGTGAAGCAGTGTAATTAAATCGATGTGTGAGGAAAGTATATCCTATGCGGAGACGCGATAAGACTTTGTTCGTGTATATTTTTAGACGTTGTGATCCAGGTATCGATAACAGGATTGGTGAGGGGTAATTGCATGTGGTTTGTGTTTTAGTGCATTGTTGTTTCCAAAAATGTCGAATACTCCGTTGTATTGATGACTTAATGCCTTCAATATGTTGCGGGATTTCTGTGATGTTTGTTAGCTGTAATGATGCTTTTGCTAATTGGTCTGTATCTTCGTTTCCTGGGATGCCGCAGTGACTGGGCACCCACAGGAAACGGACCTTCACGCCAATCATAGGAAGTGTTTCAAGTTTAAATCAGTGTTTACATTGGAGAATGTGACAAATCTGCCAACTGTGAACCACAGCCCAGGAACAGGTGATCAGTTACATGATGTTGATTTCATTGACAGTGATGTTGTTTTGAATTATGTCAGGAAAATAAAGCCAAACAAGGCAGCAGGACCTGATGGAATTTATGCTAGGGTATTGCGGGAAGCTGAAAAAGAATTGGCAATTCCACTCAGTATAATATTTTGTAGATCAGTTTCACAAAATGAAATTCCAACCGATTGGAAAAGGGCAAATGTAGTTCCTATTTTCAGGAAAGGAGAAATAGGGAAAGTTGAAAACTATAGGCCAGTAAGCCTCACATCACTAGTCTGCAAGGTACTTGAATCAATTATCAAGGATAAAATAGTTAGTTTTCTGGAAGGAAACAGAGTGATTCAAGATACTCAACATGGGTTTAGAAACGGGCGATTGTGTCTCACAAATCTCTTGGACTTTTTTTTATTTTGCTACAGAACAATTTGATAAGGGAAATCAGGATGATGTAGCATATCTTGACTTTAGCAAGGCCTTTGACAAGGTACCTCATAAACGGTTAATGATGCAGCTTCAGGCCCATGGTATTGTGGGTAACATACTAAAATGGATTGGGTTGTGGCTTTCAGATAGACAGCAGAGAGCGATGCTAAATGGTACAAAATCATCATGGCAAAATGTTCTTAGTGGAGTCCCCCAAGGGTCAGTACTGGGACCACTATTGTTCATTATGTTTGTAAATAACATTGAAAGTGGCCTAAGCAGTAAGGTTTTGAAATTTGCAGATGATTTGAAGGTCTTTAGGGCAATAACAGGGCACAATGAGCAGGTCTTGCTGCAGAAAGACTTACACGAGCTTGTGAAGTGGTCCGAAAAATGGCAAATGAAATTTAATTTTGATAAGTGCAAA